>VYXC01004495.1:1297684-1487651 GCA_013397175.1 Platysteira castanea
ATACTATGTTGGTTTGCCTGAATATTTGTCTAAACACTTAATAAACACATTATATTAATTTCTCTTAGAAAATTCTGAATATTGGGATGAGGATGCTTGTTTATGGTATTTGTAGTTTTTCCTGGAAGGTATTTTGTAAAGAAGTAGCCATATTTTTGCTTACTTTATTTATTTTAATTTTTGAAAGAAGAATGAGTAGACCAGGTTCTGACTAAAATTAACAAGTGATTTTGTTAACAGGAATGATATTTAAAAAGATAATGAAGAACAATTTTATATAATAATATTAGGGAAAAGGAAATAAAGGTATGGCAGGAAATTTATAAAAAGGCTGCAAATTTTAATGACCTACAGTACTGAAAGAAAAAGCCTTGTTGACGATGGTGAAAGAAAATGATAATGTCATAAGGGACTGGGTTTTAGTAAGGTCCAGAAGTCCAGTGGAGAAAAGAATATAAAAGCAGAAAGACACTGAAAAGATACTAGAGTTACCACTCAAGGAGTACCAAATTAAGCATGTGAAAATGCAGGAAAACAAATACCTGGAATGTGAGTTACAGAAACAAACTAGCCTGAAGGAATAAAGGGACTATATATGTGTATCTGTGAATTTTTTATATATTTTAAATGATTATTAAATGTCATGATTCTAACCGAAAAAACCCCCACAATCCTGTTTTCAACATTCAGCACATGTGTCAGGGAAAAGTTCTAAACTGTTCTGAATGTTTTATGTAGTAAGAAAGATACATTTCTTTGGAGATAATGATAAACAGAAAAGTTATGAAATCTGCAACTTTATTCTGTGTTCAGCTGTTCCAAAGCTGTTTTGGAGGGTACACATGCTTATACAGGGACGTACATTGATAGCTTGAATCCTCTAAGCTCAAACAGAAGGAGATTCTCCTTGTTACTGTTTTTATGACCTGTGAGAAAATTCTCTAACCAATGTTTGAGCCACAGCCTCTTGCCCTCACCTCTGTGCCTTTTATATACATCACATATTTACCAGATGTACATTGAGTGATTTTTTTTCTAATGTACACACATAGCTTTAAACTGCCTAAACAAACCATGGGAGCATTTATGAAAATATACTGGGATGACTTTTAGGCACGAGAGACCTGCACATCTGGGCCTGACACATATTTATGGCATCACCTTTTCCAGCATGTCTTTGAAAGAGGTTCTGCCTAAGAAAATATGAGTTCTCCTTATAAGGCACACTAAGCTCAGCTGGAAGCAACAGAATGCCCGGAACTATTTTGTCAGTATGATTTCTCGGGAGAATGCTTTTTTTCTGAGATTGAGTAACTGAGACTAAGCTGTTGAAAATAAAATTGGTTCATAAAACAATTTGTTTTCTTTTTTTTAAGTTTAGGATAACTAGACTCCTAAACTCACTTTCCCATTCCACACCAGAAAGGACATAATTGTAGGTACAAAAAGGGAGAACAATTGTGATAAGATATAGGATGTGGGAGAAAATTTATTTCGGGGGAAGAGACATTGAAAAGACCTGTACAGTACAAGTTGTGGAGGAGACATGTAAGTTCAAATTTCCCCCCAGTGGAGACAATGAGAGCAGAGCTATCTCATGCCAAAGCTTACTAATTAATGAGGAGCACTGAGAATGATACAATACCCAGCAGGCATTTCTTGTATTCCTCGGTACAATTAGATTATTAAAGACACTACAAAGCAGCATTTAAAATGCAGATACTGTGTCAAAATGTGTAGGTAGAAATAATACAGTGGTTTTTTGACCAGTCTAACACTGTTGGAAAAATAAGGACGTTTTGGGACAGCACAGTTTTTGTGCATATGGACCAAGCAAACGTCTGTATCAGCTCAGATTAACTGTGCAGTTGAGTTCACCTCTGTAGGATGTTACTGAGAGAAATAGCACAATATGATATGATATAACCTAAAAGAGAACAGTTACAAGTTTAAAAGAGAAAGTAAAAATATTACAAATACTTAAAATTTAAGGAAAAAGATTCTAATTTGTAGGAATGTGACAAAAATGACACCATCTTAATACTGCTGCCAGACCCATTATTTTCCTCTTTCCTTTAGCATTTGTCACTGCTGATAAAAATACTGTGTATTTACTGAAAATAGCCTGGACACTACATTGCTTGACTATTTAAGAGAATTCATGGTTACTGCAGTATCTTTGAGTTTACTGTTGCTTGCATGAAATTATTGTTGCTGTGAAGAAAAGCTGTAAGTGAAATAAATCAATTTAAGGACCAGCCATACTTGTTCACAATAATTAGTATTGAATTCCTGAAACCTTTTAGTAAAAATCATAATAGTCATTATGCACAATGAGCACCAGTAGTCTACCATTATTAGAGCAACAAAGTATCAGCCTGGTTTCTTCATTTTAGACCTGCTTCTTGATGTTAATCAGGAGTAACTCCTTAAGCAAACAACAACTTCTGTGATATTTTTTCTCTTTTCAGTACATGTAAGCTACAGTACCTTAACATGCAGAATCCTCTGTGTCTATTCTGCAGCCTAATCTTGCATGATCATAGCCCCATCTTCACAGCTGTTTCATGTTGGTTAAATACCATCTTACTGTCTTAGTTGACACCTGTCGAGACCAAAAAACCCGCAAACAGGTAATTCTTCAGGGAGTTTGGATTTGATGAGTTTTTAAACTTTTACTTTTTCCTGCAAGTATAGGCTATGACATGAATATTTTGCCACTTTGCTAGATGGTAAGAAGGTAATAAGTTCTATTTTTACAATTTAAGATCTGGCTCCATTTTTATCTTTTCTGTGTCTGTTTATTCTTCTGCAGCTGCATTTTGCAATATTTTCCTTTTTGGGTTTAAAAAGGGCTACAGTTTTTCCATTTTGGGTTTTAAAAAGTTATATAGATAACTTGTAGGCTGAGCGTTTTTCTTTAGTAAGAGAAATCAGTCTTTAAGAAATCTGATTTAGTACCTTTGCATTGTAGGCTACATATTCTGTTCTTTATGTGCTTCACTTCCATGAGATACAGATTTGGAAGATCTGTAAAGAAAATTCTTGTTCTTCCTGTCTCTTTTATTGTATTTTTAAATTTTATTATATATTTTTTATTGTGTACCTGATCCTATGTATCTGTCATCCTGATTCTCCTTGCAAATAGGGGTAGGAGAGCTGCTAAGCTTCTAAGGGGTTGTCTGGGAACCTCCAGACATTGTCTGCATCTTGGACCATCCATTTGTTTTGGTCTGTTGCTCTGAGATTCTTTTCAATTTTCTGCACTTAACATGAAGAGTTGTCTGCTCCTCATTCACATTTTAGTATTGTGTTTTATAGTGTGTTTAATGGCAATGGAATTAATGAATTGGCACATTATGGGATCTCAGATGATAGCTCAGTTCTTATTTGTAGTCATATTTTGCAAAGCTTTTATTCTTTTGAACATAATGCTGTGGTTATTGATTGAAGAAAAGCTTTGTGGAGACTTCTAGAACTATTTCTGGTTTTTGCTGGTTCATTTAAAAACATAAAGATTCAAAGCAGATAATTTCTGTCAATCTTTTTTAAGAGGTGGGGTGTGTTTTCCTTCAGGGTTATCTGCTTGATTCTCTGGACTTCATAGAGACAGTTTTTCATAACTCAAGTAAAACAGCTATTCTCAAAATCAGATTCAAATAGATTATATAAACTGTTTTAAAACAGAAATGAAATTAAAATATGAAATACAACCTAAAATGCTGTGGTTGACAAAGTCCGCATCCAACTGTGAGCAAAAATAGTATGCAGCTATTAGGCTACAAATATGTATCCAGGCATGCAAAGAAAGACAGTGCAAGGATATGTTATTTTAACTGCAGTACTGCAGTACCATACCCTAATAATCTAATAACTCTCTCTTCTCCTGTGCCTGTACCATTTGGTTGTTTCTCACTTCCTTTAAAGTATAGAAATTTTATTTCTGGGTCCAAGTGACCTCAGATATGTCCAAAAAAGGCCCTCTATAACTCTAGTTTTGATTGTACTTTATTTCTAAGCCTGTTATTCTGCATCACTCCACATGGTGTCTTCGTGGACTGTAAATCTTTAAAAATAATTCAGAAGCCAGCTCCCTTTGAATCCTTTCATTCTTCCCATCTCTCCTGTGCATATGTGTATTAACACGCACGTCTGATCCATTTGTGATTATACAAGATTTAAAGCTGTTTACTTTGAAGACTTGATTTTTTGTTTTCTGCAAGGAAAGTGACCTAGTAAATGAATAATTTAAAGTTACTTCAGGGAGTTAAGTATGTTAGAAGAACAGGATTTTGTTTCAGAAGGCTTTGAAGTGATTCTTCTTTACTTTCTAAATACGCACGTTCGGACGCAATGTCGTTCAATATGTTACTGTAGGTCAGACTCCTAAGTAAGACAGTGAGATAGTGGAACATAGCATTTGAAGAAATCCCTGAGAAGAAAGTCGGAGGAGTGGAGTTTGTTCAGCCCGGGGAGAAGAAGGCTTGGGATGATGCAGTTGCAGTCCTCCAGTACTTCAAAGTGCAGCTATTGTAGAGAGGGAAGTGCTTTCTTATCAAGCATGCTCAGGGACAAGACAAGAGGCAATAGGCAAAAGTTCTTTAGAAAAAAATCCCTCTGGACAGAGGAAAGATTTTCTTCACCATGAGAACAACTAAACTCTGCTATAGGTTGCTCATAGAAATGGTGGAATGTTCCTCACAGGGGTTACAAAGAACTTGGCTTGGCAGAGCCCTGGGTAACCTGATCTAGATCCCTGCTTTCAGGAGTTTAGACCAGATCATCTTAACACTCACCTTTCAATTTGGACTGTTCTATGTTTGCATGGTTCTTCTTGTTACCTAATTTGTAAAGTTGGATGTTGGAAATAATCTGTCTTTAAGGAGAAAATTCTAATATTACTTCTAGTGTGCTAGTGAGCTGTTGTGATGAGGACCCAAAGTGTAGTGGTATACAATATACAGAGAGACAGAGACAGAAAGACATGCAGGAAGAAGTAGGACATGCAAAAAGAGTATGCTATATAAAAAGTCATCCAACCGGGCAAAGTCTTTCACAGGTTCCTTCTCCCATTTTGTGACAGCATCAGTTGCAGTGAATGTCTTAGTTACTGAGATTATGTTAGAATAGAAATAAGCTTTTAAGACACTTCCCAGACTTTAGAAAGCCAGAGTAGTCACTGTTCTCACTGTTATTGGAGAAAGTGTCAGAGTGCGTGGGCCATCTCTTCTACTGAGAAAATTGTAGAAAACTATTCCATCTAATCTTGTAATTCAAATATTTGGTGCTTATAAAGCAGTGAGATTTTTTGGTTTTTCTTTATCAAGACAAAATTATTTTCATATGTAAGAACTTCCTGGAGACCTGGGTCAGCTATTACACAAGCAGACTTTTTAAAAGTAGGTAGCTAAAAGCATGACAGCTGATGTATACAATTCTTGGTGTACACTGAAATTAGAAAACCAGGATAAGAAAGCCTGAAAGCCCTCAAAAAATAAGGGTATAAATGCAGCATTTTAAAAGATCAAGGTGAATGTAAATGACAGGTTTCACTGAATTAATAATCATTAGTAGTGATAAAAAGAAATGTCTGCACTGCTTTTTTTGGTGTCGAGAGGACACTACAGAGAATGAAGCATAAAGCATGAAACTGTAAGTAAAAGGGAATAGGATATATTTTAAAAAATTACACCACAGCAAATTGCCAAGGACAGTAAAAGACTTGGAAGGCTCAAAGAGCAAGTGTCACTATGGCTCTTATGTAGCCAGTTGCTGGTGTTCCAGATCCAGAACTCTTTGTTATATACCTCGGCTCCCTCTCACCCTGTGAGTTTTATATTCCTTCCTGCATGGAATCACCTCAGCTCCAGCAGGAAGGGAGGACACACTAGTGTCTAACAGAGGAGGCAGAGCTCTGAGTCAAAGCTTGTAAATATTCTTATTAAGGTTGTAAATAGTTTCATTTTAATAAATCAGAAATTAACTTGCATGCAAAATAGCAATTTTTAAGGAGGTAGAGTTTTCTCTCCAGGTCTTTGTTGGAATGCAAAACTAGCTGCTGCTGTTTACAATGAAAATGTTCCAGTTTGTTTAGGGAAAGAAGCCTACAGTCATGCAAGATTCTTCCAAATGCATCCTCCTTTCCAGGTATTTGTCAGATAAACTCAGAGCAAATTAATAATTTTGTTCATCAGAGTTCTGCTGGGAGCTGGAATAAAGCACTGTTCACAGTGAAATAAATGACAGGTCTTTCAGTGTTATTATTCAATAGTAGGTTAGGATTTCATGCTTGGCATCTTTCATATTATATTTTTGAAATCTGGTGCATCAGCTGGTGCAAAAGTCTATATATAAACACCTCTCATTCTTCTTGTTTAATGAATTTATATATTCTCTGTAATGTAAAGCAATTTGAAAATCTTAATTTATAGTTTTTTCTTCTCTTACCGTTTTTTTATCATATGAGTGGACTTTTGTTCCAATTGCTTCAAGTACAGTTCTTGAGGATCTATAAGATGATTTAAATGTTAGAAGATTTGGGTCTGAGGCTCTTTTTTCTGTATTGAGAATTTCCAGGTCAACCTTGGAAATACAGAAATAAGGTGTAAAGGGTATGCGCTATTAATAGGTGCCACTGGTTCATAGCTACTATGTCAAAGTTAAGTTTGCAGGTGCTCACAGAACCACCATTCCATGACCTCAGTCTCTGAAACAAGTTTAAAGTTTCACCTTAGCAGTATCAGAAAGAAAGTGAATCCTAAATTCTGTTAAATGAATAAGTATGTTAATGAGTGATAACTAAAGGTTAATTTACTGTAGTAATTTACATTTTAGTAAATTTCAAAGTTGGTTTTCAAGAGACTTTTTACAGAAAATTTCTTGTGAAGCATAGTTTAAAACAGTGCCCATTTTGGTAAAGACCTTGATAAAAAGCCACAATAATTCTCATTCACTGACAATAAAACAGTCCAGCACCACATATATTTCAAAGTATTCAAATTCTGCTTTCAGAGAAAGAGATTAATCCCCTCATCCACCTTTTTACTCCATCTTTCAATATCTCAGAAGTGTACAGATATTACTTGTTTTCACCACAACTCTGCAAAAGGAGTGATTATTACCTTGTTTAGCAAAGGGGAAACACAGATTTAAAGGACTTCATGTGATCTCAATTCAAGATGACAATTAGTGGTGTAAGTCAATCACTCTTCAGACCTAGGCTGCCAGTTTTGCCAGCAAAAGGAAGCCAAGACTGAATTCTATGAAGTACTGTGAGTCATGATACGATTTCTTCACTGATCTTGACATTAAACATTTCATATGTTTATACATTACTTCCAATAAGGTTATAAGTTTGTCATCTAGAAGCATGTTCTACTGGAAATCTGTGAAATGCTCAGTTTAACTGATTTGTCAGCACTGCACAGGATACGGGACGAAAACGAGCTTGAAGAAAAGACTATGTAGTTAAAGGCTGTATAATAATGCAGTCAAAAACAATGAAAATTCAAGCAGTTTCTAATTGTTAAGTGCTTGATTCTACACACAAATAATACTTTCTTAATGTGTTTTTTATGGATGATTTCTTAGCTTAGAAAAGAGAGCTCAAAGGCCCCAGAAACTCCCTAGTGCGGCATCACAGTGAAGCGCAAGTCACTTTTCTTGTGTTTCTCCAAGTAACACGTAAACTCACTGATAAATTTTTAAAAAGTTTCCTGTAGGTGTAGAAGTCTTAAGAATATCAAATTTTTTTCAAGTATGGTGAAAATTTGTAGCAGAACAGAGATATAGGACCCCACTATGCAGTATTACCATGCAGTGATATGGTAGAGCAGAGACTTCTTTTGGCTTGCCATGTGTCCTACATGAGTATCAGAATGAAGTATACCTGCCAGAATAAGAAAAATAAATCAAAAAAAGAGTGAATATAATATTTTGTTATTTTATACAATTCCTTTATTTATGCAATCACATTTGCTAATCCAATTTGTAGCTTTACTGATCAAATCTTGTATATACTAATTCCATCTTCATCTTTACTAACCCAGTCTTCTCCATTTTTATACTTACACTAGCATTTCTGCCCTGGTGACTTAAGAAAAAAATTATATATAGTTTTTTATATTTTCTACATAATCATGTATCTGGTTATCTGTGAAGAACATCCTTAGAATACCATCATAAACCCATGACTAAAAGGAAGATGGGAATTTCTATGCTCAGTGGCATATGCAATAGCAATAGAAACATACAGAATCATAGAATACTTGGGTTGGAAGGGACCTTTAAAGGCCATCTAGTCCAACACTCCTGCAATGGGTAATCTTCAATGGGTAATCTTGCTCAGAACCCCATCCAACCTGACCTGGAATGGTTCCAGGGGTGGGGCATCTACCACCTCTCTGGGCAATCTGTTCCAGTGTGTCACCACCCACTTGGTAAAAAATGTCTTCCTTATATCTAGGCTAAATCTACTCTGTCTTAGTTTAAAATCATTACCCCTTGTCCTATCTCAACAGGCCCAGCTAAACTGTCTGTACTCATCTTTCTTGTAGGTGTCCTTTACATACTGGAAGGCTGCAATAAGGTCTTCCCAGAGCCTTTTCTAGCTTTTCGAACAACCCCGATTCTCTCAGTCTGTCTCCACAGGAGAGGTGCTTAAGCCCTCTGGTCATCTTTGTGGCCCTCATTTGGACTTGCCCTAGCAGGTCCACATCTTTCCTGCGCTGGGGTCTCACCAGAGAGGAGCAGAGCAGAAAGAATTATCTGCCTTATCATGCTGGCCATGTGTCTTTTGATGCAGTCCATTAATCCCCTGTAAGCCAGCTTTCTGCTAGCTTTAGGTAAGCAGAAAATCCTGGACAAGACATCTCTTTTGAGCAATAGGAGGAATAAACACTCCTGGGAATTACTAGAGGTGAACGATTCAATTGTTCAAACAATGTAAAACACCACAAGGCTACAGCCTCTTAAGTCTACTGCTTTTTTCCTTTTTGTTTTGATTCATAGGCTGGAAAATTCCTGGGACTCCTGAAATGCTTGTGGTCAGTTTGATATTTCCTTATAAGTAGTTTTATAAGATTACCTGTCCAACCCATATAACAGGTATATCTTTAAAAGACAGTCGACATCCGTGTAACATTGTATGGTGGGAAGTCAACTGGGACTTAAAAAAATATAAGGGATATTATATTGATTTATAATGTGCAAGTAAACTTGTCTTTTCTTCCAAATAGTTTTATATAAGCTTAATACAAAACTGTTTGCAGGAGACCTAACCTCATATGCTCTGGAAAAATTTAAGGATCAGAGTGGAGCTTTTCAGATAGTGGTCAAAAAAGTAATATTTATACAGTCTTCCTGCTTCCTGCTTAAGAAGTCTGTGCCTTTTCTTCCTCAATGCTCAAAAACATATAAACATGTTCTCAAGAAACAGTATGGTTTGCAGAATAGAGAGATTAAGTTTTTTAACATAAGAATTTTATTTTTTTGATGTTGTAAAATCAACAATCAACTTTCTGAGAGAATAATTTAATATTTAATTTAAGGATTTCCAGCTCCTCTTTTTCTCTCTTCTGTCTCCTTTTCTTCTCTGTTGTTCCTTTTGTGCTGACTTATTGTAACTTGTCTTTGAAATTAACAGCTCTTTCAAGGTGGGTTATTGGAATATTTGGCCAAGGGACTGCATTTTGTCCACACCCTCACCCTTATAAATTGATAAGATGCTTCTTCAAAGTAGGGTGCATGTCTATGATACAATAAGGTGCACACAACATTTTAAATTTTTATTTAAAATTCTGTATTTTCTCATATTTAATCTGTAAAATTCTGAGGAATTTTTCTGTGTGGAACAGAAATCAAAGCAATGATAAACACTTTTATATGGCATTTACTTTGGAAATGAAGTCGTAAACACTTGTTAAACTTGGCTGGTTTTACACATTATTTCACATGGGATTTCATTTGGATTCCATGTAGCCAAAACAGATGTGTTTTAATAGCAATGAAAGTTGATTATAATTTGTTTTCTTAAACAAGCAGCTTTCATTGATGTTTTGTAGTTCAAATAAACTCTAGTGACTTGCCTCAGAAAGTCTGAACACCTCTTTTAAGGCTAAAATTGTAGAAAGCCCTCTGAAATAACCTTTGATGTGATTTTTCAAACGGTGACAGGTCAAAGTGACTGAAGGGGACTTTCTATGGAGAAGTTAACAAGTCTTTTCCCATTCTGCTCTCATTTACAGTTTGCCTGAAGTTCTAGGAATCTTACCTGTTCAGCTACTGCTTTTTCCATGAGACAGCCCCCATTGCTACAATCAGCATGGGTTTTATAAATCCCTTTCATAATGAGATGTGTTGTGAAGTAGCAGAAATTTCTATTGTGAACTTAATGAACTTCACTGCAAAATCCCTGGAGAAAAGACAGCAAACACAGGGAAAGAGCCAACACTTCTGACCCCATTCAATTTCTTAAAGTTGATATTCTACACAAGTTTTATGAGAATATTAGTATTTCTACTCATTAAATAAATCTTAGTGAAAATAGGAGGCTTTGAATACTGTACATTCATACTTTCCACTAAAATTTTCATTTCCCTAATTTGTACCTGCATGTAGGTCCAGATATAGTGAGAAATAAAGGTGCAGTTTTACAACTCCTGGGCACATTGAATTTTGATTTTCACAGAGGTAAGGACTGTTTTCCTTCTTTGTGTAATTTCTTATTATATAAAACAGAGCAAAACAAGAGCATCTTTAACATCATCAGAGGGGTTGCACACAGATCTGGGTTAGTATTTTCATTCATACCAAATGGCTTTCACGGTAGGCCTGAAATGGTTGTTTAGGTAAATCTTCATCTATGTGGAAATTTTTGGGTCAATAGAGAAACCACTGGCAAACTTGCTGTGAACACTTTTGTCTCTGTACTCTCTAGTGAGTTTTGATATTTGATTTTGATATGACAGGATATTGTTCTTTAAAAGTCCTTGTTGCTCTGCCCCTTTTGTGACTTTCAAAGAAAGTCAAAAGCCCTCTTCTATGCTGGTGCCCTCCTCTGCCACAAAACATGAATAGTTTTTCCTGGAATATTTGCTAAAGTTCACAGGATTTACCTTTCTAGTATCTTGTTTCATGGAGAATACTTACAGGAAGGAACATGTCTTCTTTCTGTTTGATTTTCCATTCCTGAAGCAAAGATTTTAGCCTCTATCTACTTCACCGAATTCTCAAACAAGTAGCATGGTTCATTCTTTGTCTACAACCCCTTGACCTCCTTTTTTTTCAACTGAAGTCATCTTATGTTTCAACACTGAGGCTGAAGAATAGATTAAGTCCTTCATGGATCTTTTGTAATACATATTGAAGTTTGTGTTTTTGTGTTGTATGCCTTATTCTCCAACTGATTTGATAACTTATTGAAATACATGGTAGTTTCTGAAAGGAAGAAAAAAGCAAAATTTTTTATTAAACTGAGAAAAGATTTAGTCTTTATGTAGACATTATAATCCCTGCCAAAATGTAACTTGAGCAGAATTACACTTAACAATTAATTTCTGAGTTATTTTCAAGCACTAAGAGCTTGTCTTATTCTACTGCCTTTGAATTATCACTGAAACTGTCACGGTCATGGTTGGTACAGGGAACTTTTAAAAATTGTATCTTTACAGCTTATGTTTCAATATAGGAGCCTTTCATAAAAACTCTCTGTATTTGTTACGTGTATAAGGAGAAATTAATGATTAAAAGAATTTTTAATGTTTTCTAAAATGCTACATATAATTTTTAGAACCCTAGAAAATCTTCTATTTCAGAAATCCCTGAGGGACAAATATTGCAATGCTCTTAATTTAGTTTTATAACACCTGCCCTTTTACCAGTTGCAAATAAAAATAGGTATTGTCCTCTAGGTTATCAGCATGAAACAGAATTCCAAGAAATTGTATATCTTTTCATTCTTGTTGGCATGACTTACAAATTTATATTCAAAGAAATTGCATATATCATTCTGACATTCTAATTTACTGAAACTTTTCAGATAGTACCAAAACATTTTTTGTGAGCACATAGGGTTTTTTTTGTACAGAAAAATGACTCATTTTAGCCTGCTGCAATTGTAAACAAGAAGAAATTGTTCTAAGAGCACACATGCCTTCCTGCTACTGTTCATTTTAACATTTAGGACAGGGTGGAGCAGCCACAGAATTTTCACTGTCACATCTTTTCAATTGCTGGATTTCAATCTTATTTTACAAGTTTTTAATAAAAAATTTACACCTGTGAGATTAAATAACTTTTACAAAACTGTTATCTAAATATTTTTTGTTACAAATATTTTTCTCATCTTGTGTCTTCCTTTTATTCAAAGAAATTAAGACTGACTTTAGAAAGGGAAGTATGTCTTAGTCTGCTCTAGATTATTTAAATAATATTAAATGCAGCTTTATTTCTATGCTGGAAATATCTTGATAATTTGTGTTTGTTGTTTTTATTTGGTAATAAAAATGAAAAGAAATTGGAGGCTATATTCAGTAAAGTTTGACACCATAAAATTTAGTTTTTAAGAACTTTCTCCCTGGATTACACTACAGAACCCAGTTTTTATTACTACACAACTTCAACAGTGGGTTTGAAGTGAAAGATTTATAAAGCTCTATTGTTAAGAAGGAATCTCAGTATCTAGTCTGAGGTGAGGGGAAATCTCAAATCCCATTCCAAACTATTTGCTCCAGTCTACAGGGATACATCCTCTTACACAGGGTCTGCAGCACTAAATTCCCTCCTGGAGTTAGTTGGTCATGTCATTTTTTCTTAAAATACAAGTTGGGCTTATCCTTTCTTTTGTGAAAAGAGAATGGTAGCTGGAGCATATTCTGAATTTAATTCTCAGCTGTTCTTGAAGGAACTCACACCAACATCCAACAGGACTTCCTGATCAGTACGTGAGAGATTCTGCCTGGGCACTTGCTGCGACTCCTGAAGAAGCTGTGCAGAAAGTTGTGAGAGGTTAGTCAGGGCCACCCACCTTCAAGGTGGGTTTTTGCTGAATTCCTGATTCAAAGCAAGCTTTCACTTGTAGCTTAAAAGAGAACACAGAAGCAGACAAGACTGAGACTATCAGAAATGTACTTATTGCAATTTAGTCCTATTTGGGTGCCCAGCACTGGTCACAAAACACTTTGAAGGAAAACAAATATCACCAGTTTCTTTTTCCATGAAAATTCAGAATAAAGTTATGAGGCAGAGTTCCTCCATAAATTTAGTACAAAAACAATCTTTGCTTATACTTGACTGGTGTTTTAAGATTTTCTGTGATACAGATAGCATTCTGGCAGAAAAGGAAGGATCATAATAAACCAAATTAATATTGAGTGTGAAGGAATATTTTTTTCCTCCCCTCTAAAAAACCTTCCGAAAATATATCATGATTCCAATTGACATTGTCTTTCTCAGAAAACTTCATTCTGAGAATTATTGAAGATGAATTGTCCAAGAAAAAGTCTTGCAGCAGAGTCAGTGCTTGCTGTCAGAAGCCACAGCTATTGAGAGGATTCAGTCTCTACTCAGATGCAGTGTAATGGAGGGACAGTCTCCTTTGGATGATCTATGGATGTTTCTTGCTAAACCCTCCTGCTGGGAATTTCATAGGTGAGGATCTACGCCTCTTTCCTGGCTTCAGGGAAGGCTGGATTTTCACTCCTATTATTAAAAACAAATTTTGAGCTTTTGACTGCAGCTATAGTTACTTGGTCGGCAAGGTCAAGGGTTTTAGTGAGAATAACAATACAATGTTAGCCAAGTCTTTGGTTTGTGATAAACAACTGAGGGTTTTTTCATACCTTAGGTAAATCAAGTTCAGAACTTAGTCATTTTCCACTTGAAGTCAAGAGCAGAATACCCGTTGCCTTCATACATATTTGAAGAGTCAAGCCTTGGAGGAAATAACAGTTAGCTCCAGGAATTCTAGCATAGTATTTAAGGAGCTGAGAATAGTGGCTGGCAAATAGTAAATAATTTAATGTATATCTTTCTTACTGCAAGCCTAGTTTTCACTGCAGCTGATTTAGTCAGGACCAGTCACACTAGCATGCACTCCAGTATCTGCCCACCCAAAAGTTCAGACAAGTGATCAGTTATTTCAGAAGAAGCTGTTTTTTCAGTACAGTTTTTCTCATTATGTTTTCTTAATCTTGGCATATTTGTTTCCTTCTCATCCATTTAAGGACAAAGGACAGTTTATGTAACTGCCTTATTTTTCATAGCATCCAATTTGCTTCTAGAATAAATCTTACATTATTTAATTTACAGATGAAAGCACACAAATTTATATTTCAATGACCCTATCAATCAGTGTGAGGAAGCTTTTTCAGTTCTTCAAAATGCTATTGTTTTGGCATTTCTCACTGTGATAATGAAAGTATTTTCAGAAGTATTTTTAGAAGTATTTTGCTGTGAGTTGTGTACTACTCAGAGAACACATTTTGAGTTTGATAAACACCACTAATATATTAGGTGTTTGATAGGTTGGGTTTTTTTTCCTCAAGGAATATAGACTGAATATTGGAATACTCAGCACTTGGAATAGTCATAAATTTAGAAAACACTGCTTACCTGAATACGGACAAAAACTATTTATAAGCGAAATTTTACTAAATGTGAAAGTCTAAGTAGTTGCATTTTATTTTTTTTACTTACTGTTTTTATTACTTCTGGTCTATAACCAGCACTACTAAACAACATGACATTTGGAATATGACTCTTTTTATGATATCAAGTGAGTTGGAAAAGATTTCAAGAGGCCATCAAGTCCAATCTCCTGTTCAAACCCTCTCTTACTGGCATGAGAAATGCTGGATATTCTGGTGACCTACAGTTAAAACATAACTGGTTTGGTAATAAGAGCAGCACATTTGTTCTTTAATTAGTCTTTGCTTCCCTACTTTGCATGGTGCTTTGAAACTCTGGTGAGCAACCTGATGCATATCTGTGATCTTGACCAAAATCACGCAGCAAATAAATAGTTGAGCTACATATAAAATTCAGAAAGCTGGCTCTCAATCTTTTGTTCAAAGCCTCTCTGGACTGCTTTGACACTATTTGAAGAAATCCTTAAGGAATTTTGTTTGAGATTTGTGCTGAGGCATCAAACAGGAAAACCTCTGACTGTCATGGAAAAAATTGCATGACGGCTCTGCACCCTATGCAGCAATGTGTTCAGCTCTGTACTTATCACTCATAAAACACGAAGAAGAGATATTTTCTACTGACATCCTACCATTGTTGGAAAAAATTATGTCAAATTAAAAATAGATGATCACATTTAGATACTTTTTTTTTATTTTGTTCCCAACAAATGTATTAATAAATGTTAATCTGAGCAAAGTTTTACATTGGCTGATGGTCAAAATGCAGGATTAATGCTGCTTGCTCAACAGGTCTTAGTGATTCTCCTAGTGAGAATCAGTTTTATCATGTAGTAAAAAACATAATTTTCTTTTGAGATAAAACACAATTTTCTTTTTGGATAAAATATAATTTTCTGGTAGACTGAGGAAAGTTTAGTTTTAGCACTTTTATTATATATAAAAAAAAATTTCCTAAATGCTCCACTTAATCATTCACTAGTTAATGGTATGTTAAGCAATTCTATTGCTTGTTGCAATATTTAGTCAAAAAACACCTGATGTAAAGACATTCAGAAGGTTTTTTTTCTACTGACTTTGCGAAATGTGAGAGGTGAGGTGTGGGTAAAGATTAAGAGAGCAGCTGCTTTCTGCAGAATTTTGATGGGGTTGTGGGACCGGCAGCTTACAGGGTTCTGTTCCAGCTCCTGGATGGTACTGGAAGAGTGGGAGTAATTTACTCCTCAGGAATAATGCATACCATCATACTGCAGGGTACTATATTTCAAGTGCTGTCCTTATTGACTGGTTAGAGGGGCTATTTTATGAGAAGATACTTGGTAGCAAAACCAAAGTTAAGATTCTAATGTACAAACCCTCTTTTTATGAATATACAGGTATTTTTAAATTTTTTTTTAATTATTATTTTTAACCTCAGTTAAAGAACTGAACAAAAACATTCACTATCTGGATTGTTTGCAAAATAGATCTAGACATCTGATACTAAATGTGGTTTTTTAACTATTCTGTTTCCTTTGAGGAGGTTCTCCTGTAAGGAATTGCACTGAAGAAAATTGTGAGGGCTCTACTTGATTACAGAGAGTGTGGTGAGTTCTTCATGTTTCCACACTTCATATTATTAGAGTCTTTCATCTTTAGCCAAAGTCTGAAAGTTCTACTCACAGCTCTCTTAAAAATCCTGGGAGGAGAGGTGGGCTTAATTCCAGCATCCCTTCTAATCATACCTCAATGTAATCTCTTGTAACATCAAAGCAGCTGGAGGATGATGACTGGGAAAAAAAAAAAAAGAGTCAGCTAAAGTTCAGTCTTTGAATAGGCTGTGTTTGCCTTTAGATTTGTGTGTGAGCAGGAAGGGGGTGGTGGTGTCAAACTAACCACATTGAAAACTTGGCTTTTCCTCAAATAAGGTCCATATATGCCTGCATAATGAAATTTTCAATAACTATTTGCCTTCATTAATGTGAGGGAAAACAGTTAATGTAGGAATTCAAGGTAGTGAGTTTTAGCCTTTAAATATCAGACACCCGAGTTTCATTTCTAGAGCAATGTCCAACGTGCTATGTGGCACTTTTAGACATATTTGCAGCTGATAAATCACTTGCATTGCATCTCTGGGAGCCAAGTATGGGCCTCATGTATTGAATTGATTTGCAGAACTAGAAGGAAACTAATGCCAGATGTCACTTGTTCTAACACTTTGAAAATCAGTCATAAACCATTTATCCCGTCCAGTTAGGGCAGGTAGGAAAGGACATTATCCCTTCCATGAAAGCAGTAAGCATTAATTAAAGTCCCTCTCAAGAAATAGTCAATGCATGCTGAGACCATAAGAACATAGACTTCTCCCCACATCTCTTCTGTGCACTCTGGTGAATTATTTACACAAATACTGCGCTTTTTTTTTTTTTTTTTCAGAAGGCTTGTAACAAAGTCATCACTTCTAACACTTCAACTCCTGCAAAATATTTTCTGCTAATTGTGCCTTGGGTTTTTGATGCTTTCTTGAAAGGAACATACCCATTAGAACATCATAAATTATTTTCTTACTGATCACAGCCCAATAAAGTGCATTCTAGCTTGGACTCTTGTCTATATGATTGTCAGACAGTCTTTCACTGAGGTATCCTGATCAGTACCACAGCTAGTGTTCCTGGGTATCTGGTTACTTATATGTTATTTATCCAGGGAAAGGGCTTGGGTTCAAAAGAAAGGTATGTGAGGTGTCTTACTGTTGTGTTTTCTTCCCATTGTGATACTTGCCGAATTCTGATGCTCCTCATGATACCTGTTCTTATGAAAACTTTTTACCCTTTTCTATGTACAAATCTCAGAGAGTGGAAAATGTCAGGAATATTGGAGTGATAATCAGTTTGGATGCACTAAGAATAATGTATTTTACTCTGTATATTACTCTAACAATTCACAGAAAGAGTTTTCCTTTACAGCAATTTAACTGAAATGTATTTAAAAATTTAGGTATGAACACCTTCACCAGCTTTTGTTTCTCTCTTAGAATGTAGCATCTGTGACTGAAAAAAAGCTATGAATTTCCTATTTATCATCTGCAGAGTTATTTGCATGTACCTGAAATAAGGTCCATATATGCCTGCATGATGAAATTTTCAATAACTATTTGCCTTTATTAATGTGAGGGGAAACAGTTCATATAGGCACTTGAGCAGCCTGGTATAGTTGAAGATATTCTTGCTCATTGCAAGAAGGTTAGACTAGATGCCCTTTAAATGTCCCTTCCAGTCCAAACTATTCTGTGATTCTATGGTTTTCTACAGAAGTTCATCATATGGAGCAATAATAAAGTACAAAACGTCATTTCTGTGTGAAGTGACAAGAAAATTCTTTTCTTTATTCAGTTTGTATGGCTATAAAAGTCTTCATAGATAATATGAAACAGAGTAAGGGCAATTTACACTTCAGCAAAAGGAATGGATAAATTTTTTAAAATTCTAACTTACCTAGATAGCCACAGAATCAAGGGTCTGATTTAATTGAAAAAAAAAGTCTTGATCCCATCTAATCTGAGTCTTATTCCATAAGAAACTGAATTAACATCAACTTTGAAATTAAACCCAGCAAGAGGACTGAAACCAAGAATGTACGTAACAAAATGTGTATGTGTAGTAGATTTTCACATCCTTCACTCAGTTAAAAGAGGAAGAAATAGGAAAGGATTTTTGAGGAAAAAAAATCAATAAATCTTGTTCACTCTGACTAGGCCTAAAAATCTGAGATACTTTTGAAGATTTGACACCATTTTTGAATGTGAACTCACTTGCATGTCCCAACATTGCTTTCTGTAGATGGAAATTGTTATTAAGTAATCCTTTCACAACTTCTATATATTTTAAGGTTCACCTGGGCTCAAAAGACCTAGGTGTATGCCATTGCTGGACGAAAGTGAAAAATTACATTAAGTTGATGCTTCAGACAATAGTGATGATAAGTATAAAAGCACTCTGAAGTATCAGAGTTGCAAGCTCACCATCCAAGTTTCTAGATCTCAGGTTGTAAATTGACTAGAAGATTGAGGAATAGAGAAAACATTTTACTACTCTATATTTGTCATTGTAGGAATATGATTCTTACACTGTGAGTTTATTTCCTATAATAATTAAATGCTATAAAGTAAGCCTGATATTCCAGCACTGTTAGACTTCAAAACTAAATACTGTCCTTTTTGTTGTTCAAAATCTAAATGGTCCTTTCCCAAACAAAGCAGCACTTGCTAATACCTATTTCAGTACTTTTTAGCCATGATGCACTGAATCCAAAAATCCTTTTCTGACACAAGGGAATTGTGTGAAAGTTTGGAAATTCCTTAGTAGAATTCACAGACCTAGTTTAAAAGCGTAAAATATCTTTTTCCTACTAGTTCTATTTAAATCAATGAGGAAAAAGTTTAACTCCTGGGAAGATGAACTTATGCATCATCAAATATAATTAATTCACTATGATTTCTTTCTTTCTTCATATATGATGAGATGATCATACCAACTTGTTCCATTGTTTATATGAACTTGTTGATCTGGAATTTCTAGGAAATAGAACACTGTTATTCTTCCTCATGGGTAAACATGTAATGCTTGATATGGAAGCATGCTTGCAGATACGGATTTATGAGGGAAATTTCTTTTTCATGTAAGACAGTTGGAGCAAAACAAACTCAGAGCCAATCTGAACGGTTTTCAAGCCCAGCTAACACAGCTGCACATTATCCTTGTAATCAGTACTAAGAAAAGTGGCTCTGTGGCTTGGACACATCAAATGTTAGTGCTGTGAGGGTGCTTTGAGTGTGAAGGCGAGTCTTTATGCTTAGCTGGGCATGTGTCCAGGCATTTAATTCATGAAGTGGCCTTCTCTCTACTTCAGGTGAGGTGCTCTAATGACTTGGTTGGCACAGGATATGTGCAGTTGCAACCAAAAAGTTCCAATTGCCTGACACTTGATTTTTTGCCTTTGAATAGCAATTGAAACATATCTCCTATTAAATAACCTTCTGTACATTCCTCTCACCACAATGCTGTGTTATTGAACAAACTAAACCAATGACATCATTTGATGAGTTAAAGGTACTCAGCACCAAACCATTCAGGAAATACTCAGACTATTGCAGAATCAGGCCCCTAATTACAAACTTATGTGCAGTGTTCTGGTTCATTTCTGTTAGTGATCTTCCATTACAGTGGCAAACATTTTTTTCTCTCAGTAATCCACCTCTTAGGACTCTAAATATTCTCCAAGGACAAATGTGGCTGCTGCAGAATCCAGGCCAAGGTTCCATAGTTGAATTTCATATACAACTGATAGTATAAGGTTGTGACAGAAATAATGCCTGTCTTCTAAATGCTGTTGTTGTCTCTATCTATTAAGAAAAATAGATTAAAAACTCATTTTTATGCCAGTCTGCAGCATAATGGGTCTGACAGTTTAAAGATCAATAAGCAGCCTTTTGGGCTGTTTTCTTGCACAGAAAACAAGCTTTTTGATGGTTGGACACAATATTCCTTTTTTCACTAAAATTCTGTATGAAATAATTACCAAATTTTTGTTACTTTAACAGTTTCTAAAGATGCATAAGAGACTGACACAAATTGATTTGCAACTGTGTCTCTAGAATACCTACCCCAAAAGTTAGAAATGCTATATAACTAAATAATATGAATTTTAAAATAGGTAACTAATGCATTATAATTTTAATGTAGGAAGATAGAGCTATTACTAAATTATTTTCAGCTGGTCAAACAGCAGTCTTTCTTTGGGACCAACCAGCAATAGGACTGTGACTTTTCTTTTGGCTTCCTTCAGAACTGTACCAGGCCTATCTCTTGCAGACTATGATTTCTAGCGTAACTCTGCTAGTCTGTGCACCGAAGAGAACAACCAAAGGCTCTGTACCTTATCCATACAATCCTGATCCCATTTAATGACTGCATGGGATTCTGTCTAAAAGTAGCTGATATGACTAGAGATACAGAGAACTGGGGCCTGTTGTTATGTCTGTAGAAATGAAGAAGAAAGAGGTTTGTCATGGAATGCCATATTTGCCTCTATAAACCTGGTATTTACGTACCTTTTAAGGCCTAGTTAAGCAGTTGAAATCTCTAGCAATCACCGTAGAAAACTGTGAATATGGATAATCCATACTACTTTATATTGTATTGTGATGCCTCTTAAACTCCACCAAATTCTTTGTTATATCCTTTTTCAAAGAGTAGTCCATTATTGTGTATGTGTATATTTATTTTTCAATGATTGATTCCTATGGAGGTTGCATTTGATTCTGTTAATGTGAACAGTAGAAGCTGAGTGTTCTGTGGCTAAAAGTTGTATTTGAAAACTACATATCCTTATCTCTTTTGCACTCTGCTAGCTCTTCTATAAACAAATATTTAGAAGTAGAACTGCTAACACTATAAGTATATACTCCTCATACTCATTTTTTATTTACAGCAGGAAGTGCTTCAGCTAAAGACTCCAACCAAGATGGTGAAATATTAATACTTCAGTTCCCGTTACATGCTGTTGAAATACCCATGACTCTGCATATATGTTGAAATATAGGTGGTTCTGCTACAAATCTTACAGCAGCTGAAGAACAGCATAACTTCAGGAATGCTGTTAGCTATGTTATCCCTGTATGCCCTCTGTCATGATTCTTGAAGGATGCTACAAAATACTGCACAAAAAATTTATCCTTAATCCTTGACATTGAAATTTATCCTTATTTCCTTGACACTGATTCCTCAAGCTCCTGTTGGAAACTGTTAGAAGATCCAAATTTTTATATTCTGTCTTCCATAACGACATGTTATTTTGCTACATTTATGCACACAAAAAGGACACAATGCTTCCTCTGGTTCAGTCTATCCCATTTAGGGAATGGGACACTTGCAATTGACAGTGGTTTATATTTTTATCATGTAATTGCTTTATTAAATATTTTTAGAGATATCTTAAGCCTAACCATGTTTCTAAATCCAAGGACTTATTGTACAAACAGGAAAATAAGTAGCAGAAACAGCAACCACTATTATGAAGCAGTTATTTTCATTCCAATATTCAAAGGCATGAAACTGTCAAGGAATGGTGAATATGTGATACACAAAAACTGCTTCTGAGCAGAATAATTTTTAGGAGAGTTCATTTGATTTTTTAAATGATTCAGTAAGGGACAGCTGTAGACAAGGAAAACAAAAATATCTCTGAAAGTAATTAAAAATGTGTTTTGGCAACCTTTTCTTTAGAAAAGTAGAAACTATTTCAGAGATAGATTATAATTCATGAAACAGATCCATCCTTTCTTGCTTTGTAGCTCTGAGTCCTGTTAGTCCCTACTGCTAAAAGTAAACAGAGTAACTCAGAAAAGCTTTCTTGTCTTTTGTTAGTTTACTAGGAAAGAAGGTCTGTCTGGCTTCTGCCTTTTTATTCTCTGCATTGTTTATCTGTCAGAGTGAAACAATTTAGCTATGTCACATTTCAAATCAAATGTTGTGTCTGGCAAATATTAGTCAATTATTTTCCAGGGTGCAGTGCCTACTTGATATGCATCTGTCCATTATCCTAAAAAATCATTAATTTTAATTTAGGAACTCTGTATCTAAAAAGGTTACCCTCGCTGCTCCCCTTCATTAAAATTGCTTATCCCCATGGATATTGAACAGCCTGTTTTCCTGCATGATACTTGTGTTTTGCTGGTGAACCAACAGTCTGTATCACTTTGTATCTCTCACTTAAGCTTTAGAGTTTTTGCAAATGAGTGATAAAAAAACCCTTAACGGGAATATGGGACAAGATCACACACACACGTGAAGCTAAGCTTCAAGAGCTACATTTCTGCCCTAGCAAATATCCCACCTATCTAATATATGACACTTTTGTTGTTACCCAGCTGCTTGCAAGCTACATTTAAAAATTACCCCTTTCTTATTTTCATAGAAGCCTTGCATTTAAATCCCAGTAAAATGCCAATCTGGTGAGGATACAGGCTTCAGGTTTATTCACCTTTATAATAAGCCCATAGATATTCTAAATAAACTTTAACTTTTAAAAACACTGAACATGTATTTTTGTCTGATAGGCCATTTTTAGATAGTTATATTTCTACGTAGTATGACTGTAATTTAACAACATTAGCTCTTGTTATAGTTACCTCTCTCTACTTGCTCCTTTGAGCACCCAAAAAGTCTAAATTTAAATGTTAGATTTTCTGGTATTTCTCTGTTTTAAAGGGCTAGAGTAAAAGTAGACCAGAAATTTTTATTTACCATATTTGGATATTTTTACACATAGATTAGCAAGTTAAAGATGACTTTTAAGTCACATGTTAGTTCAAAACAAAGGGGGGGAAAATGGTATTACTGACAAATTTAAATCTCATGCAAGTCCTGCTAGTCTTTCTGGCTTGTTATTAAATAAGTAGGCAGGGGTTTGCATTTCTGCAGTGTCTTTCATCCCAGAGAATTTAAAAAAACCCTGGATTAATACACACAACAAGCTCTTGAATTTAACAGCTGCTACTGAGAGCTTTGATAGCAGAGTGTGAGTGCAGTTAAAATAGAAGGATTAACTCTTGCACCAAATAGAGCATCCCTTTACAAACTGAATGCACAGTGATCCAAACTCATAAAATATAATTAAAAATGCTGAAGGTCATAAGGTTGTAGGACTAAATTTACTGAGTATCCTTTGATGTGACAGCCCAGGTTTTATATATTTCATTCTGGATTGTATCCAGTGTCAAAGTGCGCTTACATGGAACAGTATATCTTATAACTGAGCTAAAACTCTTGGTGTCTAAAATACAAATCAATATACTAAATTTGAAAAAAAGATAGTGAGACTGAGAAGGGATGTTTGAAAAAAGAACATACTGGAACATAGGAATAAACAGATTTAGCAAAACCGATGAAAATATCAGCATTTTCCTGAAGTAATCGTGCTGAAGGTCCAATGACCCCTCAAGCAACTAGTATGAACTTTGTGTGTGCATATGCATGGTCCAGACTCACCTAAATGCAGATCTGGAATGAAATTTTCCATTATGAATCTTTCCTGGTTTCCCCACATGTGAAAAAAGGCAGATACCAACTCTGTACAATTCTGTCTAGGAGGCTCCTAGGACACTTTAGAGCATAAATAATACTTTTATCTGAAAATGATCCAAGTTCAGAGAGCTATTTGTAAAGGCTCCCAGCCTATTCCTAAGAGAGGAATGAAAGTAAGAGTAGTTTCTCATGATTTATTAGTGATACTTTTAGTAAATTCCAGGTCACAGCAATAAGAGATGGCATATATTTTAGAAGCTATGGGCTGGGGCACATAAATAAGAAAACTGTTCAGAATGAAACAGTAAACAGCTTTATTACAGCTATGAATCTCACTCAATGGTAGTTGATGTATGGCCACAGAAATTTTTAGGAGAGGGAGTGCTGGACACAAGCTAGGAATGATCCTCAGCTATTTTAAAGAAATTCCATGGCTGTTTGATTTCCATGTAAACAACTCATTAAAGATGAATTGCAAGACTGTAGCTTTTACGATACCTCAAGACTGACAAAATTCAGAGCCTTTGATGTCTACAGCACAGTTCTACTGGGGCTAACAGTGGCAGCAAATTGAAATTGTGGCATAGAATTAGACAAGGTAATATGCCTTAGCTTCACTGTAGTATAGCTTTTCCTTTAACTCCTGCAGAAGATGCTGTCTATTTATTTTCTGCTGTTATCTTTGCTCAAAAGAGCAGAAGCATCTATCTTAGCACCGCAGGATGATCCAAAATGGTGCAAGTCTTCGTTTTTTGAGCTTTGGGAATGAGTCCAAACATTTTGATTTTCAAAGAAGAATTGTACCAATAAATCTACAACAATAAGCACTTTGGCTAAAACTTTACTAGTCCCTTTACTTTACCTTTTAAATCTGGTAGGGGTGTTGCAGACATGTGGAAGGCCCGTTTCCCACATTGCCTGTCTAGCACATCTGTAACGTGCCTTGGAAATAGCACCTTTGAATGTATTTCAGTATTCCTTGTTCTCTCTGCAGAGGCTGCCAGCCAGTCTACAAGTAATGCCAGCTCAGGGTGCTACATTTTTGATAGTTATTGCTTGTCTCCACAAACAAAAGTGATTGTGCATTGATTGGTTTATCTTTTGCTCTGTCAAGCTTGTAACAAGCGATGCCATTGTAATGGAGTGAAGATATCACCTTCGTTTTTCACCTGCAAGAAGTTGCTGCCTTAGATAAATGAGGCTTTCTGCTCCTTCTGTTTTGACTTAGATGGTCTTAGGCTGGCAGGTTGCAATACAAGATGAAACCACAGAACCCTTGTTTTCAGTTAAAAAGAAAAGATTTCCATGAATAGATGAGACTCATACCTTCAAGGTCACTGTTTTGGCAAAGAATGTTTTGAAAGAAATATGTGAGAAACTCTGCTTATTCTTAAAGGAATTACAGGAAATTTATAACTTTATTATATTTCTTAAATACTGATATTTAAAAAACATAATCTTTGAAAAAAGAGACATTAAGAATATCCTGGACTGGAAGAGAACTTAACCATAGTTAGGAAAAAACAAAATCAAAGAGATTTGAACCTCTAAAGTAGAAAGACACAAAAGAAGGCAAAACTAAAAATAGTGCTGGCAGCACCCCGTGTGTGGATTTTGTGGGACATAGGCCCTTCTGAACACACCTTTTGGAAGGCAGCAGAAGCATCTTTTCAACATTTGTCCTTTAGCTCAGAGATACTACAGACTAGTAAAGTATTTCCTTCAAGACAGTTGCTGAGCCAATTTGTCCTCTTTGTCTGGTGCTGAAAATGTTCTACCTAGTCTGTACTGCCTGGTTTGGTATTACATTTTTGACTTATAAACTAAATTTTTCAGTCTGCAGTCTGATCACTTTAGCAGAGCTTATTTTGTGAAACTAGCATTTTTATGCTTCTTTTGGGCAGCACAATTTTTCACTTCCTAAACTCTGAACTGCCCTCAAAGCTTCCTTTAACTGTTCCTGGCAGTGAAAGCATGAGGATCAATTTATGATTTTTTGACTAATATTAAATAATCAATTTTTTTGAAAATACTTCAAGTAAGTGAGAATATTTCTCGCTGACAAACTATATGAATAAATATTTATATCCCTTCCCAAACTTTTGTATACTTGTCAGTTGGTCACATGGCCACCTAAAGACAGGGAGTAGCCATTTGTGATTTTTTTTCTGTATGTGTGTGCTTGTGTGCACGCACAAATGTGTATTTTTGTCTTTATATCTGTGTAAGTAATAGAAACATATTTACCATCTTTCCTTAAAGTAAATCTCAAAGTGCACTACAAGGTTTAGGTCCTCTCCTTTTCTGCTGAATCTGCAGCATCACTAAGACTTTTAACAATGTCTATAGAAGTAGAATAAGACAGACCAGTTAGTTTTGATAGCACAAGATTAATTATTTTCAGAACAGTCACGTAACATATATTTTATATAGTATATCAAGCATGTGCACTTTGCGTCTTACTGCAGTGCAAAACATTGGCCTCATCTGTGAAACAGATATGTCCTTGGAAGTTTTTGAAGATTCTTCTTTCCTTTGGGACGACATTACTGATGATCTACGGTCCATTTACATTTACTTCATCAATTCTGCTTTTTAGTTCCTTCTAATAGATCATTCTTAATGCTTCTGTCAGATGCTGAGATCAATTCTGTGAGTGCTGGGGAAGCAAGGTGTTGGATCTGCAATCTGCTGTTGTACCTGAAAGGAGAATTTTATTTCAACTGAAGAGCTTGTCAGTGCCAGTGAAGAACAGGTATGTGAAATAATATCACTTGTACCTATATCTACTCTTTAATAGTTAGAATGTAATTTAGGCTGAAAGTAATGTCAAAATTATCAGAAGCTTTTCTCCATCAGCTGGGGAGAGACTCATTCCTTAGAGATAGCTTTCTCAGTTTTGTTGGCTTTGTACAGGTGCGCATGAAAGAGGTATTCTTTAATCTTTTCCAAGCTGCATCTTGCAGCCTGATTTATAAATGGGGTAATTTTTCTCCATGTAAATTTACTTGTGCAAAGGCAGTGCCTCCACAAAATCAGTGGAATTATCATTGCTAGAAATGCCTCTCTACTATGTCTACCTGAAATAGAGAAAAGTCAGTTCCAAGTTTTCCTTAAGATAGAGCTTAATTCTACCTGAGTTGCTTGTGTATATCTTCACTGAGTGCAAATAAGCTTTACTAGATAATCTTGGTCAAAATGCAAGAGAAATTCTTTTATACTAGTCACAACAGTTTTTTTGAAGTGACTGGCTTAAAATAATGAAGGTTTTTATTCTAACTAAAAGTATTAAAGAAATATTTTATATGTATAACATTTAAAAATTAAGATTCTTGACACTCAACAGTTTAGTTATGTCTACCAAGGTTCAGTCATACTGGGTAGATTTATCTGTGTGCGTCTGTGCAAATTCAAGTACACAAACAATTCTCATAACACTCCTTTCTGATAAGCTGTGCACCACTGTCTCATTTCTTGCAACATTAGGTAGGCATTCAGCCTTTGTTCTTCCTTCAAGTTTATTGCATGCTTATTATTGGCCAGACTTGGCTCCCTAGGTGATTCTGCTCTTCCTAGGTGAATGTCTAAGTAAAAATCTATCTCCGCTATGACACTTGAGCTATATAGTAAAAAAACTCACTGGGAACTTATATCTTTTCCTAATGCATGCTTGGGAATTTAGGATTGTTGTGAAACTATCTGAGAAGCTGTGGTAATGGAAATGTTAACAGAAACCAGACAGCAGTGTTCAGAGAGCTATTATGAACTTTAGCTTCTGTTCACACAGTTCTCAGAAAAAACAAAACTTTCAGTTGCTGAAACTGCAGTCTGAAGGGGGTGAATGTTTACCAGATTCTTTGTTGCCAGCCAAAGAATCCACAGAAAGCATATTCCATCATAAGTTTACATAGCAAATCACATCCACATACAAATGCTTTCATCAGTCGAACTCCACTGGAGATGCACAGCTCAAAAGGCTTCCACTAAAGCATATTGAAGTCAGTGGAAATTTTCACATGGACTTGCAGCAGGCTTTATTTCAATCAAGGTTCTAACTCCACCTTTAGCAGTTAAGTTTAAGAAGTAACTCCTTAAGTCATAAGCTCACAGCACGCTGTGATCTGTGCCAGACCCAGCCTCATGACATGATTATTCATTATTATGCTGCAGGAAAATAGTGGTGAATATTGCACACTTTCTGTAGATAGAATCTTATGAAATCTGCATTCCCTGTAGAATAAGCCTATGCATACTTAAACTACTTCATAGAGATGAAAATTCCTCTTTATATGTATGCACTAATTCTCCTCCTTAGAAAGGATGGTTTGAGTTGGCTTCAAAGTACATACAGATTAGTAACCAGACAATTTCTTTTATAAAGATTTTTTTTTTCAAGTCAAGGGAAAAGAATGTAAATGGTTAGGGTAGGGTATGTCCTGCAGTTCAGCTCCTATGTCTCCTCTATATTTTTGTTGAGTCTGGTTTGGTATGGCAATTTGAACAAGGAAATTGCTTCATCCAATAGTGAAAAGCAGCCTCTGTACAGTCCTGTGATGTGTATTTCTTGCATTTCTCTTTAGGGAACTTGAAAGTTTAGAGGGTTTTTCAGTTTGAGCCATGAGTATTTTGCTACATGAAGGTGACAAAAGCCAAGTTTTGAATAGTAAGTACATTATTACTAGATGGGATTGCTGAGGGCTGACATTGTAAGTCAGCAAATAGTAGAATCATAGAATGGTTTGGGTTGGAAGAGACATTTAAAGATCATCTAGTTCCACCCCACTTTCCATGGCCAGCGACATTTTCCACTAGGCCAGGCTGCTCAAAGCCCCATCCAATCCGGCCTTGAACACTTCCAGGGACAGGGCATCCCCAGCTTCTCAGGGCAACCTGTTCTACTGTATGTAATAAATATCCTTCTCTCTGATGACTGAATGGGTAAACACAGGTTGCTTGGATCTGAAGATCAGTGCATCTATGGCAGTTCGGACAAGGGAGAGTTAACAGAAAGTGTTGAGAGGTGTTGGCTGATCCAGACAGCTAGTGGTGTTACTGGGCTACCATCTATCATCCTGTTATTCAGTCTTTCTCACTGTGTCTGGAAATTCACATCTTCATGACCTGTCAGGGCAATGCATAAAGAAATATAGGTTCATATCCAAAGGATCAGGGAAGACTGAGGAGGGCAATGAAGAAGGCTTTTCTTTTCTGAAGTATTTGTGAGAATTTAAAAGATTTTTTTATCTTTAAAGGTTAGCAAAAATCCATTGTAGAAAATTATGAGAATAAAAGATTCTATGTTTTTTGCAGCTGGCTCAAATCAAATGATGTGTTTCATCTAAACAGCTTATCTTTTGAATATATGAATAATTCAAATTCAGACAAAGTATGACAGTCACAGAGTGTTTCTGTATATAAAGTTGTTGTAAATTCTTCTAGGTATAAAAGACAGACATAGAACATGACTTCAGAAAAACAGTCTGCTAACGGGCTTCTTGGAGCTGAACTTTGCTCGCAGCATGCTCTAGGGAACATGATGACACACAGTGACCTTAGTCACAGAGAAACATAGAATACATTTTCTCAAAACAAGAAATAGTGGTAGCTCTGCTGTCAGTTTCTATAAATCTGGGAACAGAAGCTGTGAACCAACCTTCTGTCAAAACAATCTCTTAATAAGCCACCAAGTGCATGGTTTTTGTTATTCTATTTTAAGTATTCACTTAACTTTTTACAAAAATAGACACTGTACTTGGACTTTCTGTAGGCCTCCATTTTCTGTTCCATATAATTTTTCTTCAAAGCACGAATACTAAATTATAAAACTAAACATTTACCTCACAGCATAGGTGAAATTAAGGATAGAATTGCATCCAAAAGCTGGGATCAAACTTCCCTGAAACTGAAATCCTAAATTAAAACCAGATCAAATTTATAGGATGGCTTTCTTTTTCATTAAATTTAGCTTGTTTGAATATCTGCTGCCTTTTATTTCAGTATTTTGATTTTAAGTCAGGTTGGGTGCTGGATTTAAAAACTCCCAGTCCACATCTGATTTTGTCACTGACCTACCACAGGGTGGAATGTCAGTTCAGATATTTCCATCAGGTTCAGAGTTGTCTTAAAAATCTCTAATTCATGTCTTTTGCACTCAGAGAGCAGTTTAGATAGGAGATCGCTTCCTAAAAAAGTTGTTGGGGAAACAAAACACATTGTATAACAGGATTAGGATCACTTTGAAAGTTTGAGCTGCTAGTGGTTACTTAAAAATAACCTTGTGGACTTGTAATTGAAAATTCCAGTTGTATTTTTAACAGTAGGTGTTGCTGTAGGAAAAGAGAACAAAGCACACAAAGCAAACTGAATTTACAGGAATGGCACATTAGTGAAGAAAAAGGGCAGCCAGAATGCTTTGCTTAGAACTACTTAAAAAAAACCTACTGGCATTTTTTATGATTTAAAATATGACATTATTGCCTTTTCTCAGTCAGTTCTGATGAACTGCTTGTTAAAAACAGTTAGATAGTTCAGCATTTTGAATCTTTCTGATTATAAAATTAGCACTCAAAATTAAACCTTTCTCCTCCCATTGAAATTTATATTAATATTCTGTTTGCATGAAAACTGAATCATAGACATTGATGCCTTAGGTTTTAATTTCTATATTTTTCAAATCCTGTACTGCTTAGTGTGTAACTCTAAAGTTTCTTGTAGCTTGTTAGCTGCTCTCTTAGGCCAGATATAACAAAGCCTCTCTAAGCTTGCTGTTCAAGGACACTCGGGCTGTCCTAGGCCCAAAAGATGTAAACTGGGGCCATGAAAGAGGTGGAAAAATTGAAAAAAGCTAAAGTTTTAATTGGTGAATTTATGCTGATATGCAAATGGACCAAACCTATATCTGTGTCAAGAACTCGTGACTCGTTGTCCACCTTGGGGTCCATTTTATGGAAGCAGCCTCTGGCTCCCCAGGGTGTACCTTGAAGGCCTTCAAATAAATACCTACCCTTATTCTCTTACTCCTGTCTAGTCTCTGTTTCTAGGTGGCTAGGAGAAGGCATCAACATATATACACTCCTAAATACCACTGGCTGGCTAGTATTTCAACCTGAGAGTGTGGACAGATAAGAACAAAAGGTAGCATTTATATTAAGTAAATATGGTACACAACATACTCTTGTGTCTAGATAGCAGATGCTACTGGCAAAGCTCAGAAAGTCACTGCAGATACCCATTTGGCATATTGGGTTAGCAAATAGATATGGCTGGGTGATGCTATCACTGTCCAGTATGCTGATGTAAGTCATTTGTGTGGCAGTGGTTCCTAGTGGGTCTAAGGTACTTGAGGTACTGAGATTAACACTGCAGTATCAGAGCAACAGCAGACCATAGGAGAAAAATTTGTTAAATTTTTGTTTTAGGAGTGATTAGAGGGATTGCTAAGAGACTGTGGTGGAAGTGTGTTTGGCTTAACAAAGAGGGGAAAAGTAACAGCCATGCTTATGCCAAGGGTTACCTGATGTGAGAGCATGCTCTGCTCCAGCCAGTGGGAGGACAGGCCCTCTTTTAACCTGGACTTTTTGTTTCAAGTTTTCCCCTCTGTCATTTATATTACAGTTCAGAACTTCAGGATAAAAAACTGTTGCCTTCTGATGTTCAGCAGGTTTGGGTGAAGGATATATGTTGTAAAACAGGCTTGTGCAGGAGCACTGTGAGAGTGAGCACAAGCTGACAACTTGCTGAAAGCCCAGGGACTAGGCTTTCCTTGTACATTGTGCTCAGCCTATACTGTCATTAGTATTCCGGCTATCTGCTTATGGGGAAGAACAGAGGGATTCTTCACTTCTCACTCTGTGGTTGCATATGGAAATCAAGATCGCAGGTGTTATTTCCTATCTAATAACATTGTGATACTATCAGCGACGAGAGTTCTTGGTTTCATGGCAGAAATAATTCACTGAAATATGAAAGCTTTATAGAAAAAGCAATGATTGGAAGTGAACCAAGATGCCTTATAAGGACGTAATTGTAAACACCAGAGCCTCAACCTGCTCCCAGATCCAGACTACTAGATCCATCTGACTCTGCCAAGCTGGAGCAATGACTCAGTAAAGTTAGAGATTCCAAAGATTTAATCAAGTTAATAAAAGTCAAGGAATATAGCAGAAAGATGCCCTCTTTGATGTATCTAATTGGAGATTTAAGCAGTGATGTCTGTTGAGGAATAGTCAGAGATGGTGAAGTGTAAATTGCAGCATATTGAGAAGTCATTTGAAAGTCTCTTTTTATGTCATTAGAGATTACGAAGCTGAGAAGGTACTGATGTAAGGTCATTTTGTACCAATACTAACAGAGCCGAAAGGGTTTGAGCTATGCTTAAAACTGTATAAAGTTTATATATGTGATGTTCATGGTCCAAAGTAAGTGAGTCAATGAATCAGTTCATTGTATAGGAATACTTTCTGGTCTCTCTAACCCATACTTTTCAAATTTAGAGAAGTGAGAGTGTTTAATGGTTTAATTACTTGTTCCAATCTTCATGGTTTGGGTGCTATTAATGTATGAGCTATTGTCCTTGGAAGAAATTACAAAAAATATTTTTTAAAAAGTGGAATTTATTGGAAAGTGAAAGAGAGCCAAGTCCCCACCCAGGGAGCAAACTGTAATAGCACTGGCAGATTAACAATGAAAGATCTCATCAGTTAAATTTGTAATAATATTGATAGCTGAAAGGATCAACAAGTGTTGAATACTAACAAATATTTTGCCCGAAGGGTGAAAGATATGGTAAGGGTTTGTGAATGGGATTGAATTGTTATCCTAACATTCCTTGGGTCTGTTATTTCAAGAGTATCTTGGTACACACATGGTAGAGGAAATGAGATCTTTTCTCCTTTCTATCTTTAGAGCATGCAGCCCGTACCTACCTTGTGCTCCTCACAGTGCCGCAGGTTGCCTCTTGTTCCGCTCATGCAGCAGCATCCTCCTGTCGTGCACTCTGCTGAGGCGAGGCGCAGCTCTAGCCAAGGTGGAGAGCAAAGCTGTCTCTGAAGTAGAAAAATAGAAAAGAGTAGAAAGCTAGTACCACAGGTCAATTAGCACCTCAAAGATTTGATTTAATTTTGCGTACCTTTAGCTATTACTTCTGCATTATCTGAGGTTATATTCTACAACATCAGCAAACATAAAAAATATGTAGATAGAATAGGAGGGAATCTTTGAGTTAAAACATGTAAAAATTGTTTCAAATGGAAGAATAGGATTTTGTTTTATCTTTACTTTACAGTCCTCATATACTTCTAAATTTTGGCTAAGTGTAAAAGAATGGAGAATAACATAAAGTCTGACAGAGCTGACTGATAATGACTGCAAGCCTATATTAAAGATCCTTGTTCCAGTTATTTTCTCCTGGTATATATTAAATATTGCATACGGAAACCAATGTTTTGTACTTATTAACAGCTCTGTTACATGTCAGCCTTTGCTTGCAGCTTGGTTTTTTCAACAATTGGCTCTATTGATAGGGTCAAACTTCAGGACATTTTCAAGCTCAGCTGAATCATTTATAGCACATCTGCTTGGAGTAAAATTAGGAATTAGTGCTAGATGCTGCAGTATGAGGTGCTTTCTCGGTTACTGGTTATCCTAAGCCAGGTTCTTCTGCAATAAATTTGGAACACAGCTATAAGCCACGACATTTTATCACAGGCAATTTATCATAACACTCGTGGAATCCCTTGCTCCTGGCTCTTGACTTCTGGACTTGGTGTATTTTTGGTTTGCTGTAGCTCTGAAAACAGACCATGCCTGGAAAGGAACACAAGACAGAAATACCTATCAGAAAGACTCTGTTTTGCATAATGTAGATAAATTAGAGTACATTCCCATGCTATGCTTGATTTAGAAACAGAATGTGGGCACCAGTGCTGTGGGTTGCAAGACATATTTGAAAAGATTACTCAAGGTTTTACTCCAGTGTCTACTCCGATCTTTTGAGTAAATCCTGTAGTTAGTTTTCATGTAAAATCACACACAAGTATACACAAATCATATTTTGCTGACTGTCTTGAAAGATAGAACTCCCTGTGAATGATAGAGAATTGGACTTGGTGATCCTTAGGAGTCCCTTTCAACTTGAGATATTCTAGATTCTATAATTATAATCTTCTGGAGTCCAAAGGAGCTGTGTTTGAAAACAATTTTGATTTGGTGTCCTTATTGCTGGTGCTGTCTATACAGGTTTTAAAGAAACCCTTATCCTTTTCCAAAACTAACAGTGGAAGTCAAAATGGAATTGAGAGATGAGGAAGGGTAAAAAGATGTGCTAAGATTGCCACAACAGACAAAAGGCAAAGCAGAGAATGTCTTCCTTTTTCCAACACGGTTCACTCACAGATTCTCTCAAATTCTTCAAGCAGTAGTAGAACATACAAAGAAGTAAAATTGCTGAGAGATTGAAATATTACCTTTGCAACAATGCTCAGGCCCCATTATGAAAAGTACTACATAAGAACATAAAGAGTCTAAACCTTTTCCCCTCACTGATAATACGAATTCATGAATTTAAAAGAACTGATTTTTGTCACTTACTTGACCCTCTTCTCAGTAAGAAAATTTACAAGTATTTGAAGTTCTTCCATATAAGGATTGGATTCCTTTTGAAATTAAATGATACAAAAATATGAAAACAGTCTGCAGTTGAATCATACTTATTTTTTTTTTTAATATAGGTTTATTCAGCAAATTGGCTACCAGTTGAGGGCAATGGTTTCCATACTACGATTTGTGGTGTATTCAAAACAGATGGAAGCATCTCAAAGCCTGCTTTGTCCAAAGCCAAGAACATTTTTCGGCAAGAAGACTGAACTTGTTGCCACATAAACAAAATGAGTGATTTAACTTAGTGTCTACATATTTTGGATTGGCAAAAACTGCTGTAAAAAAGTAAAGCCAGAGAGCAGACTCTACAAAAATAGGAAAAGACAGAGCAAGAAAAAGAGAGAGATACACACACATATGCATGCACCACACACAAACACACCCATTCTGGCAGCTTTTAGACCTGAAGTGTTTGTGTTGTGAGATTCTAAACAAGTAACAGAGTGTTTTGGTCCATCTGGAAAATATCTTACACTTTTTATTCCCTGAGTTTAGGCACCCATCTAAGTATTGAAGAAAGTGTATTTGTATGCTTTCTATTGGCTATCCCTAAAATAAAAATTAAGCCTTACATTTTCTTCAGGTTTGTTTATGATGTAGATATTCAGTAAGATCCTTTCCAAGAGAACCAAATGCATTCTAAAACTGTGAAGTGTAGAAAAGTAAAGAGATTAGATAATAATCTTGACAGCTGTATATATGTATACTTGTGTGGAAGGAATCAAAGATTTCATTTTGGACTAAGACTCATAGGCTGAGCTGTTTGCCCCTGAACTTTACCTAGATGATTCTGTTGTGGAGACTATCATTGTGTATTCCCAAATTTGCAGTTTCTGTACACACTGAAGTTCTGTCCCGGAAGTGCTCATGGAAGTAGACTGAGTATGGGAGTAGACACAGAAAGCTGTGCATAAGTCTCCCAATGTCCTTGATGTCTTTTGGTGTTTTTGGTGTTGCTGAGTTGTATGGGTATAACTCTCCAATTTTGTTCCCTAGTCTAGGGTAGTGTGTCTAGTTACAGTGTACATCAGACTGTTTACTTAAATATCTTCTAACCTTGCTTAGTTGTTCCTCCAGTTGTTCCTACAGCAGAAGTGATGACAGTGACATGAATGAGAAATTGTTATGAAAAATGTCAGACATGGCATCATATATAAACCAATGCATTTTGTGAGATTTCAAAACCTATAGGTGAACAATGCAAGATTCAAGATCAGACTGGCCAAATCTCACTGAAAAAATCATAATAAATTTCTGGTTAAAAAAGTCTAGGACAGTTTAGAAGTGTTGTTGTTTGGTTGTACTACATTCTTAACTACAGAATTATTTTTTACTATACGTCTCACAATTTGAGAACTATGGGGCACACAATGAAACTGCTGGTACATTTGTGAACGAGTAAAAATGTTTTTTCAGAGAATGAATAAATAGATTCAATAACCTATAAATAATTTGGAAGCACAATTATTCTAGATCCATAAAAAGGAAAGACTTATTAATTTCTGATAGCAGATATTAAACTGCAAAAATTCTGGTCATGTCAGCAAAGGTAAAGTCTAATCTGAGCATCTTAGTCAGACATGAAACAGCATTTGTCTGCAGTGAGAACATGGTGGAAAATTATTTAGAACTGGTTCATGGTGAACTTCATTCAATAGCCAAGACTACCTATTAGAGAGAAAGCTCAGTGCTTGGTTTTGATATGAAATAGGGCAATTAATGGCACCATGAGTGGTAATTGAATTTATATTGTTGACAAATGGGGGGTTGTGGGGTGGTCTCCAGAACAGGATCTGACAGGATCTGTCTGACCTCTGCAAGAGACAGCAGCTGTAAGGGACAGCAGCTACAGAGGTACTATGAAAGAGGTCCAGCACTTCCTGCCACACTTTAAGCTGGTGATGGACACATGCCCAAGAAGCATTTTGATTCTGTATTGCAGTCAGATGCAGTTGCACATCCCATTATCCACAGCCTTGGATTTCCTTCAGAATTAAGTCTAGATGTGCAACAGAGAAAAGCTTCACTTCAGTCTGGACAGGCACCTGATTTGGACAAATGGGGAAGTGGTAAGGTGAGATGCATGGCAGAGTGCCATTGCTCTGCATTTTAGACAGCCTATGAGAGGCAGAAACTGGAAGAAATAAAGCAGTTATCTGGGCAATGAAATCTTCCAACTTAGAAAACCTCTGTGTGAGAAAAAACTAAATGGAGCGTGTATCTGGCAAAAACACCAATTACATATTTAAATATTTTTTTGTCACAATTATCAATGCCTCTTTTCAGGACCATTTTTGATGGTTATACATAGCAAATTCTGAGCCTAGCTATCTTTGTGGTTTTCTTCTATGAATGAGATGCACTTTCTGAGTGGAATGGGGGTTTTGAGATGTAGTCATGACTGTCCTGCAAGTGTTTCACTATTTCATACTTGTTGGCCAAGTAGATCAGGAAAACACTGCAGAGGACAAATTCAGACTGTGGGGTACAGTTTGAATCAGTAATTTTTTTGACTTCATATGACTCCTTCTTTTATATGCTAGCATTTTATTAGCAAAAAGAGGCCTTTTTTTTTTTCTTTTGTGTAGCTCTATTAAAGTCAGCTCAGAAATGAGCTCAGAAATATGGATTTGTGTGACTGAGCACTTTTTGGAAATGTCCCAGATGATTAGAAAGCAATCTTTGAATGTCATGGAATGAAAAAAAGCTATCAAAATTCATGGGATTACCATTTGATTTGCCAAAAAAACATTCATTGAACATGCACTTGTAGAAAACATTGTGTCTTTCTCGGTAATCTATTTTCTTCTAGAATATAACATAATGAAACACATGCCAATAGATTATCAAGCACAATGGCAATTTCAATGTGATTCAATGACTGAGAAGATGGTAACACTTCATGTTCATAACAAGCAGTTGAGGAAGCACCACAGGAGCCTTAAATTCATATTTAAAAACTAATATGCAGGGGGTTTTATACTTTAATTCTGGATCAGTCACAATAAAATATATAATGTATCTTTAAAAGGATGATAATTTCATTTCATTGAGATCCATTATTTTACTAAAGACATTTTATTAAAGACTAAAGACATTAGCTCAAAACTTTAGTAAAACTTGCAGTTTACTTAATGGATATGAAGGTAATAAATTCTTCAGAATATACCAAAGCTTTGAAGGGTTATACCAGCACTTTCTACAAAGATGAGATGGGAAGGAATAGGGATATATAACTTTTCTCCTCATCCTTGTATTTCTGAAGTTCAAAGTGACACTTTTAAAGTAGCTGCATATGAAGCCTGCATATGAAGACTTGTGATTTTAAGCTGCATTCCACTTATATTAGGTACTCTGTTTGTAGATTTCTGACATATCTAATTTTAAAAGTGCTTTACTAATACTATATTTAAAATCAAAACCAAAAACAGGAGCCTTTTAAGGATTCTTTTACTTTGTGCTTCTTGTTGGATTTTTGTGGTTAGAGAACCACATTTTTGTTTCAAATCCAACAGCTCTGTTATGAGAACAAAACCTAATGATGGGGGAAAATCTTGCCGAGAGATGATTCTTAGTGTGTATCAAACAGAAGAACTATTGCTTATAGTGAAAAATGGCTTGACTGATTCTGGGCTTTAGCTTTATATGCTAAATGAAATTGAGAATTTCCAATCCAGAAGAAGCTAAACTGTATTAACAGTAAGAATTTCAACACTGCATCATTGGAGAAGTACTTAATTTCAAATGGTTTAACTCTGTGTAGGTGGTCCATGCTCACAAATTTTTTGTTTAATTTTGACATAGACCTCAAAGATGTGTCAGAGATCCCTGAAGAGCAGTAAAGCTGCAGATTAAGATTTAAGTCATACTGAAAGGTCGAGACAAGTCAGTCAAGCTGATCAGCTTATTAGCTACTAAGCCTTGGCACCTTGTGGTTTTCTTTAGATTTGTGCCATTCTATCTCTAGGATTAAAAATATAGGCCCTTCATAACAGTAATGATTTTTAAAGTAACCACTTACTGGTCATTAAAAATTGTGATTCCCAACCAGAAATGTCCCAATGCTTCTCAGCCATGTAGAAAAACATGAATTTTGCTGTCTCAAGGGAAGGTCCTGCCACAGGAAGTGTGGGGACAGATGTCCAGGAAGTCTGTTATAGGGAAAGACCTTGGAGAGTAGGGACTGCTGCTGCCACTGCCATGGGAAGGATGGTCAGACAGCTGCTCTTTGTGTGGAGCACTCCACACCACAGAATGGCCTTATGCCAAATCCACACTGGTTTGGAAGATGCCAGACTGGTTTTCCACACCTTAGGTGTGGGTAAAGGAAGCTACCAGGCCAAGGTTACTGATAACAACCCAGAGTTTGCTGTCTTAGAAAACCTTCTGCTGTTCCTGAGCCTACAGTAAGTCTCTATTGATCTGGTACAGTCAGTTATCAAGTGGATGAAATCTGAATTATTTAATTGCTTCTCAGCTCTCCAGTTTCTGATTACACAATATTTCCTGTAGGAAACTTACTTTCCTATCAGATTCTCCGTGAACATACTCATGTGTCAGAACTTTACCTGCTCTCAGAAATTACTACATTTCTTAAGGCCAAAAATTATCAATGAGCAGATTACTCTCTGATAGGTGACATTTTTTTATATTTGCCCCTGCAGATACAGGATTTCATCTGGATGGACTGAATTTTTACTAACATCAAAAATCCCCCTGTGAAAAATTGAAACTTATGGATGCCCACTGAATACATTATAATAACACACATGTTTTTAAAGTTTACTTTTGCCTTTGGATTCTGTATGTATTATTTGAAGAGAATCTGTAGATGCTTATGCAGTTGACATCCAGGATTTTCTGCTTCTTATTTTAAATCTGAAATGCTGTCTGTCTTAGTGGTCCGTATAAGTAATTTTTAAACTTTTCTGCACCTTTTTGTGATTTCATAATATGTCAATCACTCACAGAACTATGGCTAGGATTTGCCAATGTCCGTAAAGGGTTTTAAAAATAAAGTCAACTATAATGTCGCAGAGTGTACCTGCTAGAGACTGGTTTTGTATTCAGTGAACAGCAGCTCTTCAGAGACAGAAAGACCCTACCAGTTGAAATGGTAGCATTGCACCATTGCAGACAATCTTAGGCAATGGAAAATCCTTGAAGAAGGATTTCTCCTTATCTTTTCTAAGCTTTATGTTGAACACTTGGACCTCCAAGCCAGAAGATGCATGTCGCACAGTGAGAGGGCAGTTCTGAGAAGGGTTATAAGAAGTCCTGCTAACTCCAGAGGGCCTGGAAGAGTAACTTTATGCAAGAGAATGGAGTATTCTGGTTTGAACAGCCGTAACTCTATGTGCTGAAAATTAGGAGAGTAAGATAGTAAGAGAGTAAGATATACAGAAGCCTTCTTTCTTCACAAATTCTTTCCCCCTGTGTGTTCATTTTGCAGATCACATTTTCAGAACTGCAAAGTGCTTGGAGAGAGAGAAGTCACAGAAATCACAGAACTCGCAGAACTCACAGAATATCCTGAGTTGGAAAGGACCCAGAGGGATCATTGAGTCCAGCTGTTAAGAAGATGGCCCATATGGGGATCAAACCCACAACTTTGGCGTTATTAGCACCACCACCTACCCAACTGAGAAGTTTATTGTTCAAATGTACATTGAAATATGTGCTTCTCAAATGCTAATAAATATGTTCTTTCCTGAAAATATATCCACTGTACTTGACCAAACACATATTTCAAACACAGAGATTGCAAAATTATACTTCTAACTAACTGGGATTTGTCTTAAAAGATGTGAGGATCCTTAAGAGTAATAAGTGCTAACTGAAAAATACCCTCTCTTGGTTTTTTGGTCTGGTCTAGAAGGTTAATTCTGAAGAATTCCTATTTTATTCTTAGACTTTTAGCATGAAAGAGCTAGATGACTTAACTGTGATTTTTCAACTCAGCCCAAGCTTGAGAATTCTTAATTTTCTTTCCATCTTATATGTTGCCTCCACTAAAGAAATTACAAAAGGAAGTAGCATCAGATCCATGCATATTCTTTGAATCCTTATGGTTCTTACTGGCAATTGTAGGTTAGTATGGGGCAAGCACCAAATCACTCACCAAATAAAGCTTTCCAGCAGGTAAACTGAATATTTTATTGGGCAGAGAAACATGCCATGCAAACCCTTTATGAATTGCAGATTTTCAGAACCCAGATACTTGTCTTCCAACACTTTAGAGGTAAGCCTGGCTGGCTATACTCTCTGTTGGCCTTGGTGGTCCATAGTATAATTTTGTAGACACAAAGTTTGCACGGTGTCTGAAAAAGGGTCCTTTTTGTTTACCAAGTTTCTAAATACCAGGGCTCAGAAGAGAACCCTGGGATGAAAGAAGTCACCCTATGTTCAAGGAGAGATGATATCATTTGGAAGTCATTTTCTCAGGGAAGAAATAGGAGGGAGAAAACATCTGTTGACTGTTGGGAGGCTTGCCAAGCAAAACAGGAGTTGCGGTTGATAGTTAGGACATGCTAACAAAACAAAGGAAAGTAATAATTGTGTATAGAAGCATACAAGATACATACTACACATAGTTTTCAAAAGATGACCTTCAAACTAACACAGCTGGAATTTTTCTGAAGGATGGTTATCTATCTTTGCTTTGCATGAAGAAAGTAAATGGAAACTAAATCCGTTGTTCTTAAATATTTTATGCAGAAAAGAAAACTCACTTTATCAGCTGTTTCTCAGCCTTCCAGATGGTTTGAAGGACATACTTGCACTGGAGCTAAGGGAGAAAAACATGTAAGACAGACAAAAGATGTACGCTTGTATTTCAGATACTGCATAATCACAGAGTAGTCAGGTTTGGAAGGGACCTCTGAAGATGATCAAGTCCAATTCCCCTGCCAAGGCAGGGGCACCTAGAGCAGGTGACACAGGAATGTGTCCAGGTGGGTTTTGTATGTCTCCAGACAGGGAGACTCCACAACATCCCTGAGCAGCCTGTTTCAGTGCTCTGCCAGCCTCAGTATAAAGAAGGCTAGTGTTTAATATTTGGGTACATCTTTTGATAAAGGAAGGCTGGGGGACCCACTCCTTCACCCCGTTGTTCCACTCTCTAATGGGCAATTACCACAGAAGATATAACGTGGCTACAATTACTCTTAGCTGATAGTTAAATGGAGTTAATTTAAAATAGAAAGTGCCTAATTTCCAATGGTTAAAGAAAAAGTAATGTTGGTGAAACAATATAGAACTTGTTTCTCAATTTTTTTTCCTTTTTTCCCCCCTAGAATATTACTGAGAGTATTCTAATGATTCTTTTCTCTTTAAAAAGTCCCCAGGTCACAATATATTGAGATGGGGAAAAATAATTAGCATGAAATGTAAGTACTAAAATTAATTAAACAAATTGGATGAACTTCCCCTGCGCTGGGTAATATAACAATGGAACTTCATACATAAGATATGGGTAGCTGCTCATCTCTTTAGTCATGTCTGTCTGGGCATCTCATCAGGAGAAAACTCTTTCTTGCTTTATTTCAACACTCCATCTGTGGTCTCTGATGGTATCAAGAAATGCTGAAGCACAAGAAAAATAAAAGCAACAATCTGTTAAAAAAACTAGCATGTAAGTTTAAGGATTTATGATAGACTGGGTCCCCAAAAGTCGGGATGAGTGTCCCATAATTTTCCACAGAATCCTAAAAAAAAAAAGATAGTGAATAAAAAGAAAATAAATATAATTTCTCCTGAGCTCTAACACTATTAGGATTTATTACAAATCTTTAAGAGCTGGGAAGTACGGCTTTAGTTCCTTGGTGGTATTCCTTAATTCCTGTATGTTCTAGAGCTCTCTATTACTGGTAATGCTGAAGTCTGCGTAAGAATAAAACTTCCTTACTAACTGGAAAGAATTTTGATGAGTTAAGTCTTCCTACGTTCACTTCAGAGCTCTTCTGAAGGTCTTCACTTCTTTATATAGAAGATATAAACATGCTTTTAATGGACCCACTGCTACTTAATGTCTTTTGAAAGTTGTGGCCAAATAGAAAATTTAGGCAAAGTCCACATTTTCTAAAACCCCAGAGACTGTGACTATTTTAATTTCAGAATTACTCTTCCATTCTGGTAAGGGGGTATGTAGATCTCCTGCATATGGGTCCATGGAGTACCTAATTATGTCCTCAACTTTACTCAAGGCAATTGCCATAAACAGGTGTTATGAAAGAATACTGCCCACAGAAATACATGGACAGGCTGGGAACTGCCTCAAAGAGGCTTTAAGTGTGAGATCAAAGGGACAATGTGGGGATTCAGGCCAGTAAGCATTACAGGGATGAAGGTGGATCTAATTTTCCCTCTTGCAGAAGAGAAGTGAGCGTCCTGAAAACAAGGAGCCAAGAACAAATGAATCCCAGGTTGGACAGAGGCCTAAGATTGATTGTATGATTCTCTGGATTTTGAGGAATGACTGTGAACTCTTTTTTACCCCTGAGAAAGGTGGGAACTTGAATCACCCCGAGTACTTTAAGCAGCCTCTCTTTTCCATTCAGTAGCAATTAGAAGGGTTTTTTCTTTGAGGAAAAACCTCATCACTTAAATTGTATATCTCGTTAAACATATATAATTTTATATAACTGTTCAGTTTTACTATTGTTATTTTCATTTCTTCAGGATGAAACTCTTACCAAATGATTTGCTTGCAAAACTTGTCATTAAGCATACCAGAATAAATAGCCATGGATAAGCGACCTTTGTGGTGTTTTGGGTTTGCAGATCCTCTAGAACTTTATTTCATAATTCTTTGAACTGATGAAATATGCCAAGCCTTCCCCCCTCACCCCCAATTTAATTTTCTTGCTCTGCCAGTGTATTTGTAACTGGGTGGAATCATGTGTTATTTAAATAATGATTCCTGTATGAAAGTAATTTCTGCCCTGTTTGTGGAAGAACGCAGAAACAAAACTTGTGGCAGCTTAGGATTTCTATTTGAAATCCTGAATGGAATAAAATGACTGGAAATAAAGCCTCAAAATATTATGTGTTGTAATTCCTTGTTCTGTTCTAAACATAGAACTCTGAGTTATTAAAGGGTCTGAGTTCTGGCACAAATAGTTTTCTCCTTCCTTTTAATAATTGCCTGTATTAACCAGACATGGTGACAACAAACTCTGATCCTTACCATGGTATTCATAAATCTCCAAGCTGCATCCAGTCAAACAGTTTCAGGACTGGAGAAAATAAGTTGGTGCTTGCTACATATACATCGATCTATTATAAGAATACAAAATTATGAATGCATTTTGTGTTGTTTCTTGTGAAGGAGATTTGGAGTGCCAAACCCTAGAAGATTAACCTTGTGGTTGCCTTCTTATCGATAGTACATTAGAAAAGCACCAATACTTTTTCAATAATGAGGACAGAATTTGTCAAATAGTATGCAATCCCTGGTGCCAACATGCTTTATATAAGTATTTGCAGTAAACTATTTCTTCATAATAGATTGTATATTGTATACATATATAAATATAAACATGCACATATCAGAATCCTGGAAAAAGTCATGTTTATATAGACTTCTCTAATTTTCCCTGGGACTTTTTTTTCTTCCTTCCCATCCAGCTTTAGAACTATCTCTGAAGTATTATCAAAGTAATAAAGGAAATGGCTAAAATTCCACTAAAGTAAGGTAAATATTGTTTTTAAACATTGGATTAGAGTAAATCTAATCCAGCCTGCACAGTTAGGGATTCAGCGCTCTCCACAGCACTACCTCAATTCCCAGAAAGAATGATTGTAAGCTGAAATATAATATTCTGCCAGGAAATCACTAGTTCCGAGTTATTAGATTCCAGCCCTTGTTGAGACTGAGGCTAGGAGACAGCACAGGAAGCACTCAGAGTTCTTCGTAAGTGTGGCTCAACATTTTTTAAATAGTATACTTTCAAAGGCAATGGAGATGATGGACTGCAGCAACTGAACTGCAGGTGCAAAGAGACCCTCCGGTAAACTGTGATTATTTCTTCTTTTCCTGTTGCAGGTGTGAGCATAAGTACTTAATTTTGTTCCCTAATGTTTGGAACTGAAGTGTTTATATTTCTTGCAGTTTGAAGTAACCATATCTATTTTTGCATGAATCCTTGTGTGTGGGATACATAATGTTATGTTCTCTTTGAGCAGAGCCCACAAAATTTCAATCTTCACTAAACAAATTCAGTCTGAATTAGAAACACGGACCAAAAAGCCTCTAAAGTTACTGAAGTTGCTCTTTGATTCCATACTCTCAATGCTAAGGAGCTTTACAATACTGGTTAAGAGGATCATATTGTCTACATGCGTGAAGTAGATGATTCAAACCTGAAAACTGGTAGTCTATAGTGTATCAGTTATGATTAATTTTCTTTTAAATCAAGGAAATACTGGTATTTTTCTTTTAACTAAGGAACATCTTTTAGGAAAAGCATCTGTTTAGTGAAGGCGAAGAAAAACATTCTGTAATGCTGCTCTTTTGTCACATGGGACCTGCAGTTCAGGTATTTCCTGTTCTTACTTTTTCTCAGTTGCGATTCCCAGCAGATGACATCTACCCCATTTATTTTTCAGCATAAATCCCTATTGATTATTCTTGGGACAATTCTGCCAGTTTCACTGGACTCTTGTCACAGACCAAATTCTGTACTGGTCGCCGTAACTAGAATATGACCTATGACTGAAAGACTGTTTACATGGGATTATAAAAATTTTATTTCTGTCAAGTTAGAAGTGGGCAGCTATTGTAAAACCCCATAACACATTTCCTATTGTAGCAAACATTTGCATTGCTAGTTTTAGTAGGGGTAAAGGACTGCAGTCACTATGAAGAAATAATCAAGTTTGTCTCTATGCTATGACTACACAGGAAAGAAAAACAAGTCTTTTTCCTCCCTGTCTGTAACAATCAAGTTATTGATGGAACCACAGTGTGGTGTTTAGGTAACTCCAGGTAGTGCTGTTAGGGAACAAGTAGGGTCCTCTTAGTGCTCACTCCTTCTTTTTTAATAACTATCTCTGAAACTGCTCTAATGATAATTACATTTACACAAATCAGAAGAATCCTAAATAGTATTTAGTCTGGCAAGCATCCTGCATTTCAGGTTTCCCGAGAGATTTGCTATCCTTGATGGCAACCTCCAGGCAAGTCTGTGACACTGTTTAGCAGACTGGTACTTTAAAAAGGGTCATTCAGAGGTTTGGACTAAATTTGCAATTCAGTCCTTCTCGTAGACTGAAATGTAAATAAAGATACTTGTAAAGTATCTTTTATACTTTACAAGTATAAAAGTGTGAAGTGTAAAGAACAAGTGTGCAAATTCACATAGTAAATTTAGGAGGAAAATATTTTCAAAAACCCAAATGAAACAGAAATACACATTTCTGTAATTTCCTTTCCTTTTTGTCATCAGTATTTAGCTCATGGGGTCCAATGACATTTCACATCACAATAACCATCAACAGGGAAAATGGTAAAATAGTGACACAGATCTAGTTGAAATAGAATGTATTTCTGGCTAGTGTTTACATTCTTTTCACTGGAACGTTCATCAGAAATTTTAGATTTAGTAAAGGTAAAATACTTTGCAGAAATTCTCATTTCTGTGAATGCTAATTTCAAAAAAACACTGGGAAAAAGCATAGGTATAATTTTCTTGTTGATCTACTGTGCTTTTAATAAGAACAGCTGGATAAACTTTTTCCTCAAGTTAATATTATGCTATTAGAGGTATGAGATGCATCTCCAATGTAATCTTCATTAAATAATCATGTTGTTTTCCTGAGTAATAAAATTCATGTTAAAATATTTGGGCTTGCCAGTCAAAGCAACAGAAAATAAAATAAGGAGCCTACAGAAAAACACAGGACTGTTTCATTTTTCTTGGATACTGTGGAAGGATATTACTTTTAAAATTGCAGCTCTGCTACCTCATCTGTCAGGTTAATTTCAACAATGTTTTCCATTTCCTTCTGTAGAAAACCTCTAAAATGACGGTGTTTAATATGAAGCCTCAATTTGGTACACTGTTTACTTAAGACAATTGATGAAATGAAAGAATTTGGTTCTCTTTCAAAAGTTTCAGGATTTTCACTACCAAGATATAGCCTTCCTAAAGTGACCTTTTAGCTGATTTTGGGTAATGTCATAGATATTCTTTAGGTTCATAGATGTCATAGTCTTGTAAATATTCTTGTTCTTAAAAAACAGGCTGTAGGCTGTTTATTTTCATTCTATACTTATTTAGCACAGGATACTGTCCACCTACTATTTCCACCTCACTGAAGTGGACAGAGTTATAAACAAAAATTAATTTACCATAAGCATTCTGCTTGTCTGGTCCCTTTATCAAGATTAAGAAGGCAAGAAAACATCAAAACAACAGACTGGCCGAACTCGAGCCCTGGCAGTTGCCCCGCATGACCTGCCGGACCAGGGGCAGAGAGAAAGCCAGCGTCTCTCTGGCAGTCAGAGACGTGCAGGAGCTGCACTGCCAACCCGGGTTCGGTTTGGCCCAGTTAAGGCAAAATGTGGTGTCTTGTATTCTCTTAGGCTGCTTTTGGTATGAAAGAAGTAGAAGACCTAGAAGACCCGATTGCTTGAATATTTTTACTACTTGAATTTCATGTTTTGAGGCTGATGCACTCACTTGCAAGGTAAGAGAGCAGAGACAGCCGTGCCTCTGGCTGGGGGGCCGCGCTCGCTGCCCGCGCCCCCTGCAGCTCCGGGGCTGAGGGGCCGCCTTGGCGGTACCGCTGAGCGGGCAGAAGGATGTCCGTGCGCATCGATGCCCTCATGCATTTTTTTTAACACTGCAGTGGCATTGTCACCCCTTATTTACAACAGCTTTACTCTTTAATTTGAAGAGAAAAATCTGTATTTTCTCTGGTAGGCTTTGTTTGCCAACTCCCCACTCCCCCGAAGGCCCGCCTCCGGGCTGGCCCGTGCCGTGCCTTCCCACCCGGGCCGCGGGTCTCGTTGCCCCCAGGCTCTGTGCGCGGGCATGGGCGGGGGGCGGTGCCGTGGCGGGACAGCAGAGGGCGCCCGTGCACCGCCCACCGCGCGGCCTGAGGGGCGCACCGAGCACCCGCAGGCGTCCCCCGGCCCCCTCATGCTCGGAGCACCCCGCTGCCCACACAGCGCCTGGAATCGCCCCTGCCGCACAGCGCCTGCCCTGGGTGCGGGAGCAGCGCCGGCCCAGGGCCTGTTCGGCCAGTGGGTTCCGCGTGCACGGCGACCTCAGTTTGCGTGCAGACATTTCGCCTGTGGACGCCCCGCCAGGGGTGTCTCTAAGCACAGCTAACACGGAGAGGGCTGTGCAAGGCAGCCTGACCACCTTTCCTGTGGCTACGTGGCCAAGTATCAAATGCAGAACACCTGGAGGGGAAACCGCCTTGTCAGGTCCTCACTCATGACATAGAAGTTTTAAAATATTTCGAGTGAAAATTTCAAAATTTATCTAACCCTAGGGTGAGGGTTAGGGTTAGGGTTTAGGGTTAAAGTTTAGGTTAGGGTTAGGGTTAGAGTTAGGGTTTAGGGCTATAATTAGGGTTATGGTTAGGGTTTAGGGGTTAAGGCTAGGGTTAGGGTTAGGGTTAGGGTTTGGGTTAGGGTTATGGTTAGGGTTTAGGGGTTAAGGCTAGGGCTAGGGTTAGGGTTAGGATTAGGGTTAGGGTTTGGGTTAGGGTTAGGGCCAATAGGGTTAGAGTTAGGGCCAATAGGGTTAGGGTTGGTGTTAGGTTCAGGGTTAGGGTTTGGGTTAAGGTTAGTGTTAGCGTTAGCCTTAGGGCTAGCCTTACGGTTAGGGTTATGTTTAGGGTTACGATTAGGAGTAGGGGTAGGGTTAGTGTTAGGGTAAGAGTGTGGGTTACGGTTAGGGTTAGGGTTTGGTTTAGGGGTTAGGGTTAGGCTTAGCATTAGGGTTAAGGTTAGGGCTAGGGTTGGGCTTAGGGTTAGGCTTATGTTTAGTGTATGGTTTTGGGTTAGGCTTAGGGTTAGTGTTAGGGTTAGGGTTAGGGTTAAGGTTAGGGTTAGGGTTAGGGTTAGGGTTCGTTCACGCATTTGGGTTAAATTTAGTCTTAGGGTTAGGGTTACGGTTAGGGGTAGGTTTAGAATTTTGTTTCTGGTTAGTGGTATGGTTATGGTTGGGATTAGGTTTAGGGTTTTGGTTAGTGGTAGGTTTAGGGCTTGGTTTATGTTTAGGGTTAAGGTTAGTGTTATGGTTAGTATTAGGGATTAGGATTAGGGTTAGGTTCAGGATTAGATTTATGTTTAGGGTAAGGTTTAGGTTTAGGTTTAGAGGAAAAAATTGTTCTTTGTTTTTTCAGGAGGATCCAGGTGAAGAAATCATTTAACATTTGATGCCTTCTGTTTTAACTTTTAAATTTTTCAAATCCTTTACTGCCTGTTGTGTAACTCCAAAGTGTAGTTTATCCTGTGAAGTATTGTTCTCCTGTGCTAGTTAAACATAATAAACTCCTTCAAGCTTGCTCTCCAAGGACTCCCAGATTGTCCTAGGCTGGAAATGTGTAAACTAAGGCCTATAAAATGGAGGGGAAACTTGGGGTAGTTGCATCATTAACTGAAGTTTTATTTGGATAATTAACCTTGATTTGCAAATGAACTAAACTTATAAATGTGTGAAGAACTCATCACTTGGGGTCCATCTTGGTTTCAGCCTTTTAACTCCTCAGGGTGTACCTTTGAAGGCCTTTCAAATAAATACCTACCTTTATTGCCTTATTCTTGTCTAGTGTCTGTTTTTAGGTGGCCACCTCAGGCATCACACTGATACATTAATTTAAGAGTATACCTAGGCCTTTAAAAATGGTATCCATATCAGCCTGTATATGAAGAACATAACTATTGGTGTTGAGAGGTTTTCCTGTGTATTTACTAGTGCTAAAATACAACTTTATTTAGATGTTTGCTAGCTTATAGTGTAGAGCAAATCACAATATGGCACCCTCAAGATCTTGGATCTGAAATGAAAGAATCTCATGGGCAGTAGCAAATATTCTGTCAAATGCAAGAACTTGACTTTCTGGTACTATAATTTTCTTTTTAAATACCATTTTCTCTAGCAATGGGCTAGATAACACAGTCGTGGGAGACTTTGGAGAAAAAAAACATGGTTTTTAAGCTTTAAAAACATTTGTTTGCTTCTGGGCATGGTTAGTTCTGACTGGGAATAATGTCTTCCGTTTTGGAAATGGAGATATGAGAGGGTTTTTTTTGAGACATTAGAGAGAGAGGGAAATCTTGTGGTCTGAAACAACTTCCAGGGCTCTAATTCCACATCCTCTCCAATATTTACAAGGCAAATAATTTATATGTAATCTGACTTTACTCAGTGGAGCTCCTCCTGATCTATACACTGCAGTAGAAATCATAAACTGGTATTCCACATCTGTTTCTGGTTTTGCACACAGGGTAAAAAAGGAACCAAAACCTAACATCTAAGCCTCAGTCCATACATTTTAATATTCTAAATGAGATATATCTCCACTAGGACTGACTTGCCTGCTGTGGAGTGGATATGGATTAATTAATTAACATCCTTTGCAGACACTTTTTAAAGTGCACAGCACAAGAAGTACAAAGCTATCAGTTACTTGAAAGCACCTCCAGTTATCAGTGCTTTTCTGACTTTTCTCAGTTTTAAAACCCATGTGTTTTCTGTGGTTCTGTCTCAGATGCAATAAAGCTGCAGCACTGGAATTGAGACATACTGTAGCAGGGTTTGTGGCCTTTTCCAATGACTGGGTTATATCAGGGTTATAGTTCTAAATGTTAGTATATAGAATAAATGATAGGCCCTGAAGTAAAGCCCTATAAACACTGACCACTGAGCAGATGATGACATCATAATTAACCAGAAGGACAAGGTTCCAGAGCTTGCTGTTGTCACCAGGACCTTCTGTAATTACAGCTTTGTCCATGGTATCTTCCTGTTTCATTTTTTCTCTCTATAATTCAGAGAACCAGTTAATTTTTTTAGTAGAAAACAGATTGCTGGTAGAGGTATATAATTGACAGCTAGAAATTGTAACTATCAACACTGGTATTTTACAGAGCCTGAATTGTTATCTACATCGAATGTACTTGACTGAGTATGACAGTTCTGTCAACAGGGGATTAATGCCCAGCAGAGGTTTTTTGTGTCAATCCTACTTATTCTTACACAGAAGCCAAGGGTGGCAGAGAAGGTAATTCAGGGCATTTTAGTTGTCTATGAAGCTGAACAATTCTCTTTGCGAAGATGTGATGACTGTATTTGAAAGGCATTTCAGATGTAGTGTACTCCCTGCCTCAAGCACAGTAAGAACTGGAATCATTTACTGCATAAAATGGAAAACAGAGCTGGGGCATATCTAGACCACTGGATTTGCTGATTTTAAAGAGTAATTTTAGGACTATAGGCCTCTCAGAGTAGTTCTGTTGGTGAATGTTTGGTCCCTGCATTTGGCCTTTAAGAAGCCCATCCAAACGACTGGACTTGTGATGAAGACACTTTCAGAGGTGATAAGTAATGTCCTCTGAAATAAGGGATAAGTAAAGAGGTCAGAGCATGTCATATCCATATCACACATAATACATATATGTTTATTTAAATTCAAGATGGGATTTCTGTCATAATTCAGAAAGAATCACAGAATACAGTCACAGAATATCCTGATTTGAAAGGAATCCACAAGGATCATTGAGTCCAGATTCTGGCCCTGCACAGGAGAACCCCAAGAATCGCACTCTGTACCTGAGAGCATTCTCCAAGTGCTTCTTAAACTGTGTCAGGCTGGTGCTGTGACCATGTGCCTTGGAGCCCTGTTCCAGTGCCCAGCCACTCTCTGGGTAAAGAACCTTTTCCTAATATCCAATCTAAATCTCCCCTGACACAGCTACCTGCCATTCCCTCAAGTCCTATGGATTTTATTACTTTTATGACTTTGTATTTTATTTTTATTCCTTATGACTTCTAGCTTTTACGTGTCTTTCTATAATTCAGTTATTTGTTCTGTGATTCTAAATTAAGTTGCTAATTTTAGAGAGAAATTTGTAGAAATTTATGATTTTTAAAAAACTTCAGATATTTTCCTATCCTTTCAAATGAAAAGACAAATATTGAATGCTCTGTGGTGGTATTATTAATTCATTACTTGTTTTTAAAAACTTTTAGCAACAAAATCTGTAAGCAAGTGTGGCACTGGATCTTCCTGGGAGGCTTGTGCTTAGTACCTTTGAATGCCAAAACATAGTGAATGTTTCAAAACAGGTTTTGAAATCCAATGGTTCTTGAACCGGAGTTGTGTGAAACATCTCTAAAAAGAATTATGTACTTTTGGAAATATTGCTGATTCCAGTGCTGAGTTCCTCATATAATTCCAAGGCACCTTACCATTGTTAGTAATCTTACCAATAGTGATATTAGCTTTTGAAGCAGACATACTCTTAGAGTTGTTTTACCCCAACAGAATAAGATTGCTTGCTTTCCTCCTCCATCTACACCCACATTACATGGCGCAAAGGACCCTTTTAAATTATAAATATATCTAACAGGAAGAACAAGAAATCCAAGATTTGAGCAAGCAGATTTTTTTAACTCAGCTTTGTTTATTCATAGGCAGGCACAGTTTGCCATGTACTGTAAAGATTGATTCAAACAATGATCACTTGTCTGATTCCATTATCCCAGCCATTGAGATATAGACCCTGAATGTGCTGTCTGTTTTTCTTCTATCTTCGAAATTTATGCCAATTCAGTTTTTGTTACGGGAAAACACATATTCCAACTGTCTTGTCCAAACACCAAGTGCCGTGCCAAAACCAGGGCCATCCTGAGGAACTCCCTCTCTCCTCAGGCTTTAGTGGTTTGTATTAAATGAAATCTGGATTCACAGCTATTCCACTGAGGTTTTTCAAAACCTTTCTTAAAATCATCTTTTACCATTTTTGCTTTTGTAGACCCGATGCTCTAAAATTATAGTTTTCCAGGGGTCTCACTACTTAAAATAGTGTCTAATTTATCACAGTATCATGCCTCTCTAAAGTACAGTACTGTAATTATAGTGCAAAATTACATTAATCCATGATTTATGATGAACAAATAGTAAACACTGTATCACTTTGTGATGTATATATATCTGCATTTCCATGTTCTGCAAAATACCATTCCATTGTTACTAGTATTTTCTGTGGTGCACAGAAAATCAACTTGTCCTTCATTCATTCATTTAATTCATTTAATTCAAGGAAACTAATTTCAGGCAGCAGTCCTAACCTTAGGAAAAAAACCCTGATGTTGCAAAAAGTTATTTTAATGTTCAGTTTCATTACCATGGACTTGATTGTGTGTGAAAAAAAGTAGTAGTATAAATGTACAACACGTGGTATTTTCTTCTTTTTTAACACACCTACTGCTGATTTATCCCATCCTAGTTTTGTGGGTTTGGCATGATAAAGGGAGTATTGAATTTGTGCAAACTGCATTGAGAAGTAAGCCACAAGCTCTTGTGGCAATAGCCTTATTTCTTTCTGCAGACATTGAAACAGAAGGCTGGGTGTGACCAGGGGAGAGAAGGATTTCAAGGAAATCTTCAGCATGCAAATGAATCACTGATACAAACTCCCATTTCTTTTAATCTCGTTGTGTAACTGTGAAGAGCTGAGTTGCTACTGAACAGGATTCTCAAAACACTGAATCACCTGCCGCAGAGCTCCTTCCTCTGTCTGATATTTTGCAGTATCTCATTATCAGGCTGAAGATTTGGTGAAATGTGAGTACTTTCTTCGCTTATTAGTAGTGACGGCTGGAGTGGAAGTGTTCCTACCTTGTAAAGAAGTCCTACTGAATGGTAGCATAATCCTCCTCATCCAAGGAGGGCTGTGTCTCCCCTGTGTCACCTCTATTTATTCATACAGGATCAAGCCTTACAAGTGTTGTTGGGGCTTTTTTAAGAAAGGACTTCATTTGAGAAGCAAAAGTATTTTGTTTTTTTGATGAATCAAAGAGATGTTTTAACCTACAAAAATGAGTACAGGACAATCCAATTAATGATCTCCAAAAGTATTACAGAATAAAAGTTATTTAATTTATTATAAAATTGTCTCTGGCTATCACCATGATACCATGACTAGTCTTTTTTCTTAATTTTACAGATTGATAAAGCAAAAATTTCATATGATTTTGCAAAAATTAAACAATAACATCTATGATTCATCTTTAAAATCTATACCTCAAGAGCAGTCTGTTAAAACACTAGTAGTTTACACTTTGAGTTAACAAGACAGAAGAAGTCTGTGAAGTGATTCACTGTAAAGTGATTCCCCAAGTTTGCCTGGAATTTAAGTGGACATCAGTCTTTATCCAGTAGGGGTTATGATACTGAAAATGCTGAGTGTTCCAAGAATGATGTTCACTAAACCACAGAATGTCCTCTCTGTTGGAAAGGTTTGCACAGAATCCTCACATTTTTCTAGTTGAAAGAAGGACTTCTAGTCCAAACCAAAGGTGTCAGTGTTAAATTAAATAAATTTGCTTGGTGTAAAATAATGATTAAATTAGGGACTGNTTCCAGGAGAATAATTTCAATGGAAGAAAAAATATGTTGAATGGTATAAAATTCCTTCTAGTGCATTTGTTCAAGTCAGACTCCTGGGGACTAGGAAAATGGCAGGGGATATGTGTTTTCTTTATTCTGAGTGAGTGATTTCAATTGCACAGTAAGTAAAAAAGTTATTTTGCCATTTTATTATTTCATAACTTTGTTCCCTCACTTTTTTTTACTAGTATTTGGAAATGCAACATTTAGGAAGAATTGAGCCAGTTTGCTTTTCTAGTCTTCAATATTTTTTTCACCTTAAAATTTTTTTTTTGCACTTTCTTTTCAGATCAACCCAAATCTGGATTTTCTGTTCAATTCTGTAGCTAAATTGACAATATATTTATTTGCAGCTTCACAGTTACTCCTGACATTTTTTTCCCAGAGGCTCTTGGGCTTAAAACTTTGCTGCTGTGTTCAAGCCTATATTTCTAGCAAGTTTTGTAGTGGCTTTGTGTGATATTAGAGCTGTGCCCCTTGAGGTGATATTTAATGCTGAAATTTAATTTTTGCTTTTATAAAATTAGCAAAATTACAATTTTATTATTAAAAAGCATTCATATTAAATAACTTATTCTTCTATTTGTTCTTTGAGGTGCATCATAACTCATTCTCTCCAAGTGTAGGTACAGATTAATTTTATCTCACAGAGGATTTATAAGCTTATTAGTAAGGCCAAGTTCTAACACCAGAAACCTCCCTGCAATTTAGATGGGCTTGTCTTGTTTCCCGCCCAAGGGGCAGCATTTTGTCTCTGTGAGGGCCCCTTTGCCCGTTTTTAATTAGACTATGGCTTTGCACATTAGACAGTAATCTCAGTAAGGAATTCTGGCAAGTGTTTTCTGAAAATCCAGGTGCACAGTGTCCACAGCATTCCCCATGTTTGTATTGGCAGCTACAGGCTCAAACAATTCCAGCAAGTAAGTGAGGCATGCCCTTCCCTTCCTGAGACCATGTTGGCTATCCGTGATTCAAGATGTGGTTTATTGACTGTTCTTCCATTTGCTCTTTTCCAAGGCTTTCCCCAGAACTGGTGCAAAGCTGCAGGAATAAATCTATAGTTTCCTGATCAATAGGTACTAAAAATGGCCTTATTTTGGTGACTTGACACACTTTCAATTCTTTTCAGCCTGTATTCCTTTAATTTCTTTCCTTTGAGTTGCAAAAGCCAGAATTTCCTATCAAACTTTCTTTAGGCTTAATATTTGTCAGGATTTGTTACCCGTAGCTGATAAATCTTGAGAGCTTCAATTCAATCATCTGGTCCAATTGAGTGGTGAAGAGAACACAGATTAAACAAGAGGTTTTTTCATTGGATAATGAAGCAATTAAGCCTAGTAAGACAACAGAAATTCCTAAATCTTGTAATGAAGATTGGTTCTTCTTAAGAAACCTGCGTGTCCCAGATCATGAAATCGGCCAGTTTCTTGCTCTGTCGAAATCTGTCTTTCACTTTCATAATTGAATAACACTTGCAGCTGAAAAGACTTTTAAATAAAACATCTTTCAGAACAGAGGCAGAATAGCATCTTTGACTCATCCGTCTTCCACATTTTTTCATCATAAAAAATCATAAACCTTGCAAAGTTCCTTTGACTAAACTAAAAATTGAAATGAATATTTTGGAGAAATGAATGTGGTGAAGAAGATATTAGAGGTTTACTCAATAATTAATGAAGAAGGTTGTTTGACAGGTAATTTTCTTCTCTGGTAATTTCTCAAATAATTCCCTTTTTTAATCTTCTAAAAACTTCTCTTTTACTAAGAAAAGCCCAAACAAAGAAGAAAAGATTGCATATTATAAATTTTGCATTGCTCTTTGGTGGACATCAAGGTATTTCCTTAAAAATGTGCATTTGACTTTCTTTATCAAACCTTAATAGTAACCTTTTTCCTTAACTGCTGTTTTTTTAAGTGTATTTAGTGCCTGATGAACTTCCAGGAAAAGAATAGAATGATGTACTCTTTCTGCAAAAAAACCATAATCATGCCATGACTGTCCATATTAGAGCATGAGGTTATTGATTTTTGTAAAATCTAATTCATATGACAGACAATGAAATGGAAAAGTTCAGAACATGCAGATAAAATATGTCATAGTATTCTAGTACTCCGTTCTGCCTGCTGCTCAGAAGAAAACACCAATTTATCCTCTCCTTGGGACTGTTATTTTAATAGAATAATTACAATATTTTAAAATCAAAATTAGGTTCTACAACATAAAGTGATTAGAAAACTCATGAAAAGGGAGAAAGGAGTCACTCTTGTTTTAGGATATAGGCAACCCACATGCCCCCAAATCTAGTCTACTCCTGCCTCGGCTGCACTGTTGCCTGCTCTTCAAATTGTCTGTGAAGGCCTGGCCATTCTCCCTGCAGCAATGGGGAGCCTATAGCGTCTTCTCTTCTGATAAACTTGGTTTGACATCTTCCTTTGTTCTTGCAAGTCATTTATAAAGCCTTATCATCACAAAGAATAAATAAACAAACAAGTTATTTGAAGGTAACTATATCTAGGTCACTGTTGACACTTCACAACAAGCTAAAAAGCTAAGCATTGCTAAGGTCAAGGCTTGGACTAAAGTCTCATGATAGGCAATCCTGTCAAACTGTTAACAGGATCTGTGTCGTGGAAGTGATCTGGTCCACCTAGAACTCTCCCCTCCAGTTTCCAGATATAGTTTAATTTATTAGGTGAATTAGGCCAGTTCCTGCTTATCTGATTCACTGCTTTAGCCAGCTGTAACTTTGCCAGTTATGAAGCTGATAATATCTTATCCTCTTGGCAGTGGCATTAAGGTGGACCAATTTTAATTTGCTGTTCTATTTCACGTTGTTTCATGTTAGAGCTAAACCTTTGGGTACATGCAAGAAGGTCTTGTTACTGCTCAAAATCTTCAGTATTTTTGCCTCAGAAAGACGCATCATCTAGGAAAATGGATCACAGCTTTAATTAATAGAAAAGTGGCATAAATTAAGTATAAGAAAAAATTTTCTTTCATAAGGATTATCTCCATAACTGGTGTTGAGATAGCACACCCAGCAAATTTCTTGATTAGGAAAAAAGGACATGAGTGGCCTGATAAATAGTTAGATCATTGGGCTGAACTTTGCCTGTGTGACAAAGAATGTGCATCTATTGATTATAATTGATGGATAGACTACTTTCTCCAAGTTGTGCTGCTCCAGGATTGTCCCATTATCAATAAGTTACCTTTTAACAAAATTGCTAAAAGACTTTTGGGAACATTCTGAGCATTTTGCCATTAATTCTATGTTGCTTGAATAATATTTTGAAATAGAAAAATAATTGTTAGTATTTGATATGCAATATTCACTAAAATTAAAAAGATTTGACAACAATAACAAAACCCCCAAGGAAACAGATGAGAAAAACAGTTTAAAATTTGGCAGAGTAGAAGATCTTTCTTTTCATAATTTTTGTGATAAATTGAATTAAAACTCACAGTTGCTTTGCAGATTATTCACACAAGGACTTTTTTGGCCATCTGGTGTTGCCAAGTGCTAGAGATCCACATTTCATTTTTTAGCACTGACCTGCCAAGTTATATAAAGGAAATGTTTGCCCTCAATGTTGTTTTTCCTAAATTATTTGGAATGCTGTGTTTCAGTCTCCTTTGGGTCTATTCATTTTACAGAGGTTCTGTATTCTGTCCCTTCTGTTCATCTTCCAATAACAGCAATTGTCTTACATCCAGAAATCTTTTCTTCAGTTGAAGCAGATAGATTCCTCAATTCCTTGATTCGCAATACCCTTCACACAACCTATGCCTGCATTTTCCTGCCAGGAAAAAACCTTTTAGGAATCTGTTTTTCCCATGCTGTTTACCTTCATCCTCGATTGGTTTTTTTCCCTGACTCACTTTTTCTCTGTCCCCACTGTGTTACAGTGATATAATATTTACATGCACAACAAATATGGGTATCAGAACTTACAGTGAGCCAAATGACTGTTAAGAAAGGAGTCTGAATTGGAAGATTTAAAAATGCCCTTTGTCTGTCAAGATAAAGTTGATAACTTTCCATGGAGCCTTTTAGAAGTGAGTAAAATGTTCTGATCTGTTGTAGTTAGTGAAGTGGGGTCATGAAATGTTGTCTGTCTTTGAATGAAGAAGCAAAGATCAACTGGCCTGACAAGTCCTCGTTTTCAGAAGTGAAATGCTATGTAAATCAGTTATGGAAATGTGAGGTTTAGTATACCTTGTCCAAACTAGATCTTTCCTGCACACACTCAACTAAATATCTTGCTGTGTCTAAGTGGCTGCATGTGTATACTGAATGGAAGAGATCACAAGATTAAGTTACGCAGAGCCATCACACATGGTGACACGAGGGATGTTATTAATTTCTATTTTCTGAGAAAAAGGAATGATTCCAGAGTAAAGATTCCTGAGCTACAGTTGGTGACTGAGAAAATAATTTGGCTATAGAGTTTAAAGGGCTTATTTCATTGCATTTTTCACTTATTGATCCCAGTTTCCAGAAGAAACCCATAGAGCTCTGGGACTGAAGGACATATGGGATCTCCATCTTTGTTGCTGACTCCCTCTTCTGTTTTAAAAGGCAGCAAGATAAGCAGATATGTGACAGAGGGTTGACTTATGTCACGCCACAAATGTCCCAGACTTAAGGTACAGTTATATCTAAGTTAATCTAAGTATCACAGCAATGTAAACAATGGTATGTGTGACTAACAGTGGAGCTCTGTTGAGAATATTTGTATCAATTGTATTATGAATGATGGAATTTCAGGCACGTGTTTGGATTACCTATCCATTTCAGTCATTTCCTGTTGTTGATTCTTTCTAGCAGTAATTTTTTCCAATTACAGGAATCGTTAGGTTTTTTTTCCTGGAGACACTAGGCCTTTAGTATAGGTAGGAAAAGAGTCTGAATGGCTTACATAGCCATATCCTCAAAGGGGCTGCTGCATAGGGTATCGTTCAAAGCTTAGCAGAGTGCATACCACAGCTAGAGGATGTAGAACATCTCAAGGGTCCCTGTGGCTGTTTAACTCTTTGAAATAAATGGTTCCCTCCAACATGAGAGGGAAAAAACCCCACACTGGCTTGCCAAAGCTGTGCAAACACATTCATCCAAACAACACTGATCAATTATGTAAAAATATGAGACATTTTAGGAGCAACACGCAGATGAAAGGAAAGAGGCAAAATATATTTAGTGATCATTTTTGCTTAGATGAACACTACACTAGGAAAAATCAACCGCTAAAAGAGATATTCTGCTTATGCAAATGGAGGAAACGGGCTTTTTCTTTACTGTTTAGAGAACCAGAAGGTGCAAAAAAAGACCTATTTCTAAGAGCACACACTTTTTCCTTCAATGGAGAAAAGATAGAAATATATTGTTTCCTTAGAAATGTTGATCACTGTTTGCAGAGCAAGATATCCATTTGCTAACACTGCCAAAGATGTGATATTTACCCTAAACATGAATAAAATTTCAGGTATCAGTGGAAATTCTCAGCAATAATATCAATTTCTAGAAATACTATTGTATTTCCAGAATATTGTAGTCACAATGGGCTCAATTTGCATAAAGAGGAGACAAAAGCAGCCTTCTCTGTGGTAGAGATGAAAGCCATCTTGCTAAATTTAGCTGTGGACAGTAAAATAACTCCATCAGCGTTTCTCTGTGTGTGAAGTCTTATCTGCTAGAGGACTCTCATTTTGGGGATTCATTATTTCCCCTCTAGGTAGGTTTGTAATGGAATCTGAGCTCACCAAATATCTATCCTGTCTTTCTCCTGATGTAGAGGAATGGACAAACTAGGAGAAACAACCAATTAAAAGCAATTGTCTTGCATGTTAACTTATTTCTTCCTGGTATTCCTAAGTCTTTGTTATCCTTCATTTTCCTACTCTTTCATTTCTTGCCCATGTGGTACTGTTTTTCCAGGGTCTCATTCCAGGTTCCATTTTCTTCTCACTACACTTGGCATTTATATAGCACTCAAAAGTACTTAATTCTTTACAGTAATTAAATGTTTTTACTCCAGGATAAAGATAGGAAAGTTAAAGGGAAAATGTAAACAATTTGCCAAAGACTTCTTATGAATCAGAAATAGAGTGCAAGAAACCTAATTTGTGCTTCCCCTGAATGGCCCAGAAATTAAATCAGATATTTATAAGTGAAGCTTTCGGAGTGAAGCTGTGTGACTGGGAATAAACTCTCAGGGTTTAAGGAATGCTGCTATCAGGAACTGCTTGGGGAGCAATCTCTTCCTGTATGTCCCACAAACTGCTTTTTTTCAATCAGAGAAATCTGTGTTGAAGATTTGATGTGACAAATAGGGACAGAAACTTATTAATTAATTAATTATTAATGAAGTCCTGGATGGTATTTACATTCTTCAAGTGTGATTGTAGCGAAACTGCTGCTTGGTCTTGCAGTTCTGAAAGGGCAACTTGGGTGGCACCATTATTCTAGAAATGTACTTAACCTTCTTCTGTCTTCTACATTTCTAGAGGTAACCCTGACCAACCAATGCAATATAACAAATCCTGCATGCCTAAATGTTTACATAATATTAGAATATATTAAAGCTTAGTAATATTTAAATAATCCTCAAATTATGTTGTTCAGTGATCACTGAGGAATCACATATTGGAAGGTAGAGAACATAGATATAGGTGGGATGGTGGATATTGATTCTTCCTATTCCCAGCTGCATGTGGAGAGTTAGTGTAAAGAAAAACCTTTCCTTGGTAACCCTGTAAGTTCTGTGGACCAAACTCCTACATATTCTTGAAATTCTCTTACAGTAGAATTTTGTAAGACATGGACTATTGCTCTTTCCTCTTCTTAAACAAAAATTAAGGTTGTAAACTTCTTTTTAAACAAGGCCCTAATGTTGTCCCAATTTTCATAAAGAATGAGAGGAATGATCCTGGAAACTACAGGCCTGTCAGTAATACTTCAGTGTCTAGTAAAATTATTGAGATGATTATTTTTGGAGTTATTGGGAAACACCTGAAAGACAGCACAGTCATCAGTCACAGCCAGCAAGTTACATGAGGGGAAAGTCCTGCTTATCAAGCCTGATTTCCTTTTATGACAAGGTAACCCACCTAGATGACCAACGGAACTCAGATGATCTAGTATTTATGGATTTCAGTGAAACTTTCAATACCGTCTCTCACAGTCTCCTTTTGATTAAAATGTCCAACACAGGATGTTTATCCACATGATGTGGATAAACACATCATGTGATGGGCGAGCAACTGGTTCATGGGTTGGATGCAAAATGGGATGACATCAGACTGGTGACCTGTCGTTAGCTCCTGTGGGGTTCTGGAAGGCTCCATTTTGGGGAAGTGATTTGAACACAGGCCTGGAATGTCTACTAGGTATGTTTGATGATGATACTAAATTGGGAGGAACTGTTGACTCCCTCAAAGGCAGAGAGGCCCTGCAGAAAAGCCTTGACAAATCAGAGGGCTGTGCAGTCACCAACCACATGAACTTCAACAAGGGAAAGTGACAGATTCTGCACCTGGGGTGGAGCAACCCTAGGTGTATGGTGGGGAATGAGGGGCTGGAAAGCAGCACTGTGGAAAGGGACCTGGGGGCCCTGGTCTGTGGCAAGTTGAATGGGAGTCAGNCAGCCAGGAGGGCCAAGTGTGTCCTAGGGGGGCGTCAGGGACAGCATGGCCAGCTGGGCAAGGGAGGGGATTGTCCTGCCCTGCTCTGCGCTGGGGGGGCCTCACCTCAAGTGGTGGGGGCAGTTTTGGTGTAAGTGTAAGAAGGACACTGAGCTTTTAGAGAGAGTCCAGAGGAGGGCAATGAAGATGGGGAAAGGTCTAGAGGGGAAGCAGTATGTGGAGTGGCTGAGGTCACTTGGTCTGTTCATCCAGGAGGAGACTGGGGGAAGACCTCATAGCTGTCTCCAGCTTCCTCATGAGGGGAAGCAGAGGGGCAGGCACTCTTCTCTCTGGTGACTGATAACAGGACCTGAGGGAATGGCCTGAAGTTGTGTCAGGGGAGGTTTAGGTTGGATATTAGGAAAAGGTTTTTCATCCAGGGGCCGGGGGGCACTGAAACAGGCTCCCCAGGGAAGCAGTCACAGCACCAGCCTGATAGAGTTCAAGAAACTTTTGGGTTCTCAGGCACGTGGTGTAATTCTTGGGGCTGTTCTGTGCAGGTCCAGGAGGTGGACTTCAATGATCACTGTGGGACCCTTCCAGCTTAGGATGTTCTATGATTCCTTAAGTAATTAATGGTTTTGGGGTCAGAGAAATACACTCCAGTGCTGTTTCTACCTGCTTTTTCGTTTTCCAGATACCCCTTAATGAAAAGTGTTACAGAATTGGCCTGTAGAAGGTGGTAAATAAATTAGAAGAATGTAATGCAGGGCATTTTCTAAGTGGAATGAAGGAATTTGAACTCTAAGACTGTCTTGTCTACTAAGTGATAGTTAGCTTAGAACTGCAGTGTGGAATTCTATTACTTAGAACAGACACAATTTCCATTTGCTCCACCCTGTTTTCAGTTATATGAGGCAGTATGATTTAAAAGCAACAGGGCTTTCTGAAGATCTGCAGGTGTACTGAAAATTAATTTAGTATCTCTATTTGATCATGTAATGTTCAAGTACTGAGCAAAGGCAGCTAAGAAAAGGATTTTGTAGTTGCCTGATGAGCAAAAAATTTTTAATTGACTAGTTGTTTAATGTTATGTAAACCTATTGGTCTGTACTCTCACCTAAACTCTTAAAAATGATGGGTACTTTCTTGCTTAGCATTCATGTCAGCAGCAGCTACCCACCTTTTCCTAGACTTAAAACTGCATTTCTAGTAGTGCTTTAACTTTTATCATCTGAAATTTTCCTCTAAAAACAAATATGAGCATTTCTGAACTTATGAACTAACACTGTTCACCCCTGTGTTTCACAGATTGAAATAAAAACAGAAAATGGAGTGTTCAGAGCATAAGGATTAGATGAACTGGAAAAATAGTGCAAATATTTGCAGATCTAATTAGTTAATTAAAGGTTTTTTAATCAAGACTCCTCAATGTTCATGAAAATAATCAGTCCATCACTCCTTATAGGACTCTATGACTGAGTTATAGTTCTGTCACTGAAATACTAAGGAAGTTAATTTTTTCAGATGATAAAATTAATTTGTGCTTTTTGGACAAGGGGTTTCTTTTCCCTGCTGAGTGGGAAAAATCTGATTTCTCTAGCCTGCATTTTCCCCTAGGAAGCTTTCCTTTAATTTTCTGCTGGGTGAATCTCCTCTCCAAGTACCTGTCTGTGCAGTCTTTGCAGAACTGGCTTGTTGGACTATTAACTGAGTACCATGGCATGTGATGCTATTATTCTTTAGATGACTGAAAATACAAAGAACTTGCCATGCATATGGGAAACACAATATGAGATATTATTTACTACATAAATTTTACGAGAGTCTGGGGCTTACCAGGTCTTTATAACAAGTTTTTGAAGGGTTCTTAGCCACTCAATTACTTATAGTAAGATTTCATCTGAAAGGTTATATTTCCTTTTAAAAATTGACAAGAAAATAGAGACATGCTATGTAAAAGAAAACCACGTTATCTGAACCAATTAAAGCAGCATGGAGACTTGTCATTTGGATGCTGCTTCTATAACTGCATGGAACATGTCATTGTCTAAGACTTTGTCTGGACAAGAGACAAATAATTTGAAATGTTGGATGGATGTAATCACCTACATGAACACTTTTATTAGAGAAGAAGCATTTGCTTACTTTAGCTTAGAGCTCTTTCCATGTGATGCAAACAAACTTTAAAATGTTTTGTGGTATTGAAAGCCAAACAGCTGCATTTAAGATTGTAACTGCATTATTTCAAATTTACAATAAAACTGTACCAAAACAAATCTCTTGTGATGACAAGACTGAGTTCTGCAACCTCATGTGCATTGTCAGCAAAAAGGAGTGATTGAAAAAGCTTTCTGTGCTCCACCAAATGAGTAGTTGGGAATGATGGATTTGAAAGAGAGTAATCCATGGGTAAGAGAGAAAATCACTACCTAGTGGGCAGGAGTAAAAAAGGTGTAAAGTATGACTGTTTTCAACAGAAGAAATCCTATAATTATATCTTATATTTGTATCTCCATGGAAAAAGGAAGATCCATTAAATGGTGCATAGACATCACTTTCATAGACACAGATAGATCATGAAAAATATAGAAAAATAAAATAAATAGCAAACTGAAATGTCAATACTGTACATTGTCAAAGAAAAATACAAAGATATTTTTAAATTTTCTCTCCCTTGTCTCAGGATCCAGGCCTTTTCTTTTTAACAGTGTATATTTTACCTATCTGCACGTTAATGTACATATTTAATGCAGACTCTAATTGCTTGTACAGGTTTATAAACAATCTAAAATAGAAAACTCCAGAAATATTGCCATCAGGAATACTTTTCACCACTCTGATACCTGATATTTTTCTAAAATTGTGGGTGGGATGCCTTCTAGCAAAGGGCCAGGAAAAGCTGTATTCTGTCGTGGTGCCAGTGTCAGCATAGAGCCATGACTGATGCTTTTCTGAGCCCCTGTCAGCTATAGCAACAAAGGCAGCTCCTTTGGAACCTCACCAACTGGTATAAATTAGAGCAGCCTTCAGGATGTTAAAATTTGTACAGAAAAATTGTCCAGGCCCAGGTTTGGCCTCAGACAATGAAGTAGAAAGGTGGCTTGATGCCTCCCTCTGGGTCCTTTTGTTTAGGCTGGTATAAGAGGACTGATCTTCAGACTTGCACATGGCAAAAACATGAGCAAAATTATTTGTGTTCATGGATAAAATAGTTCAGCTGGTTTTCAATATTTAGTCACAAAATTTGGAAGGTTTTTTGGGTTATTTCTTTTACAGTGGGTCTGTTTCCATAACAATGTCTAAATATATCATTTTTGTGTTATTTTTTATTTTTCCCAAAGATGTATAAGGAGTGATCCTATATGGAAGTGGTGTTTGACAGCAATAGGTTTTACATGGATGCATTCCTGTTACTTGTGAATTAAAGGAGCTATATAACTTTTTCCTCACACCTTTGTGTATTGTATTATTTTACTTCTGGTAAGCATTGTATAAAATCACTAAATATGGCTGTCTGACACAAAATTGAAGTGATTACTGGAGTCCTAAAGGAGAGATGTAGTGATAATACACATCCTGAAGCTTCAATCTGACCAGCAGACAAAAGAGAGCTTCTTCATGTCCCTAAGATGAAGAGTTTTGTATTCTCAGGATATTATCCAACTATTTAATGGATTTTTTTTGGTTTTGTTGTTAAATCTAAATATCAAGTTTGTGGAGAAAATGCTTAAGAAAACTGACAGATAAGTTTTAGTGAGGAATAGCAACACATAGTATACTTTAAAGAGTCCTGGAATATGAAGCCATCTCATGCAGTATCTCAATTTCACATTAAATGTTATGTTTTTCTTTTAACTGAGCAGTTAAGTCATCTTGCTCCTGCATTTCATGTGGTATGTGACTATATTCACTCCTGAGCAGCCATATGGTTTATAGAGTTTACAAATGAGCCGTTTTCTTCTACAAATGTATTCCTTTTTACTTGGAAGATGAAGCTGAATTTTACGTCTTCATTTAACATTTGCTCTTTACAGGTGGTGCCTCCTTACAATGCTTCCCTTCTCAGAGGTGCCCTTGGTTCAGTGCAGGGTGCCAGCCAGATGCCACTGACCAGCAGCACCACAGAATGCTATTTAAGCATTTAAATAACAGTGACTCTGTCACACCATAGCTAACTGTTGGTTTATTTTCTCCTCAAATTTCAGAATGTTTAGTCATACAAAGAAGTGGAAATGCTGTGTTTAAAAATAGATCTGTGTGATGTTTTCTTGTTAAGATGGACTTAGGACCCAGAGTACTGCTTGTATGCAAATTGCCTCTCAAGCTAAATCAAATACAACTGGGGATTTGCAAAATCTAGTGTCCCTCTGTATTGTCTAATTAGCCAGGGTGAGTATCAGGTGTTGTGAGATTATTTCAGGTCAGTTCTGCATGAGGATGAGTTTATACACTTACACAAAAATGTATTTCAAGGAGTTTTACTTTTTTTCTTGTCTGTTGTTTTTCTATATCAAGACTGTGGGTTTTGAAGTGTTTTTCAGTAGCCAAGATTTTGACTTTGCCATGTATGCTCAAGCTGACGTCAAAGTTTCCCTGTGATGTCTGTTGTAACATCTACAAGACATAATACAAAAGAAAATTTAGTAAGAAAATATAAATATCTTCAAGAACCAAATTTAAAGAAACGTAGAGATTCATCACTGCTGAATGTCAACTTTTATTTATTCTCCAGGAAGAGTGTGAAACTATTTATAGTGAACTTGGAGTCACATAGACTAGGATTTTATTTAGTGTGTATGTTCATTTGTATGTTAACTTGAGCCTTCATATCTCTATATTTTGCTGGTAAAATTTTTCTAGTTTTATTTCTCAGCATGGTGAACAGCAACAGTGTGTTCTAAAGAAGAAATTCTAAAAGGATGAACCCTCCAGAAATAATCTGTTAACAAAAATTTTAATTTTTTAGTTTATACATGTGCTTATGCCCTTGCATAGTTTTTTTTTTTTTAATGGAAGAGAGAAAAAAGGGCATAGCATGGAAGAAAGTGAAAAGAAGAAAATGAGAAGTAGATGATAAAAAGAAAGTTAAAAAGAAGGAAAGAGGGAGGAAAGGGGAAAAAGGATGAAAAGGTGAGAAAGGAAAGGGAAAATGAAAAAAAGAAAGGAAAGGAGAAGCAAGGAGTTTACATCTCTTGAAACAGGAAATTTATTAAACATGAGAAGAGAGAATATTTTATATGGAAACACATGGAAGTAATTCCTGATTGATATTAATAGATCTGGTTTTAGTGCATAAAAATAATGTTGGAAAGCCAGATAGTAAAGGTAAGACTTCCAGCTAGGCCTCTATCAAATATCAGATATTCAAACTTTTCTTATTTAGATGTTTTGGGTTTTTCTATACAGATATGATTTTTTTTTTTTTTTTAATTTCTGGCCAAAGCATTCTCTAAAATTAATAGAAGGGTTTGTTTTGTTGAGTTGGGGTTTTTTTTCATTCTTGTATAAATGTCTAGATATAAAAACAAAACTACTTTTCCTACTAAGACCAATAGGTTTCTAGAGTTCATCTAGGACTATAGCACTGACAGTCTGTAGTAAATTATAGAATACTTTTTAAAAAGCCACTTTATAGAAAGTCACATGCTCCATCCCTGGAGAACATGACCACAGGTTGGACCGGACACTGCCACAGTGGATCTTTCCTCCAGCACAGCTCCAGCATCCTCTGGAGTTGAGGAAGGTGCATGAGAACTCACTCAAGCAGTGTTCCTTCCTTTGGAATGGTGTGTTCTTTTGCTTGAAAAGTATGTATTTGAAATGCTGAAGTTTTTAAATTGAAATGCACTTGTATTTTTCTGGTCCACAAAACAAGTGCTTGTTGATATCTTTGCTGAGCTGGCAGGCTGTTAGTCTTATATAGGATCAGGAAAAAGAAAACACCACTTGTAATAACAGATTTAGTATGATCACCCTTACTTTAAAGTGAAAAGGAGGAATCATGCTTCATCTTAAAAGAACCATCCATGTAATTATCATTCCAGCTGTAAGCAAATATATCCCAACAGTGGTTAGGAGTGGGTACACTGTACAGCCTTTATGTCCTGAAATCAAAATAGACAATGATGATACTGAACATTCTTCGTGTTGGCTGTCTCGCCCCCAGAGAACCAGCTGAGTAGCAGACAGAAGTTGCCCTTAAATCTCAGTAATACTTTGTGCATTTGCTGCGTGGTTACTCTCTTAATGGCTTCCAGAACTTTTGCTTTGGTTACAGGTCAGATAGGCAACACAATGCATTGAAGGTGTAGAGTTGAAGTGATAATCAATTGGAATTTATTTACCTCTGGAAGTATTTTGAAAAGCTTCCACGGGATTTCATGATAGGAAATTGGCTCACATAGGGAAATGGTGTCCAGTTACTGTCTGTCATTTAAGTGGGATAAGGTAGTGTCAGGGAAGGTTTTTATCAGTATAATGCCACCAGCGGAGGTTACAGTGTAATGCTAAAGGGAGTGAACACAAGACTTTATGCAAACAAGTACTGCTTCCATTTAAAATGCAAACAAAATCAAAATAACTGGGCCCCAAAAATTGTAGGGTTTTCTTTTGGTGTTTTTTTTTTTTTTTGTTTGTTTGTTTGAGTTTTTTTAGTGAACGTTGTTTAAAAACCCTCAATCAGCTCATTCTGTAATAACTGATCCAAATCTTTAAAACATACAATTCCCCAAATGCTTGATTTAAATTTCTCAGATGCTGGACTTATAAATCCTCATTTGAATTTGGACGTGGTAGCTCAGCTCTGATTCTAGAAGTAACTAAGTGATATCACAGTTCTCTAACTTACATTTAAAATTAAAGTTTTGTGGTCCCTTTCCATTGAAATTTCTGCTACTTGAAATATCACAAGTAATTTTGCAGCTAAAGTAAATATAAAACACGTCCTCACTAATTTGAAGTTATGAATATTTGATACACTTAATATCAATCTTCCATTAATTCAGTCAGATAATCCAGTGATCTACACATCCAGTTGTCTTCAAGGAACCCAGACTGCATTTAATAATGATTGGCTATGATTCCCCAGGATTGGCTCAAAATCAATCCACATTTTCATGATTATTATATAAGATATGATTTTGTGAATTATTTGGAACTATTATTTGAAACTGTAATAATGACAGTTCACTGCAGGAATAAAACTGTCAAACATTTTCCCTAACTTTTTCTGCCCAAGAGGATTTATGCAGTGGTGATTTTTCCAGTTGGCAAAACTTACACCTATAAAAAGATGTTAGAAAGGTGTCATCAGAGAAGGACCAGGAGAGAATGCTCTCCCTCTCTCAGCTCTTCAGAGCAAGTCTGGATTCTGAAGGCCAGAAAGGGACTCTATTTTTTTTTTCAGTTATTTGGGTGTTGCATTTTTGGAAAGAAATTAGTAGCTGTGCTCAGTCCTCAAGCTCCCCCAGTAAACAAGTTAGAGTTGTGAGACTGATGTTACTTGACTCAGCATTCTCTGTTTAATAGCAGATCTGACTTCCCTTCTAGGTTCACTTGTATTCATTTTATATTGATCATACATATCAGTGTCACAGATAGTGGCACTGTGGAGAAACTGATTCAATCGACCAACATTTTCTACTCACTCTGCCTTAAGCTAAGTCTTTTTGAAGGCTGGTATTGTCCTCTGAAAAGCGCTGCTTGGGAAATGTTCTGTGTAATGGAAGCTACTGAGTTTTTTTGAATCTTTCTACTCTTTATGAGGCAAGTATTTGCAGCTGTCCTTTTATTTGGACTTTTATATATTTTGAGGGAAGGAAATTCAGTGAAGGAGTGTAAGTGCTCCAAGGAGAGACGTATCTTGGAACAGTCAATAAGTCAATGGACAATACTAGGAAGTGGAAAATAGAAGTAGAGTCCTTGTTTGCCTGATTTGATGCAAGGACAGAACACTTCACTGTCAGATGAATGTTGCAGTCACAGAATAATTGGAGTTTCTAGTGCAAGGACTGTCTGATTTACATCCTGCATCCTAAGAAGCAAACATTTCCATTTGCTCAAAAACAGGCCCACATTTGGCTTGAGAATGCTTCTCACTGGTCATGATAAAATAGTTATTAAAAAGAAAGTTGTTGTATGGACAGAAATCCCATTCACCACCTTGAAATTACACTGTTTTTCTGTATGTGGATAAATTGTAGGGAATTCTAGACAGGATATAACTGCCCTGAGAGTTTCTTTTAGGAAGCTATCATAGTCAGTGTCTGTCTGATGACCCATATCCCTTTTCTGAACCAGGTATAGTATTCATCACGGAAATCTGCCTCTAATGGAAAATAGTAATTCTTTCCAGGATATGAATTTTTGTTTCAAAAAGACTATCAGGCTGAGCTTTGTAAGGGTCCATGAGATAATGCATAAGGATAGCTGTGTAGTACCTTGATACATGCACGCAGACTGGTATGAGGCCGTATCCCCATAATAAGCAGAGTTGCCACAAACCTTGAGTAGCTACACTGGTACTCCAGCTTTAGCCAAATGCCTGGTGATTATCTAAATACAAGGACTTCTTTTCTATGTTTCCCTCTGACTGATATTGTAGCTCAAGTAGGAAAAATTCCAAAAACAATGTATTTCTGAGAGTGGGGCTTCCAAAGAAACACACTGTGTATGTCTTAAAAATACACTGAAATTATGACACTAATTCGTTAGTGAAGGACTATGTAACCCAAGATGACTACTTTTACAGTACCAAGAGTGTCTGAAATCTAATATTCCATATTTTGATACACCTTCTGTCTCAGGATTGCTTCAATGAGCATGCACCCTGTTAATATATTACTTAAAAGGGCAACTGGGTCCTCAAGCGGAGGGGCTTTGAGTTCAGTGTTTTTGCTTCTGCACTTGTCTCAGCTCTAGAAATACTTGCCCGGATTGAATCTCCTGGGAATGTGTCACATCTATCATTTGGATGTCTGTGATTGAAAACAGGTTGATAGACTCTGCATATGAAACTTGATGAATCTTTCTTCATGAAAATATAGTGCAGACACATTTGCTGAATTTAGAATTTAAAATGTGATTGCTCTTAGAGATCACATGCAAGGTTATAGAAGAAACGTGTGGTGCTTTTAATAATATTTTAAAAATAACGTGAGAGTTCAAGGATTGGACTTGATGATCATTGTGGGTCACTTCCAACTCAGAATATTCTATGATTCTACAATTCCAAAGTGCCGAGTCTGTGAAAACAAACATACTTTGTTTATTTGCTTTTAAAATTTTGGTAGCTGTTTTGACTTATATAAGTCACTTTTTCCCAATCCTTTAAAATTTATATATTTATTTTAATGGCATTGGCAAAGGAATGCTTTTGAATTTTGCCTGTTTACAATAGAAAACATGTGGGCCAGAATTTTGATGCTTTCCAAAACAAGAGATGGAGGAGACACAAGAAACAGGGAAAATTATTACCAGACTACCTGTACTGTATGGTGATGGAGTCTAGCAGCCCCAGTCATAAATCAGGTACTCAGGAATTAAAGAGGAGAAGTTAATGCATGTCAGTGTAAGGGATGAATCAGAGAAAAGAACAACTTTGGTAAATAAGCAAGTATTAGAAAATGCATTTTTCTCTGGGCAGGTTGTCAAGGAATGGGAGTTTCAGTGCTTTCCTCAAATGCATCTTTAAACTTCCAGGTGTCCGACACCAAATATCAGACAAAGTAGACTATTTGTTAGAATATGGTTTTCTTCTAAAACTCACCCTTATCCCCAGTTTCTTGAGATGGCTATAAAGTAAAAGAAGTGTTTCAAGATCTCTTCTATATGAAATCCATATTCATACATGCTCTTTTACTAGGAGGAAAGACAATGGAAACATGAAAGCAAACAGAATTTAAAAGCAAGCACATGAATAAATTAATATAACCTTTAAATGCAGAAGTAAAAAGTAAATCCATGATTTTGAATCCATCAAACAAAAAGGGCAATAGGAAGTGACAAGTCTGCAAAGCAGCTCTTCTTTTACCTCTTCTTTCCCTTTAATAGTTTTTTCTTTCTTTCAGTGGAAAATGTTGGTTTCTTTTCCCACCTTGTTTATTTTTCCCTTTTCTTTTGGTGAAAACATGTTTCCTTCCAGAAATCCACTCTGCCTTCATCCTGGCAGAAACTTCCCACTGTCCTTAATATTCCCTCACACTTAGAGCACAGGTCTTACCTCAAACAAGAAATTAATTCTTTGCCTCTTCTTTTTCTAAGATGCCTATATGCTTCTTGTGGGTTATCCAAATATCTGCCGAAGACCACTCCATCCAAGTTCACAAAGATCTGATAGAATTATCTGCCCAAATGTCTAGTCTTTAAAGGAAAGAGTTATTTTGGATGATTCATAGTGACTGCTTATTTTGCTACTGCTTCAGTAATAAACACACTATTTTGATGACTCTTAGAATAAAATCCTGGAGCCCTCACTAAGAAAAACTCCTATTGACTTCAATAAGTTTTCCTGAGCAAGTTTAGAAAAATGGCTTCAGTATTTGGCTGAAAATAAGTTACCTGAAATGTGTGTGTTTATCAAAACATTAATAAAATATGTTGATTTTATTTACTTTTAAAATTACATCTTTGAATATCTTTGCCAACACCTTCCCAAACTAACAAAAAACTTGACCATTGCTGGAACTAAATGTCCTTCAGGCATTTGATTTTTCCCAAGAACACCAGGGCCAAAATTCCTTTCTCAAGTGTTTGTGAACTGGAAAAAATGCGTATTCTGGTTTCTGGCATATGCATAAGCATGAGTTGGCTACTATTCCTCTGCATACTTTAATGGTCATAATAGTTTTCCATTACTTGTTAACTCCTGTTAATAGTGCAGTATCAAGGGATCACAATAAAAGTAGGGTTGATAAAATTCTGACTCACATGTAGCAAATGGGAAGTTTGGCTTAGCACAATGCAGGGTACTCTTGATGTGTCAAGATGTTACTGTAATAAACACAGTCAGTAGTGGTGTGTGGCACTTTTACTACAATGAATATGTACCCAAAGGGAAGATAAAATCTGGCACTTAGATTCTGCTTCAGTTTTAGATGCACCTGTTTCTTGTGAATTGCAGAAGGAAATACGACAGCTGCATATCTACTCACTCAGAACTAGAGATGGCTTCTGGCTCAACTGGAGAAGCTGAAGTGCTGCAGAAAAGCAGAGAAAAAGATGAGCTAAATTTAGGGATAAGCTTATTTTTCCAACTCTGATACTAAAGTTATTGCCTACTATTAAAAAAAAGTGATGTTTTGGTGACTCCTTAGCATTGCAACAGGACACAGATATGCAGTCTTCCTGTCACACCCCACATAATATGATATTGTGAAGGAATAGCACGTAGGTAGAACAGCTCATGAACTTGAAGTTGAAAGATTCTGGCTGCCCACATCATGGCTTTTTCACCAGTGCAGATGCCTGATAAAGAGTTATTTATCCACAACTGACATTTTTGTTCCTTTTGTATGGAAAACAAAAGATGCAAAAAATATGTGCAAGGATAGCTTTTTTGGTTAGCTTGAAGAATAACGACAGAAGTTTAGGTTTGCATTGGGTAAACATAACACCTCAGCACCTAGCCCAGAAAAGGGCTCTTAACACACATTGATCTCTGGATCATACAAGAACTCTCTGGCAGGACAGATGAATGCAGCAAGTGTTTTTTTGAAACACTTTTTTCCAGTTCTGCTCTACATACCACTGCTTCTGCTAAACTTATTGCTCTTGTTTTCCTGAGTATGTAGCCTGTCTTTCAGCTTAGAGGAAATTAATCCATCACCATTGCACCTTTCTCTTCCCCTCATCCTTTTAAAAATCTTTGCTCTTTTCCTGACTTTTTTTCTTGTAAGTGGGGTACAATTTTGCACTGAAATAACCATAATGCTTTAGACTAAACAAGTTCCAGTTTCCATAAAGGATTGACATATGCAAATGCTACCTTTATGTTTTTTCCTGAAATAGTTATATACGAGAAGCTGTGTTAAGAGAAAACAATTATTTAGATGACAATTGCTTGCTGATGCCAGAAATACAAAAATCAATTCCTTCACATTAAATCTAGCATAGGCACATATGTTCTCTGATGGGAAGAAATAGTTTTCTATCCTCAGTGACTTCTCCCCTGGATATACAAATGCACTCTAGGCAAGTTACAATGCTAAGGTCAATCAATTGAGAACCCTGGGGGATTTCAAGGTACTTCAAAACCTTCTTATTAAGTCAATGTGACTGGAATAGGATAAACAGATACATTTATGTCTGTTGCTCTTCCTGTTAGATGTCTTCTGTAATACATCTAAGTTTCTTATACCTATTTAAACTTTTATAAATAGCATCTAGAAACCAGGTATTGTTATACAATCATGTATCAAGCCACAAAAATAAATGAAACTTTGTTCTGTTTTCCAAGATAATTCTGCAAATGTTCTAAGCAAGTGACATACTTTGCTGGAATGTTTTGTTTGTCCATTGTAACTAGTGTCTTAAGTTTATTCCCCGAGTCTTAGAATTAACAATTAAATTAACAGTTATTTACTTTCAAGAGTATATGCAGTAATAGATTTAAAAAACAAATACAATGGATAATGGAAAGACTGTATCCATGATTATGCCCATGGTGGGGGGTTGGCTGTATGATGTGTAAAGGTCCTTTCTGTGGAGGTGCCTCCCCCGGGGGCTGGGCCCTGGGAGTTGAAGCATGGTTACACGGGGTTTCTTGGCTCCCTGATGTTATCCTGTTCGTTATTGGTTATAGGTGTTTTCCCCGCCCCAAAAACTGTGGTTGTCCCATGATTCCTGGGTCTTTGGTGGTCAGTCCATGCCTGGCCAGGCTGCCATGCGGTCGGTCTAGGCCTGACCTGGATGCCATGCAGTCAGAGAAATAAAACATCCGTGAATATGCACCAAAATACTGTTCCTGATTCTTTCCACAGACAAAGCTGTCTTCAGGGAGGGTGTAGGCTTTAACCTGACTTCAACACCTTTCAACCCAAACCATTCTCTGATTTGGTTACTCAAAGATAAGAAAATGCTGTGCTTTCAAATTCAGTTACATTTTTCACTGAAATAACTCAAAACTAGACTGTGTCTGCTGAAACATTAAAGGGATCTAGGGAGACATTGGAGAAGTAGATTCACTTTGCAATAGACAAGAGAACAAGACGGTCCCAGTGTATCTGGCTGTAACAATATTCTTAGTCACAGCCATCCAGAGCTATTCTTGATGTATACCCAACAAGATTACCAATTAATCGCATGTTTTCTTGCATGTATTGCAGCCACTATAGAAGGATTCTCCTCTGCTATACAATTAGGCAAGCCATGTCTTCTCATCATGATCAGGACCGTGATTCTTGACAGAGCTAGCATTTTCCAAAGAAGCTATTGATTTTCTTTAGAGGTAAGAAGGCCACTGACATGTTTTGTTCAATAAGCAGCAAGGACTCACAGACACATTTAGGACGTGGTAGACACATACTAGGAAGGTTGAGAGCCTGGCTCCTTCCTCCTCTTAGGTTCTCCAACTCTTTCCCAGTTTTTCGTACGTAAAGTGTTCGCTGTAATAGAGTCAGCAGGACCAAGATTTCACATCATAAACCTGAAACTCCTTTTATAGTCTCTTCCAGACAGCACTATGCAAAGAAGGAAGTATTGTTTTCCTTCCACAGTGATTGATCTGAGGTTTTACTCACACTTGGTAAGATACGTGGAGCAATATGTCTCAGAGCGTGTGCCAGAGACTAATTCATCCTCATAATGCATCTGAGAACCTAGTTGCCTTCTGTGTTTCTGGTAGAAATATAGGAATCATTTTAATCCACACTGGACAATTGGATTGAAGTGTCTTGAACGTTTAGCAAGGTTTTCAAGTGTTTGGCAATTTGTTCTTTGACTTTCATAATGAATTTTGCTGTGCTATCTCCCGTTTCTGTCCAGAAGCAGAGGGACTGATATATTACATGAAATATGGCTGCTGGGTAGTCCTGAGCCTCAGTAGAAGAAATTTCCAAAAAGGTGTCTAGAACTGAGATATTTAGAGAGTGCATTTGCAGATTACTTCAGCATCTCAGCTTTCGGATACTGATTTGGATACTGATTATCTGAAACAAATTCCTGGATCAGGCGTCTCTGAAGACTTGCCTACCACCTATTCTGTTGAACTATGATGCCTACCAGGGGCTTTGTAGGGACTTGAATTTTAGTCTGGACTGAAAGTTCTCACTGTGTCTTTGGAACTATACCTCAGTGTAACAACACATAGGAAAACAATAATCTAAAAGAGCTTTCATTGGAATTGAAATAGAACTAGCTATTGTGGCTCAGCATCTGTCAGATGTCCTATGCCTGAGGTCATTGGCTTAGACCTTGACAACACTGATAAGATTAACTTGTCATTCCTGGTGTTGAGTTGCAGATTTATGGATTTGGCTTCTACTGGGAGTAGCTCCAAGGACAGGAGGAAAAACAGCTTATAAATTCTTCAGAGTTCTTTGGAGCCAAGAGCCACTTTTGGCTGGCTTGGCAAGCAATATTATTTAAAGGGTACTTGGAGACATGAGGATAATTGAAGAGTAAAATAAGGAGTGAAAAATATTGGAAAGTTATTTCTCTTATAGAGTAACTGATAGAAACTGCATTCATAATTATCCCCAGTAATGTTTCTCATCGCTAGTAAACTTTCTGTCTTTGCAGCAAAGGGTAAGCATTCTTCAGGCAGATCACTCATTGACTCAGCTACGTTTACTACTCTGTTTATCACTCATTTCCTTGGAACATATTTGTGAAAAATAGGCAATTGTATTTTACTAAGATTTATTGGACTTTGGCCAATAAATTCCATTAACTCATTATCTTTTAAAATGTCCAAACTGAAGCTGGCTGGGAAAGACAGACGAAGAATGATAGGCTTTTGTTCACAAGAAAAGAAAGCACCTCAGCAAGTCAAATCATGAAGCTTTTATTTGGGATGGTGCAGTAAGTACTTACTGTTAGTTAGGGACTTGAAACACATGGTTACTGAGATTTTGCAGAACTATCATGGAGGAGTCTCTCAGACCTTGTTTCACTTATAGCTGATAAAGATCTGGTGAAAGTACTGGGGTTCTGAGAAGATACTCCCCAAGCTATGGAGACATTCAGATCTTAATTTTATGGGTTTATCATCCATCTGAGAGAATCCAATAGAATCCCAAGCCAGGGATTCTTCTGTCTGTTGAGATCATGAAACCAAATATGACAGAAAACTTCTTGTTTTGACTTTGATAGATGTCTTCATAGGTGACTAGTGCTTGCTAGTCTAGTGAATTATTTTTGTAAAATCTGTTGTTGAATATTAATGGACTTGAGGGCAAATATATTCTCAAGTTCCTACAAAACTGTCCCCCTAAAATCTTTGCCAGTAGGCAATTAAACTAAATGAATAAAGGCATCAACAGTACAAAGCAACAAAACTTGTAAATGCAAATGTTAATAGCAGGCTTTACATACCTCATCTGCATATTCCTTTGCCAGAGTTAAATATAATTGCAAGTAAATAAATAAGTAAGTAAATAGCTATATTTGCAACGAGATAAGCTCTAAAGCCTCCTGCCTAAGAGATGTCATATGTCACTGATGTTATATGTAAAGAAGATTGGGTTTAGTGGTCTTCAGCCAGTGGTATTCACTCTGCTGATTGAACGGACTTAGGATCATCTCTCTGCAAGAATCACACAGTATTTTTGTGCTCATCCAAAGAAATCTGGCAATAATTCTTTCCCTGTCTTTGAAGTTGGTTTCTAAATTTTTTAGCTGGTGGCTAACTTCCAGGCATTTAACATGCCCTAAGAAATTTGTGAAGTTTCTGCCAGTAGCTGTATATTATCACAGATGAAATTTAAATGATGAGTACTGTAGCTGGAAAACATTGACACCTCCACAATGAACCTTAGGAAGACTAATAGAAAGAAGCTAATTTTGAAAAATGTGATTGTGGCTAACATTCTCTGAAGGTTTACCTTGTCAATAATAGGGAGCTGATGAAAAACAGGAGCCTTAAAGTTTAATTCTTTTGGTCTTCTCAATTCATGGGCGAAATTTAACTACAGGCATAAGTAAGACTCAACATGATAATTTAAAATCACAATAGTCTAAAACAGAGAGTCTCAAATCTCACACTGGTAAGCCTCAAAAAGAAAAAACAGAGTAATGTGCAAGTGTGCTTCCCCCCCACCCCCGCCCCGTAGTTTTGTATTGCTAGTGGAGATCTAATGAGAACCTTGGTTAAAAAGTTAAGAGTGACTGAGCTGGAGCTGTGGGGAGCAGGTGTCAGGAAATGCAATAGTAATGAAGCCAGATCCTGGCTGTAGCTGAGCAGTTCACAGCAGAGCTGAGAGTCATAGGATTTAGAAATTAGTTATAGTCACTCTTTTGCATAAGTGAGACTAGTTGGGGATAAACAACAATAGTATCTTGCTGTGCTTTCATTGTAGTTACAGCAGAGTTGCAATGATGTAATTGTGACAAAAAATTAGTCTCATAATTTGATATTTATAGGTCGGAATTCTGACCCAAACCTTGGAAAATCCATACCACGTCCTGCTGAAAAGAATGCAGTGTTCATGCTTGGACACTAATTAAGAGTGTTATCAAGTCTGAAACATGTTGTCATCCCTTTCTTTGAAACTTTTTAGTATTTTTCCTGGAAGCAGCAATAAATTTAGTCCTTGAACTGGTGCAGACAAAAAGATTTATCAGTAGACCTTTCTGTAAAAAGAACTTTAAAATATTTGAGGTTTTCTGAATTTTTTTATTAACTGAAAGATGAGAATTATGTAAATGCATAAGAATATTGTTCTATGCATTCTCTGTTTTTCTTAATCACTTCCTTTATTTTCTGCTACAGAACTTTGATAGAGACAGAACTAGACAGACCTTTCATCTTACACAAAATGGCTAGCTAATGCCCTTATCTTCCTCAGTGCTTCCTTTTGTGAGTAATAGTTAGGAGCTGGGCTGGAATGATGACAGATGCTATTCAGGTTGTCTTCCACTTGTTTCAGAATACTCTGGGATGTCAAATATCATTCTGACCTCCAGGCCCCTAGTTTCAACAGTCACCAGATGCCTTTTGAGTGGGAAAGTTTGGCTCTTGCCACTCAATTCCTTTTTGACAATGTTTCAAAAAAAATTAAAAGTTCAAAGCTTGAATATTACTATGAAAACAAAATAGATCTCTGCAGACAGCTCTGCTATCTGTGCTTCAGGTTACCTATATAAGTATTTCTAAAAATTTGCACAGTATTTAAGATTTGTCAGTGTAGTAAATAAAAAGGTTTTTGTAGTCCATGCGGTTATTATTTTTACTTTTTTTTAATCAGGGTTGCCTAGAGACTAAGAATAAATATTGCTTACTTGTCTGTGGGTACATATGTATACAGAATTTAAAAGAAGTGGTAAAAAAAGAGCAAAGTTCTTTGTGTTGTGGAGCCAGAAGACAGAGATTTTTGGCTCAAAAGGCTTCAATTTCATCTTCCAGTGAGAATTTTTGAGTTTTTCTAAAAAGCTCTAATTGGAGGCTGCTGTTCTAAACATAGGAGACACGAACAGCAGTGACATTGGGGTTCGCATCCCTTCTGTGAACCAGCAGTACTTGCTTCAGCCCTTAAAAACTTTACATCGCCACAGTCAGAATTAGAGCTATTGTGGGAGCTGAGTGGGAGTCAGTACTGAAACAGTTATGATTTTACGTAAATGGAAGACTCTCTAGAGCTTTGGGTCTGCAAGAAACTGAAATGGCTATGAGAACCATTTCTTCAAAAGAATTAGGCTAGACATGTTTAAAGGGTTTTTCATCTGCTAATGACGTTTTTTCTCCATCACAAATTTATTTTTCTTGAAAATATTTAGATGCACTTGCAGATTAGTAATGTATTACATCCCTCTTGGGATGTGTGTTTTTGTGATTTAAGAGATATCTTGAGGTTATTCAAGAAAAATATAGAGAGCAGAGGATAATTTATTAGCAACACGCTAATCAAGGGAAATAAGAATACAATAATAATGAAAGCAGAGTACATCTTAGACAAAACAATCTGTACACCATTTCCAGATAAAGAATACCAAATGCTTAGGCACAAAATATCAGGATACTGACTTCCCAGGTCGTTGTTCAGACACTTGATATTATATTAAACTGTAATTATAGGTAATATTGCTAGTTGGCCAGTATCAAATTAGTGAATTATTGGGGGCTAATTTCTTTTCAAGTCTGTGCTCATGAGGTCACTATTATATTTGAACCAATTTGGTGGTTCTGCAACAATGCAACAGTGGACAAATTTTGAAAGAATATAATTAGTGCAAAACTCGACTAGAACAGAGGATTTCTGGACAAGAAGAAACAGAAAATCTGATCTCCCTTATATTTCAAATCCACCAGGTCTTGGTGGATGTTTTTTATTTGCACATTTCTGTTTACTTTTTATTGTTTCCCATAGTTGTTTGCCCCATAGAACCTACTTGCAGCTCCTCCAGGGTATCTAGATTTTCTCAGAAAGTAGACCTAAAGAAGGTGTTGATTTCCTTTTGGTGAAGGGAGGAATAATTGGGTAGGACAACAAGAGTCATGACATATTCTGAGTTTGAGCAGACATCTCTAAAAGCCTAGAATGAGTGGCAAGGTAACTCCATGCACTATGAAGAAGCAAAACATAGAAAATACATTCTATGAACTGAGAACTATGTAGACATTGACAATATCTAGAAGCCATGAACTTCCTAAAGGAATGGAAGTAGGGGTTGCTTATCTCATCTGCTGTGGTGCCTAGCAAATTTTATTGCATATACTGTTCTGGTTGTTTAACAGGTGGTTTGGTAAAATTTGTGCTTGAGTAGAGCCTGAATTCAGAGAATTCTTGAATACTGTTTCCAAAAGCCAAATTTTGAACGCACTGAGCTTCACTATCTGCAGTTGCTTTGCCGTTTGTAAGTAGCTAACCTACATTACCACACACTGGAGAAATCACTATAGACTCTTACAGCGTAATGTACTCAGTAGTATGCCAGTAATAAAATTTGGCTTCTAGTATAAATTGACTTGGATTTGGGGTGGCTTTTTTGTGGAATATCTAATTTCACTGTGTGTGGCATACTTTTTTTTGCTTTAGCTTCACTATGTGCAACATGAAGTGACTGTTACTGATTATCATACGGGATCCATTCTCATCATCACGAAGATCTCTTTCTCAAACTCTTTGATGTACATCTAATTTGTGTAAGACACTGTGTTTTCTGCTGCCAGAAATATGTTTTATATGCTGCTTATATATCCAATTGCAATTGTTTTTGCCTAAACATACATCAAAGGGACCTATGCCACTGATGACTTGTGGGGTTTTTCTGTACTTCACGGAAAGAAGAAACTGGCCCATTTCCTTCCTCTAGAATGCTGTTTTCTGACCATAAATTTCATCAAATAAGCACACTATTGCCAAGTTGGCTTTGAAAATGCCTAACTTCTACTAAGGCAACTTAGAGGAAGTCCTATATTTATTTTTATGATTGAGATCTTTTCATCTGTTCCCTTACGATGACAATATCGAATGCCCTTTATTAAACATGCAGGCATTCACAAACAACTACTTCTCTGCCACCCCTATAGATTGTCTTTATTTTTTTTATGCATGAACAAACCCTAGAGTATCCTACTCCAAACGGACCCTCTGTAACTTAAAGCTTCAAAGAGAAAATTTCCACTTCCTTTTTTTATCTTTTAGAACATTGGAAGCTGGGGTATTAAAAAAACTCTAAAAAAACTCTAAGAAACAAACATTTTTTTGCTTTTTCTAAATATTTTATTCCTATGTTACTGCTGGAAATCTGAGTGGTTGCAACTTTTAAATCTAATTATTCGTGATTAGAAAGCTAATAAAATATGGAATTTTCTTGAGTAATTGAGAATGGCTGATTTTCAAGATAAAGAAGTAAGCTTCTCCCTTGTGAGGTCTCCAGAGACAGCAACTGTCTTCTGCTTGATGGAACATGATCCATAAGTCTCCTCTTTAGTTTGCTATGAAATGAAACTATTCTGGTCCTTGCCGGAGTGAGGATTGCAGGGAGTGAGTTGCTGCCCTGCTGTGAAAATGGAGTCAGATGGGTCTAATACTGTGACTTAATTTTTTACCTTTACAAATTTTTGTTGTCGTAAGAAAAAATAGCTACTTATTTTTGGGTGTGAAACTTTTCTGTGTCAGTCTAAGCCCGAACAGCCTCAGCCATGTGTCTGTATTTTGGTCTGACTTGCTCAAGAAGCTTCAGCACACCACACAAAGCTCCTCTGTCTCTAGGCTGAGTAACAGCTATATGATACTCCCAGACATACCTTTCCTAGCCACATGACATATTGCCATTCCAAGTACTGAAAGTCTGTATATTTCTCTTTCCTGTTATTATAAATTCCATGTAAAAACTAAACTTCAGAAATACAGTGAGCTATTTGCTAGAGACTTGAACCTGAGAGTGAGTGCTTTTCTGGGATCTCTTCTGTCAGTTTGGATCTCTCCACACACTCCAGTCACCCTCCAGGGATGTGTGGAGACCTACACTCAAAATGGGGGTGCAAGAAAGAGACATGTTTTTATAGGCATAAGAGGTAGTGACCTGACGTGGACCCTGTAAATCAACAAAAATGTGCAAAAAGTTTTGGTTGCATGAGCAGAGAGAGAGCTTGAGTCACTTAAAAAATATAGGGGAAAAGGAACATGTCAGATGGAAGCCAGCAGAGGCAACATGAGAATGGGAGAAGAAAAGCTCAAAAAGGAAGCTGAGTGTGACATGCTCCAAGAATGAGAGATGCGGGGAATGAAGGAAAAAGGGTGTGTGTACAACTCAGAATCACAGAATGACACAGAGTCACAGAATGCTTGAGGGTGGAAGGGACCTCTGCAGAACATCCAGTCCAACCATCCTACTAAGTCAGGTTCACCCAGAGCAGCTTGCACAGGATCACATCCAGGCAGGTGTTGCATATCTCCAGAGAAGGAATCTCCACAACCTCTCCAGGCAGCCTATTCCAGTGCTCTGTCACCCTTGAAAAAAAGTAGTTTTCCTCATATTCAGATGGAATTTTCTGTGTTTAAATTTGTGCCTGTTGCCTCTTGTCCAACTGCTGGACTACTTAAAATTGTGTGTCTAAAAGGCAAATTTTGTTATTGTTTATCCTCCAGTTCAGTATTTATGTTTTGATTAAACAATATTTGTGATGAGCAATTCTCTTCTTTTACCTGACTCCCCTTAGGGTGGAATTCTCCATTTGGTTGGCTTGGAGAAAGGAAAATTAGGTTCAAGGGTGCAATGGTGACTGTCCATTCAAACTTGCTTTATTTGTATTCATCTGTATCTGAGGGAAAAGAAACTAGGAGTTGTTATATAGGAAAGAGGAGGAAAGTGAGACCATACTATATGAAAGCCTTCACACTATTTATGTCTACCTGCAGTACACTTGCTGTGTGAGAGACGCAAGTTGGTTTGTGGAAGAACAAGACTTAATTACACCAAAAGTACATAATATTGAGTCACCAAAGCTTACAGTTGGATATTCAGCTATAGAAGAAATAAGTATCCCAAAGTCCAGTGAACATTCCAGCTTAGCCTGTGTCTACAGGCATAGTTGGTCATACTGTCTGCTGTCCATAGTTGGTGTGCATTGCTGTACCTCAACTTGAAATGTCAGTCCTGTACCATAATGATCATCATGGGGACATTCTTAGTGAGCCTCTTCCCGCACACAGCAGCCCACCATATAATTCCAGAGCTCTAATGAAGTGGGATCCTACATACAGACAGCTCTCCCTATTGAGAAATGGGGATGGCAAGTTACCTTTCTCCAGCTGCTTATTCCGTGCAATAACAATCTGGTCTTTGATTAAGAAATATCCCAGAGAGAAGCAAATGAATTGTAAAAAGTGAAAGTTACTGCACACAGAGCTCTGTGCTATGCCCCAAGCAAGGAAACAAAAAAATATGATTTTTATTGTCATTACTAACTTTTATCTGAATCTTTCTTAATGAAGTATATTCAATATATTGTGTAAGAATATGTCTTTTCAAGATGACAGTTTTTCTACTAAAGAGGGCCCTGAGCCTGGACCTGACTATCCCAAGCTCTATGGGAAAGGAAGTGGGTGGAGATAATGATCTAAAACTAAATACACGGCCACATTTATCAAATAACCTCTCTCCCTGAAACAAAACCGGAATGCCTCTAAACTTTGAAATGTTGTTGCTGGAAATCTAGACCTGCCTTCTGCTTTTGTGGCTTGGGTTTCTTCCTCTTACTTTTCAGTCCGGACTCTCTGTTCTCTTTGAAATGTAAGGGTCTTTATGTTACTTAGTTTCAACATTGTTAATGATGGCTCATCCTTTGGTAAAAGCATAGGTCATTACCGGAGCAAACCTGAACAAATTTCTTGTTTAGAAAGATAAGGTACAGCATGTGCCATAACCAGTCACAATTGTCTCTAGTTCTAGGAAACTGAATGCAGTTGCAAGACCTGAATTGCTACACCTTGGGATAGTTCCATAAATTTAAGTGGTGCTGCTTTGATTTATAGCAACAGGGACCTGTTCCTCATGGATGAGAAGAATAACATCTGCATATACTGTATTTTCCTGCATGTAACATTTTTGATTGCTCTGTGTTCATTATTGTTGAAAAAGGGAGGTAATAAAAAATCACAGCTTCTAAGGAGGCCAAGGCTATTTTGGCAAGAACAATATCATATACCAGCTTTTACTTCACGGTGAAGTCTGTTAAGTATCTAGCAGATTTTTTTTTTCATCAAAATAGATGAAAATTTTTTTTTCATCATTTTTTTCATCAATATATTATACGTAGCCCTTTAAAAGCTACATGGCTTCTGAAAAGGGCTCTTTTGGGATCAAATTGTATTCATTGCTGAACTTGATATGGAGATGGTGAAGCTCATTAAAAAGCTTTATGGCAGGTAGTCAGTGCCACTACTACCACAAATCTACATTTTTTCCAAAATACGCATATTTTGGTTTCTTCTGAGCAAAAACAAGAGACACTGTAGAAAACTATGGTCTGAGAAAAGAAGGAAATGGGACGTGTGTCTCCATTTGATTCAGTCCTGCTAATTTGCAATAATATATTGAGTATCACTGTAAATATTGCTGAAATGCCAGGCCAAAACACAGAAGATAGTACTAGGCATAGGCCCTCCAGTTTCAAAAAAGGATTTAAGTTCCAGTGACCTACTTCTGTAGCAGATTGAAAATTAATTTTGATCAAGTTCTGTTTTAAGAATGGTCAAGTCTTCCTAGTTTTGATTTTTATTTCCTTACAATACTTTATTGTGATTAATCTTGCATTCTTAGTGGTGTATTTAATCACAGTACATTTTAGTAAATACAAAAGCTTAGGCACTGGGATTGGAGTTTAAGAAGAATTTAATAATTAAATTCAAGAAAGTGATTTCCAGATCTTCACTTAGTTATTGCTTATATAGTTCTCAAGCTACCCATGTAATTTCCTAAATCCCCAGGTTAAAAAACAATGCTTCTGGGCATGGACAAAGCATTTCAGTTTTGTTTTTTCTGAGCATTTCAGCATCTTTCAGAAACATATTAAGAGGCTAGTAATCCATACTTAAGTTGCTATAATGATAATGTTAATTATATATCAGAAAATTTGAGAAAATTATGGGGGAAGAGAAAAAATGGATTAAAAAAAAAAGGTATTTTTGTTTGCTTTGTATTGTTTTATCAGTGTAGTGAAATGGTGATGGAGAGTTGCAGAGGATTGGCTTCCTGTGGATGATGTGTATTCCAGCTGCCACTAGTTCAGAGATGATATCTAGAACAAGAATGTGGTATCAGGAAATGCAATATAATATTCAAAATCATGCTTTCCTATGCATGTAAATTTGAATTTTATTTCTGAAATCCTGATCATTCAGATGTAACTTAATTTTTACCCTGGACCTGCTGTTACAGTATGGAAGAGATGATGACTTTCATTAAGTTTCACTCCGCAAGCTGTGAAAACTGATGCCCAGCCCAGGGGTGACAAGTGTAGCTTCTACTATCTGAAAGCATAGTTTAGAGTTCAAGTCCTTTTGTTTGCTTAAGAATGCCTTTCATGCTGCAGTGACAATGTTGGCACATGTTGCTGAGAACTAAGATGGGGAGCAGAGTTTATTTCATTTTATTGGCTGTGGGAACCTGCATGTTGAGGATAGTTTTCTGAAACAGCCTATGGACAAAATTGAGGCAGGACTGTTAGGCCCTAACCTGAGCTCTGCCACTGAGTCACTGCATGGCTGCAGTCATGGCATAGCTACTTTGGGACTGGCACTGCTTTGATGGGCTCCAGCTACTAGACATCCAGAATGCTAAAAGAACCATTACAGCAGTCCAGACACCGTCTGTCTGTGCTGGTTACTTGTAGGGCCCAGGTTAATATGATTAGCTTTCAGGTAGGGTTATTGAAATGGGTGCTGTTCAGGGCCAGCCTGGCTTGAAGGCCTGGTGGCTCTTGTCCCGTAGGAACAGGTGTTTTGTCATTGCGATCGTCTAAATTCCAGTCTTGGGCTCAGCATTTGCTGAAGGAGCTCTGGCTTGCCTACATCCAGCAGTGCAGAATGGTCCTTCCCACTGTTATGATCTCGTTATCCCACAGACACTGCTTTTTGAAACCTCTAGGTTTAAATATTGAAATTTGCTATACATAGGTGCAGTGCTAACCTATGTAATGCAACTAAACCCCAAGTCTGACCAACCTTCACAGCTTTAAATATAACTAGGAACCTGGTTCTTAATTTTTGCATCTAGAGGCCATATGTGTTCTTTATATTATTACTATAGCATCTTATATCTACTCTGAGCGTACAAAGAAATAAAATTAATTTTTGAAAATGGTGATATAGTGACCATAAATTCAGTATTTTTGCTTTCCTGTTGGATAGTCCAGGACAGCAAGCGAAACTACTGGACAGTGAGCAAGTAAATGAAATACAAAAATGTTCTCACTACACAGCTCATACTCAAGCAAAAGAAAAGGATGCCTCCTGAAATAAGTGTGTTGGGTTTTATTCTGCTATTGGTATTGCTATGTTAACAGCAAGAAGGTTCTAAAGTGACTTTGAGTCCAATTCTGTTAGGAGCCATGCAGTCTCATGGCGACAGTCAGCTCTTCTTCCATCAAATGCTTTACAATCAACTGTCCAGAGTTTCAAGGTCCACTGGTTCACACCACTTTTGACACAGAAAAGCAGCCAGCACTGTGACTTTAAATCCAAACACAGAAAAATCTATGAATAACTTAATTGAGGACAGTGCCTCTAAAGGTACAATATGACATTGAAAATTTAAACCAAAAAAAAAGAGAAAACCCGGAAATTTTAAACTACTTATATGTGTTAAGCAAGATCCCAGTCCAAATTCAAGGACGAATAAAAGGTGAGGGTGAAAAGGTAAAGACATTAAATGCTTTAGCATAGTGAGTAAGGTTATAAGAAGTGAATGAGAAAGGACATAAGTGGGATGAGGGAGAAAATGAATTAAGAGTTAGAGTGACTACATAGTCTACTTTCAGTTGCATATTAATTTTCTGTGGCATTTAGCAGGCAAGGAATTTTTGGCATAATTAAATTAGAAAATAATTACTTTCTCGTTTAAATATAAAAGTTTATTATCTCACCAGCATGTCAGTCTCAGAGTTGTTACGGTGATTACAAATACATCCTTCAGCAAAGCAGGGATGAAGGTTTCTAACTAATGCTAGGATTTTCCTTGTTTAGCAGGATAATGAATGAATGCAAGATTCAGTCCTGTAAATGGATAAAATTAATGCGATTATATTGGGAATCAGAATTAGAGCAGAGGTTTGGGTTTTTAGTTTTGCAACACTTGCTCATTTATTGCCATTTTCCAGTGATTTTCTGGATGAAATAATGATTTTTTTCCCATGGAAAATAATTTTTCATCCTGATGTTCTTGGAAATTTTTTTTTTCAGATGAGATCTCAAATATTTGAATGTAGCATCATACCAGTTACATTTGGTTTTAGTATTTTTCCTCCACAGCAATATGGGAGGGAAGGATTAGTCAGGGAAAAAGAGAGAAAAACTGTGAGCATGCATGTAGCACTTATGTAAGAACTTACTTTTTGGTGTCGGACTTTGTGGCAGAAGTGTAGATTTTCTGACAGACATGAAATTCTTACACATGCTTGAGCTCTTCTGTGGCTGAAAATTATCCAAGAGCAAGACAACCATAACTGTTGTGTGTTCAAAAGGCAGTTGGACAGATAGGCAGCATGGGTGAGAGCTGAAGAAGTTTAGGTACTTGGCCAAGGGGTGGGCAGAAGGACAGTCTGGCACTTCTCCTGCTTCTTCCATGGTGATCATCTTTAAATGTAGTTTTCCCTTACACTAGACACTCAAATTTTCCTTTCCTTCTGCCTTTTAGCTTTAAAAGTCACCTCACCCTTCCTTTCATGCCCCACTTTCTCAGCCCTAGTACTCCTCCAAGGTAGAGCATGGTAAATCAGAAGAGGCCAGCGTTACTGTTGCATCACAGAAAAGTGAATAAGAAGGAAAGGAAAATCAGGATCATCCAGATTTTCAGGATCAGCCTATTTAATATACAGCTTCTTCAATATGATTTTTTCAACGTACCCAGATATCCAGTCTTTATGGAGAAAAATGCATTATTCTTAACTGATATTCTTTCTTTATTTCTTGCAGTTAAAAGGTTTCCAACTCTTTCCTTTTCTCAACTTAAAAGAAAAAAAAGGAATGAATAGAACAGTATGTAGTTAGAAAATCTTTAACAAAATGTTTCACTCCCAGCTCTTGGACTAGCCAACAAACTAACATTTGTAAAAACTGACTTTGTGCTAATTACTTAATTTGGAATGTTATTTTGCAAGACTATCATGAAATGTGGGAGATTGAGCTGATAAATGCTGATAGGACAGAAAAACAAGAAAACTAAGGTAATAAGATGATTTTTGTTTTTAATTTGCATGAACAGTTAGATAGACATAAAATAAGATATGGGAGAGCAACCTGGAAGAGACTTAACTAACTTTGCAAATACATTAACATTTAGAATAATAGATTTAATATTCTTCATATTTAGGTAGAATTGTAGCAATTGGTTTTTTTTGGTTTTACTCCAGACTGAATGACCTTGGCGGAAGTCCTTGTATCTCTTCTTGAAGAGGTACATGGTCGTCTCTGCACTAGAGAAATGCCAGAGATTCCCTGTTTCCAGACCTCTTACATCAGCTGCTGAGAAATAGAAAGCTGGTTTGGTCAGCACCCATACACAAAGACTGAATATTGGTCTTGCCAAACAACATAAGACATTAAATCATGGCTTCTGCAATGCCATGGGACATGGCCCAGAAAGACTTTTCAGCAAATGTACATGCAACCTAGGAATCTTCTACACACCTGCAGAGTATGTCTCCTGTGCACATACAGTAGCTCTAATCCATCCATATTAGACCTACCCCCAACCCTGACACAGCTTCATGCCGTTCATCAGTCACCAGAGAGACAAGATCAGTGCCTGCCCCTCTGCTTCGCCTCATGAGGAAGCTGGAGATAGCTACGGGGTCTTCCCTCAGTCTTCTCCTGGATGAACAGACCAAGTGACCTCAGCCACTCCACATACGGCTTCCCCTCTAGACCCTTCCCCATCTTCATTGCCCTCTTCTGGACTCTATCTAAAAGCTCAGTGTCCTTCTTACACTTACACCAAAACTGCCCCCACCACTTGAGGTGAGGCTGCCCCAGCGCAGAGCAGGGCAGGACAATCCCCTCCCTTGCCCAGCTGGCCATGCTGTCCCTGATGCCCCCAAGGACTCACTTGGCCCTCCTGGCTGCCAAGGCACTGCTGACTCCCATTCAACTTGCCACAGACCAGGGCCCCCAGGTCCCTTTCCACAGTGCTGCTTTCCAGCCCCTCATTCCCCACCATACACCTAGGGTTGCTCCACCCCAGGTGCAGAATCTGTCACTTTCCCTTGTTGAAGTTCATGTGGATGGTGACTGCACAGCCCTCTGATTTGTCAAGGCTTTTCTGCAGGGCCTCTCTGCCTTTGAGGGAGTCAACAGCTCCTCCCAATTTAGTATCATCATCAAGTTTACCTAATACACCTTCAAGTTCTGCATCCAAGTAGTTTATGAAGACATTGACAAGCACAGGGATGAAGATGAAGCCCTGGGAACCCTACTAGTGACCAGTCATCAGACTGATGTGACCCCCCCTTTTACTACAACCCTTTGTGCCCAATCTGTGAGCCAGTTGCTCACCCATCACAGGATGTGTTTATCCAGTTGTGGGCTGGACATTTTATCCAGAAGGACACTGTGAGACACAGTATCGAAAGAAAATAATCACTATAACCTGACTCAAGAAGTTATTTTTTGGTTTCACTTTACAGATCTCAGGTACAAAAGATTCCATAACACATTGAAACAGGTCATTAAATCATGTGCTTAAAAACTGAAGCTGGAATGTGAAGATGCAGACATGGGTATTTCTTACTACTGCCTGGAATAAGTAACTCATGGAAAGATTAATCACCTTACTATATGCATTAACTTATTTTTCTAAAATCAAGTAATATATCTACATTGGTTAGACCTTGAATAAGCTGTCACCCAGAAATGAAAGAGTCTCTAGTGTGCTAAAAGACATAACACAGTTAACATATATGAATGCTGGAAAATGAAATTTTCTTTCTTGGAATTTGATAATGTAAAATTCTTATGTTGAGCATCCAGGACTGGAAGAGCATTTGTCAGGGAAAAGCATATGATTTCTCACACGGGGCTGCACAGTAGCAGCCTTATGACCATCAAACCACTGACTAAATGTGAATGTAAAATCTGACAAGTGGTTACAAGGCTACACTTGAATAGCCAGTTTGGGAATTGAAATTTGGAATCTAAATTGTTTTTTACCTGGGCACCGTATTCTCCCGTCACTGGAAATGAATAACCAATACTGACTTTTGAAAAACTACTTTTCTCTACAGTGGGAAAACAAGGCCTTTGGGTATACATTGCTTACCAATATCACAGATGTGCTCTGTTCTTTGTTTTATCAAGGTTGCTATCTCCTTCTTTAACCATCTATACATTCTGGTTTTTGTTTTATTAATGCTGGGTATTCATAGATTGAAACTGTTCTGCAAAGTGATGAATTTTGCAAGAAAAATTCTCTTTCGCTGTCCAACTTTATAAGAAAACAAGCCTATAAGTATCTGCAGACAGAAAGAGAAGCCACTGATTTTTGTGCATGGTTATTACTATAGATATTTAAGCATACACAAATACCAATCACATTGCCTTTTTCACTTTATTTCTTGTTCACCTTGTTGTCTTCTAAATCAATAAAGTACAATGGTGGGAAAAATGGATTTAAAAATCTAAGATAAACATAATATTAATCTAGGAGTCAGAATGATAAAAAGGTGTTTAGATAGATGCCAAGGAGGAGAATAAAGAAAGTGGATATTTTCAATGTCCAAATATATGAGACAAATTTTTCATTAGGAAAGGAAAAAAATAATCACACAAAGACTGTAAAAGCGTAAGAAGCAGAAGTTAAGTGATGATTGAGGCATTTGGTTATAGACAGTCTGTGAAGACTCCTACTCTTAACATATGCTGAACTAAGGATCAAATTACAGGATCTTTGGCAATAGGAATAAAAGACTCTCAGATTCCACATGGACAGATTATATGAGCAAAGTAGCTAAATTAATGAACTGAGGAAAAGCAGGTTGATTAATCTGTAGCTGTTATGACTGTGGTGAGGATTTGATAACAAGCCAAGAAAAGCAACCATAATAGGGAGCTACTACTGAGCTTTCTAGCTGAGAAACGATGCTGAGGTGTAACTTTAATTAGGATTGTGAGTGAAAGACAGCAGAAAGTAGCTTTGACATTTAAGAACTGATGAGTATGAAACATTTTCCATATTGCTCATTGAAGTTTATCTATTTTAATTTTGTGGTTGAAGTTTTTTTTTTTTTTGCATACTATGAACACCTTTTTATATATTCATTAAACTATTATTTTAAACCTTCTTACTCAAGGAAAGAACAATGTCTGAAAAACAACTGAGCAGGAAGAACTCTTTTTTTTAGTGACCAAAGAAACTGAGTTTGTCCAAGTTTAAAATTTGAAAGACTACTCCTAGAGGAGATGCTTTAATTATATAAATAATTAGGTATAATTTTACTTGAAGCTTAGAAACCTAAAAAGCTTCTTAAAAAGTGTAGATTTCTTAGGGATTGCTATATGAGTGCCAGGCCCCCCATTTACCCCTTGTCCATATTAAACTACTGGTTCTGTGAAATATGTGTATAGTGCAGTCCTGTGTGCAGTGCATAGTATCATCCCATATGTTAACCACTTTGATTTGGTTACATTAATTTAACTTCTTTGACATAAGTATCCCTGATAAAAATCTATTCAACAGCTTGCTCACCTTTAGCTGCTGGGAGATTCTGCAAAGCCTTGTCACAGCTGTCTTTGTACTCTTACGCTGAGGAAAGCTGCAGCAACATTGACATCAAGTAGCTAGGAAAACATCTGCGTGTGCATTACATTTACTTCAAGTTCAGCTCAGCTAATGAACCGTCTGCTTCCATGTAAATCAAGTCAACGAAAACAGTTAACGCTTTCATCAGGTGAACATTGCTCAGGAGTTTCTTTGAAGGTGGGGCCACCTTCACTAGAGTGGCTGAATGCTGCCCATATAAACACCCCATCTCAAAGATGTTGTTCTATTTTTCAGACAGGCTTACAGTTGTTAAGAGGAAGTGTGCCAGTGTGCCAGGTACCAGAAGCCAGACCAATTTACTTTGAATTTGTGGAAGGGAGGGAAAAAAGAAAACACCCAACAAAAATCCCATGAGTGGTTTTCAAGACCGTAACAAAATAGAAAGCACAAAAAGCTGAGATTGCATCTGGGATATATCACCATGTTTTGATAAACCTTTGGGTTTAGCCAACTCTCTGTCCTGCACTGAGGATTCAGTGAAATTAAACCACATATACTCTCAACACAGTTTGTCAGATCAACTTTACATTTGAGTGGTTTTGACAACTAGTTACTTGCATAGAGAAGTGAGGAGTTCAGAGAAAGGTGACTTTTTCTTAGGAAACTTAGACATGAGAGATATTACTAGGGAGTGTGACCATAATTAGAAGAATGGGAATAGTTAATTTGTTTCCATCCTAATTTAAAGATAACTTCTGGATCTTCTTAGAGAGTAATAGATCCAATTTGCTTAATATCAAATTGATGTGTTGATGTATTGCCAGTAAGGGAGAGGTCTGTAAAATAGATGCTTTTAAGGTTACTTAGTCTCAGATGAGTTGTCCAGAGCCTTTCACAGTACATGAGCTCTGAGGTGCCTAAGCATGTGAATCCATCTGAATTATCCACTTGGAAAAGTCAGGAAGAGTCCTAATATATAAACATAAGAGTATTTATTCTATTGCTGTGTATTTCATTATTTATGCAAAAGTATGACAGCTTTGACTTGAGAGCTGCTAACAGCTGCATACCTGGAATATTCAGTATCCTGTCAGGCCCTGCTTGGATGTCTAATGTAAACATGAAAAGTCTCAACTGTCTTTCCCCATGGTCATGCTCTCTAGAATGACCATTTCAGCATATGTTCCAGGTCACAGTACCCTGTTCACAGAGGCTGTTCCTTCTTTACTATTGCTGTGTGCTTCCATTTGGCTGTGTTGTTGGAAGACAAGTTCCCCTAAAATAAGTTGAAAAAAGTCATGAAGATTACTCCCTGTAAGCACTCTCTTATCTTTACACTTAGCAATTATTTAGTCTTTGCATCTTTATTTATTTAACTTTACTGGACATCATTTTGTCTTTCATTCAGATAATTTATGAAAGAGATTTACAAGTATTTTACAAGGATCTATCCCAATTCAGAATCTTAGAAATATCTACACTGGAGAAAGAATGCAATCTGAGGACAATTAGTTAAGTGTATTTTAATTGATTAAACATGTGCATTTTTGATTCTGTATTCCTCTTAGAAGACTTAGATATTATGTCAAACTAGAAGTCTCTCACAGCATGTAGTTGTATGTTCTGTTTCAGGTAGAGTTATAGTAATGGCATTAACAGTGCTATTATCTTTGACACTTTCAACCAATATGGCTCCTATCACATATTAAAATGCACTTTTAAGAATGTCATGTGTATCCAGCATACATCTCTTTCAAGGGCTTCAGCTCACACACAGCTTTTTTCCAAAATTGTTTTTTTCTGCTTGCTTAGACAAGAATAGCTGAGTGCAAAGAAAAAAAAATGTAGCCAATGTGGTGATACAGCCAGTTAAACTGCAGTCTTGGTGACAAGTGTATGATACCATCTAAATTTACCTACAGTCTTGTTAGTAACGCACATGCTTCTATGTGCTATTTTTCTTTAGTAAGGAAAAAAAATCATCTACGAATAAATCAGAAAGATGCCAATCAACGGTGTATTCAGAAAGAAGTGAAAAATAGTGTATATAAACATAAGCTCTTTGTAACTCCAGATACTGTAATATCAGCTGCCTGGTGTGCTTCTGACAAGCCAAGGGCAAATGACAGAGTACAATAAAATGTTAAATTAACCTGTAAGGGGTTCCTAAGGAGAGAGGATACATTTTATTTAAAGAAAGTAATATTGTACCTCATGCCAAGCTGAAGTAATTTCCTTCCGCTTTCTATGCTTCCTAGGTTTCTAGATTTATATTTTTTAATGGCATTTGCCAGAGCTCACCTGAAGAAAACGTTACTCAAAGTCTAAAGGAAATATTTTTGTTCAGAATCCAGACCCATAAAGAATAACTACTGTATGCTAAAAGAAAAAAAAAATCCCTGTAATTTTACTACTAATTATGCACATAAGTCGAATAAATAGCCCACTGTTGCTGTGTTGAATAGAAAATTCACACATTGCTGCTTAGAGCAGTGCACTGGGCCTGCTTTCTCTATCACTACCCTAATTAAGGGATTTCTTAGCATGTAGTTTGTCTCTTCTTGGAAGCCGAAGTAGATTGTGTGAGACAAAATATACACATGACCCCACTGACCGGGAGAACTATTCTTTTAAGTGTCCACTTCAGTCACTTCTTCAAGACCTTGGGTATTTGTTAGGTATAAAAGAACTTTAGTTTAATTGAATTTACTTAGAATGTATAATTTACTGATTACAGAAGGATTGTGTTGGCAACACCGGTATTGATAAATTACTTCAAGGCCAAAAGGCTGAAAATTTAACCATCAGGTGCTGGACTCATAAGAACATATATGAGTGTAAACTTAGCAGTAAGTTGCCTTTTTTAGTCACAAAACTATCAAGCAGCTGCTGCTTAAAATTGTAGAAGTATGAATTTCCCCAACAGTTACATTTCTACCGATACAGCATTTCCAGTGGCTACATCTGCTGTTGAGCCCTATAGGTTCTGGCAGTGCTGGAATACATTCTGGCTACTTGGGTCAGGGTCTTCAGTCCCTTTGCAGAGGGACTGGTTATCTCGCAGTGACCCTTCCCAGCACAATGGCTTCCCCTGTGCCACCTGGAGGCATGCGTTTCCTCCACAGCTCCATGCAGGGATTCAGCTTTGGGATATGAATTCTGCCAAGGAGTAAGACAAGTGCTGGTGAGTGACTTGAGTCCTTTATTTCATTTGTGGTGACCTTTTTGCAATGCAGTGCAATGAAAATTGAAGAACTCAAGAAATAAGTCTGAGACTGTGTGAAGTCATCCACCCCTCTCCATGAATGGAGTCTGATATTTTTGGGAATGTGGGAGGATAACACAACCTCTGCACAACAATAACCACAGGATTGCTTTTTCCTAGACATTTATTTGTTTATTTATTTATTTGTTTGTTTGTTTGTTTATTAACCAAGGAAAGAACCACGACCTCTGTCTTTCCTTCTCTTTCAACTTGGATTTGCTAGCCAAAAAATTCCTCAACTATGTCCTGGTTTCCTGATTCATATTTACAGAGAAGTACATGTGTTCTCATCTATCATTTATTTTCTGAGTATGTTGTATTATCCAAGAATATTTCACAGCAAATTAGAAATCCGGATGAGTCACTGATTTCAACAGGGACCCGTATCTGCCTGTTTTATGCGTAAGAACATTTTGTACAGATATTGTATTTAGTTTCATTAATTCTTATGCTGTGGTTTCCTCCTGTTCACTATGATGAGGACTGAGCAGGTGGATTGCCTGCTGCCTTTGGCTGGGACTGTGAGGAACATGTGTCAGTGATGATGTGGTCACAGGCAAATCAAATCACTCTGAACCAGTTAATGCTGCTTGTGCCTGACCTCCCAAGTATTTTGAGTGCTCTGTAGTAGTATATATGTTCTGAATATATTCCACAGGAAATATTTGAATTAGTGTTTTTGTCATGACATTATGTAAGTATTGAGTCTTGTGGTTCCATTTTGGAAAAAGTATTGCCTTCCAGTCACTGAAGATAAATTGCTGAATCACAGAGTATGCTGAGTTGGAAGACACCCATAAGGACCATTGAGTCCAACTCCTGGCCCTGCACAGGACAGCTGAAGAGTCACACCATGTGCCTGAGCATTGTCCAAACACTTCTTGAACTCTGTCAGGCTGGTGCTGTGACTGCTTCCCTGGGGAACCTATTCCAGTGCCCAACCACCCCCTGGGTGAAGATCCTTTTTCTAGTACCCAACCTGCCCCACATTGTCAAAACCTCAGGACATTCCCTCGGGCCCTGTTAATGGTTACCACAGAGAAGAGACTGGTGCCTGCCCCTCCTCTTTCCCTCATGAGGAAGTTGTAGACTGTGATGAGGCCTCCCCTCAATCTCCTCTTCTCCAGGCTGAACAGACCAAGTGACCCCAGGCACTCCTCACACAACTTCTCCTTAAGGCCCTTCACCATCTTTTTGTCCCTTCTTTGGATGCTCTGTAATAGTTTAATATCTTTCTTATATTGTTGTGACCAAAACTGAAGACAATATTCAAGGTGAGGCCACATATTGGAGGTATTTGAGGCTGCGATCTCTCAGTTCTGCATCTTTAATTAAGACAGTCTGAAACAATGAAGTTTACCCTGAGTTTGTTGGTGGCTATTTTTTTTCTTCTAGTCAGCTTATTCATGTACAGGTGATTTGCATGAGTATTAAAATTTAGCTCAGCAGCACAGAAATTATGCTTTTCTTGTAGAATCCTCCTAGCAGTTTACACTAACTTCTCTTCTGCATGCAAAAATGTTCACCATTTTCAAAAAGGGTAGCCTAATCACCAGATGAACTTTACAAGGTATGTTTCATGATGAAATAGAGAAATGCGTTCATTTGTTTAATTAGATGATAACTTCTGTAAATAAATCCTGTACCCTTGTTTTGAGACATGTAACCAAACCATTGTTGTCACCATGAGTCTCTGTTGATAAAAAAGAATATAGATCCATAGAGAGAGGTCACTGCCTTTGTTAAACTAGTTAATACAGGAAAAATACTTACTTTTGACATTTTACTAGCCATGATAGTTTCTTTGAAAAAAACATTCATCATTTTATCTTACCAGTTCTAATAAGGTAGATACAAAAGTATCAAAACCACAAATGAATGATGCAAAATAATTTAAAATATGAATTAAAAATTATTATTTTATTAAATGATTTCTTCAAATGGTGAGGAATTTTACCTATACACTGTCCTGAAGCTCCACACCAGAAGGGGATATTGTCTCTTCAATTTCTTTCTAGCAGAGAATGACTGGATTTTAGTGCTGGGCTGATTACAAGAGAGGCCATAGCAACGCTCCTAGATACTTTGAAACACCAGTTAAACGCGGAGCCCAATTTATGTGCTTGGAAATGCAGTCTTGCGTGTACCTGTTTCCAGCTAAAAAGTGATCCTGCCATTTGTGTCATTGGTACATCTCTGCTTACTCTTGGGTTATTTCATGTATCATATATGGGTGGTAACAAATATTTTGGACTTTTGTATCAGACGGCTGAGGTTGATGGGCTGCACATAGTTTAAACTGCTGAGGTAACTGCTGTTTTATATAAACCTTGTTTTATAAAACTTAATATATGCACATCTGTTTTGCTTCAGTAATTCTGCTACAGCTAATAAAACTGATGCTTTTAGAAGATTAAGTGTTAGAAATTATAAATATTTTATAAAGTTATAAATTATATTAATTGCATAAATCACTAATAAAAGAATCCTGTGAAATCATCTTCCTCTCATGAGATAGTCTCACTGAAATCAGGGGGATGTGCAGCACAGAAATGTCATCTGTGAACAGTCCTTTATCAGCCTTGCAATAAATTTGCAACCATTGGATTTCACAGGATCTCCATGTCCTGGGTTTGTGATTTATGTAGTAGATTTCCTAGGTTCTTAAGGTTTCCCTATGAATTCTGAGGTTTTTAGACTGCAAATGGTCATTGCTTGATGTTTCTTAGGGGAATGTAGAGCCTCTACCTTCAATAGCACAGTGTAAAGTTAACACAGCATGGAGACAATAAAAATTTTTAACGATACATGAGCTAAGTCAAGTTCCCCTGTCACTTCAGTCACTTCAGATAGCAACAATGTGGAAAGGATAATATCTGCTGGAACTGGTTTGCATCCCTGTTTCTTGTCTCAGGGGAAACCAGAGACTAATGGTCAAAGACAGGTCAAAGAATGGTCAAAGAATCAAATCTGAAGGTCTTGTACAGTCTAAAGGTGTTGTTTGACTTCAGTATTTGGGGAGATGGGATCTGCAGACAGAAAAGATCTATTTTGAACTTGCCCACTGTTGATGTTGCTCAAATAGAAGGACAGGAAAAGAATTAAAATTTTCGGTGAACCACCTTTTAGTTTCTGCACAATTCCTTTGCTAAATCTCCTCCAGCATTTGCCTCTGCTACAATGACATTGGTTTAGCTTTAAGGAATCCTGATAAAAAAGACTTTTATAATGCATAGAAGACATTGAGATTATATTTAAAATATATTGACTCTGAAAATTAGTTACTTTAAATCTATAAAACAACCTTATTCTGCTGTCACTGAAACTATCCTTCCTAGAGGGTAGGAGCTTCCATTCCAGTGGCCACATTTCCACTGATTTTAGAACTTTGGAATAAGACTTCTAATCCTTATCCTGTTTGCTTTGATACCAAACTCTTCCTTTATATAGCATTTATTTCATTTCTGTATTTGTTTTAAAAACTTCAAGGCAATACTGGGAAAAAAAAAAACATGGAGCACCTATATGAGTCCGGAGTCCATTCCCATATTATGAACAGGCTTAAGTTATTACAAAATGGAGATGCAGCATGTTTTCTTATTATCCTCATTCTACATAGTCAAGTTACCAGTAATGGATTATTTTGCAGGATAAAATGCACTTAATGCTCAGATTAATCAAAATTATTAAGTTTATTATAAATCAGAAACATTGACTGTGAGCAGTGACAATTTTAGTCTTCCATTTCACTTTGATTTTGCTGATGAAAAAAAAGTCACTAATAATTGTGAGGTATTTATTAAAAACATAATAGAAAAAAAATGTGTTGCTTAACATTGTTCATGCAGCTCAAAAATAAGATACTAAGTTGCTTCTTGCCTTAAAAAAGTTTGGGGATAAAACATTTCTGACTACTTGTGTATTACTATGAAAGTATTATGCATGTGTTCAAAAATGACCATAAATTCTCAAATTGTTGCAGGAACTACAGAGAAGTTTGGACAAATGATAAACAACTGAGGAAGTGATTTATTCTGGAGACTTTTGTTAAAAGGGAATTTCATTAAAGTGGGAGAATGGGAGCTTACCAAATGCACAAGCTGTGTACACAAATACATCCCCAAATGTCTGACATTGAAGAGGAAGTGATGAGATACTAAAAACTGATGGTTTTTAACCTTCTTCCTTTCCATTCCAGCAATTTTGCTTTCTAAGAGGCATGTTTGTACATCTGGTTGGAGGGGAGAGTTTAGGCTGAAAGGACACCTCTCTAACAATGACTGAGGAAGAAAAACAAGAATACATTTCAAAAACATGCTGAATAGATTAGCCTTATGTTTTCATTGCATTTCGTTTGTTTTTACAGACAGAGAACAAAAAGCTTCTTTTACAGGTGAATATTCAGCTCCAGGATTTAAAGACTGTAAGTGTAGAAATATCAAAAAAATGCAAAATAGAGTTTGGTGAATTTACTTATTCACCGTAGTCTTTCTTATCACAATGACTGTTTTTCAAGATATCAGACACTGTCCCTGTTACATTTGACACTGTATACAAGCATAAAGAATGTTATAGTGGCACTGTGACTCCATCAACTTAATCTGTTATTGTTTTTAATATACTGCCTCTAAATAGTGTTTTGGAATGTCTTTGTGCTAAGCATAAAACAATAATTTGATTCCTTTTTATTTACTCTTCCTGTCAAGAAATAACATTTAATTAATCTATGGTCAGAATATGAATAGAATTGACAACTTTGTTTTGCTCAAAATCACAGGAACAGGGAGTGGGGAATAGAGAGCAGCAAAAATGGGCAGAATGCTGCAGAAATGTGATTATTAGGATCTTAAGAGAAGCCAAGGACCATTGTGAGCAGTGAAGGGATGTTTTATACTCTGAGTATATTCTTATGCTCCACCTCACTTCTTTCTTTTATGATTCCTTGCATGTGGACTCATTGCAACTTACATACAGATTTACTGTAAACTGTTTGGGATATGGAATGTATCTTCCTGTGTGCTCCTTCAGTTAAAATACTAAGTAAAAAGTAAGTTTTGCATACAAAAAAAGACATATAACTGTAGAGAAAGAGCCAAACAGTGAAGCTGTCCCTATTCAAATTCTGGGCAGATTCTGTTTTCAGATCTGGATTAAAACTCCATGGTTCACGGCTTGATATGAAGGTCAGATGGTGGTGGCCAGCAGGAGAAAATATAGTGTAATGGTAATGAGAGAATGCTCCTAAAAAAACCAGTAAAGCAGTCCTGCTGCTGCACCTTCCCACCCTGCTATTGGAAGGAGTAGGTAATGTAGATGTGGCCTTCCCCATTGCCACAGGAGTTGAAAGCACATTATCCATCATCCTCAGGTCTGTCATGATATTTCAGGTTTACTATTTTGGCTTAAGAATACCAAGTGATGGTGTTTGGTTTTGGAAAAGTCAGCATAGTTTTCAGTGAATGTCAAAAATTCTTGCTTACCTCTTGGAAGCTAAATCTTACCCAGGATCATGTGGCCTCCTGTGAGTTAAAGGTTTTGAAAGAACCACAGAGTGGTCAGGGTGGTGCTAAAACTGCAGCCTGAATTTAGTCTTTGGTTTTCATTTGTGTCCCTGAACTATGAGGACGTTGCTTTCTGTAAATGTCAAGAAAGAAAAAACCCAAGTTCATTGCTGCAGTTACTGTTAGCTTTAGATGTTACATCCAAGGCATTGTGAGGCCCTGCACCATTGGCTGCATTGGAATTATTCTAAGAACTGTAAATGGACTTCTAACCATTGTAGGCACGCATCCATTTGGGGACAAAATATTTAGCATTATGGTATTTCAACTGTTTAGCAGCCCATTAAACTGCATGGTAATTATCACCTATTTCCTAAGGGACACAGATATCCCTATTATTATTATTGGAAGCATCTATTACGTTTAATAGTAACCGGCAGTCTCAGAAGGTGTCTCAGATGAAATGATGGTAGATATGTAACTGGAAGACCACTCTTATATCATATCTCTTTGAAATCTGGAGTAATAATGGGATTTTTTCCAAACTGTTTACTGTTATGATTTAAATAACTTGTAGATACACTTTAATATTAACCATTATTATATCGTCAGTGAACAGTTTGCAATTTTTGTAAAGCAAGAAATCAAACATGATTTTGGAATAATAATCGACTTTAGCTTGGTTTCTAGCGCATTATTTATGTTTGATATTTAAAACTCAGACTGTTTGGATTGCATATTCATGAAGTTAGGCCAATTTTAGTTCCCACTCAAAGATGCTAACAAAGTCATCCTGACATGATCTCTTAACCTCCTGACTCCTGAATAAAAATGGAGTAAGCAGTCCCTTAGAGACACTTCACCTCAGAAAAGTAAGACTTATAGAATCCTTTTTAATTTTTTTTTTCCCATAGAAATCGTATATTTCTCATGTCTTGACTGGTAACTTCTGACTTGTACCAGAATTAGTTCAGATACCTTTGAAAAACATATGAGGTTGTTACTGAAAATGTTTGTGTAGTTTGTAAATTTGTTCTATGAAATAAATCTGTGAAATTACCAGTCAACCACTGTATATTGCCAAAAGTCTCGCAATCCAGCACTCAACACTTCATACATACAGAATTCTGTACTCCATAGGTGACAGTGCCTGAGGAGGTACATTAAGGGAAACAGAAGGCTCCCTTCCTCATCGCTAACGTCTTTGGCTGCAGACACTGCAAGGTAAGATGCCTTAAAATGGTGTGAGACACAGTGTGGCAGTTGTGTATTTTTATGAAAGACTGTTTATTTTTAAAGCCTGAAGGAAAGGAGATATAGGTTTCCTGTATTCCATAAATACAGCTAGGTCCCTGGATAGTATAACCTTGTGGTTGCCCAAGAGGAAATTCCATGTAACTTTATGTGATAATTAGACTCTGTCTCTCAGCTTGTTTTTATCATCTCCTGAAAGACTGTTGGGAGAAAAGTGAAAGGTTAAAGAGAAGTTAGGGCTTGGTCTCAGTGTGTAGCAAAGGCATATACCCCCTCTTCCTCCAGAGAAGTTAATGGAAGGTAAAGTTCAGCTTTTCATAGCAGCTGCTTTGCACCTATGAAGGTCAGTTGTGTATGTATCAACAACGTTTCATTCCTCTCCCTGTGGTCTTCATGAAATGGTGAAAAGAAGTTAAGAGAGGTCCAATGGAGATACATGAGGATATAGGTGAAAGACTTCCATTGAACACTATGTTGCTAAGGGAAATTTTGGATGATTCAGCATCAAGCACTCTTTCCTCTAAATAAATATAAGCCAATATTCCAGCAGACCACATCAGGAAAAGAATCTACAAGCAGATTTGCATTTATACAGAGGTAACAGTGAGTATCTTTATCAGTGGGAACAAATAAAGATCTGGTGGTTAGTTTTTGAAAATAAATGTCTTAACCTCAATCCATTGCCTAAAATCTAATCTAATTCTGTGTTCATAAACTTCCACTCCAGGTTCATTTGAAAAAGGCACAATATTCTTCATGCCTCATTCCACCCATGGTTTGGGGCTGTAGTTTTTAGCTGGCTAGTTTTGTTTTAGAGCAATTGTCAAGGCACTACCTGTAGGTTATATTTAAAGAGAGCAAGAAATTTTCATCCCAGTGAAGTCAAGGGAAGTCCTGCCATAAAGCTTGTCCAGATTTTAAGTGTTATAACCACCTTAACATTAGCGCATAATGAATGACAATCATCAGCTCTACACTGTGCATTTACTCTATTTCCATAGAACAACTTGGATGACTATGCAACAAAATTTTGTAGGTACGCTACATTCAAGTAATTGACACTGAATCTGTTATATCTGTCAGGTATTTCAATGTGTATCTATAACAAATTTTTTGGTAGAGTTTTTTGCATGCCTTTTTTTTTTTATTAGTAAATAAATTTCATTCTTACTTCCAGTGTAACATGCAAATTATAGTTTAGATATAGATTATATCATGCAGCAATTGTTCAAACTTTTCAAAGACCAGGAAACATAGTATAGGACAATTGAACTCATTAGGAAGAGAATTACTCTCTATTTCACAAGTGAATAATTGGGCATATTCAAAATAATAATATATCACAGAGCCCCCAACCCCCATAACAATTAATTATACTAGGGAAATTATATACCAGATGTTTTAAAAAGCAAGATCATTAATTCAGGGAAGATCTGGATTTCTCCGAGGAGTTTGACTCCTATATGCTGTTTAAACACAGAAAATGTCTCTTACTTGTCTGTTAGATTTTGCAGCATTAGCCAAATAATTTACAAATCAAACAAAAAATAAGATTTTAACACAGGAAGAAAAACATTGCCTCTGTTTGCGAGGCAAACATAGTATTTACTGAAAATACATCTAAATTATATACTAAAAGAGCTTGTAGCTGGAATTTCACTTCAAAACTTATCTGCACAGAGCACATTATACTTAGGCAAATGACTTGAAATAAATATACTATGGTTACCATTAAACGTTCCCATTTGCCAACAGTTACCACATGAAACATCTGAGATCACGACTGTTTCCCCTGCAATTAAAATGGGACATATATTTGTGATAATTTTGTGGTAACCAATGAGAATGTTCTTCCTTTATGATTTCCACAGTACTTGGACACACTTGTTGGAAGAAACAAAACAAAAACAGGAACAATGCTCAGAATTTGATTGGAATAAAAAATCGTCCCAAAAATCTAACCTGTACTTTTAGCAGATTACTAGCAAAAATATAGAGGTGATGACATTTTTTATCTTTAGTTATTCACTTCAGCTTCTATTTTGCAAAATAGAAATTGATATATTCAAGCAACTCAGAACTAGAAGGCAAATTTTTAAAAACATTGGTGGAAAAATCACACACTGTGTAATCCCAAGAGATACTTCCAGGAGTCAGATACATTGCAATAAATCCCCTCATCGATAAAAGTGTGTCAAGTAGGTCCAGCAAAAGAATACTCAGCACCTGCTGAGTATGCTATCCCTGCTTCATCACCAGGGAGTGGCTGCCCCAGTGCACTTAACCACAAGTTTTAGGTGCTTTTAGCAAAGATTTGTGCCCTTAGTGGCTGTATTTATCATGAGAAACAGCTCTTTTCTCTGAATAAATTTCTTCGACTCAAAATATTGCTTTAGGCAATGAGCTGCTCTTTCCAGGTTACACTTTCATAAGGAAATGAAAAACAGCTCATGTTGTAATGAAAAGAGGTTTCTGATGTTTTCATCTTCTGGTGTCCCAGAAATAGGTACAGATGAAAAAACAGGAAAAAAATGTTTAGTCCAAGGAGTGAGCAAAGCTTCGCTCAATCTCAACCAATTCAGCAGATCCTCATTCTTACCTCATGATTTTCCGTGGTTTCAGGTTATTCTAAGTTTTGTTTCCTATCAGTACCAACTTAAGAGATACACTGTACAAAATTTTCAGTACAAGTCATGCCAATTACAAGAAATTCTTTTAAATCAGAATTTTGCTCGAAATGTACCTAATATCAAGTAAAAATCTGTAAAGAACAAAATATATAATTACATGACAAAAAATTACCACATCATATGGTAATGTTCATATGGGCAAAATATACTGAACCTTAAGAGAAAAAAGTAAAAGAAGAAAAAAAAAACAAAAAAGAAAAGAAGTGTTTAGATACAGGTTCCATTCTGGGTGTAAAGTAGTTGATCACCACTGAATTCAGTATTACAGTACTAAATCTACTGCACAGATCCTGTATAGTTAGTTGGAAACTGTGCTTCTGTTGAGGGAGCAAAACAATTAAATTTATAAAGTGTTGCTTGTCACACTAGATGCTCCTGTTATTACCAAGAGACGTGCTCTGAAGAGCCCGAGGCATAACAAGGTGGGGAGCTGAAGTTGTACCAAGTATGTACATAAACCCTCCCAGAATTGTGCTCTGCTTGGGAGTGCTGTCTTGTACTGAACTGTTCCGTCAGATGTTTTTAGATCTCACCCAAAGGATTTTAAAAATATATGTCACTCCAGGAAATCTTTAGAGCTGAAATAATTTTGAAAGAAGTCTGACAATTTTACTAGCTAATGTTGTGAAGTGTTGGCTCTTGCTAAAGTTCAGTCACTTGGTAGGCGTATAAGAACAGATGAACAAAGTACACAGAAGAAGGTTTAATACCCAGCTATGATTGTCTCTGATTGTCATCTCCTGAGGATGTGCACTAGAGTCTCTTTCTTGGGGTGGTTGTAGTTTATTATAGAAGAATTAAATCAAAATAACCTGGAACCCATAGGGGTTAAGATTCATGACTGATATTACTTGGCAGACCTTCACTGGATGTAGGCCCTCCAGACAGCTTTTGTTCAAACCGATAATGAACTGTAACTGCTTTAAAACATCAGATTTATTTTCACCAATAGATTAATTATTCTTGCACGGTGTAGTTTTCTATTTATCTCCCAGCAGGATAAAATATATAGGAATGAAATAATCACTCCTGTAACTCTAGTGCCAAGGAATGTAATCTGTACATTCAACAAAGTGGCACCCTGTGTCTCTACAGGTTTGCTGAATTATTTAAAAGTGTTCATTGCTTCTACTGAAGATTAGGCACATGGGTGTCATTAGTTTTATATACCTTTCAATTAAGCATGGATGTCCCACCCGTGTATACTGCTATTCAGAATTTGTATTCCTTTTAGGAAACTCAACACAAAGGGGAAGTCTTCTGTTTTAAAGTCTTGTTTTAACCTTAAAAATTAGCTTTGTAAAAACAACATCACATGATCTGAATCGATGTTTCAATATCTGGGATACAATGTTTTCTCAGTATGTATGTAAGAGTCATCACCCCTGAGGCAAAGTGGGCATGGCTAGACTTTCGTATGGTAATTGTTTGCAGGCCATACTCCAGAGAAGATTCCTTGTGCACAATACACTTACATCGGAGCAAATATATTTAACTGGGCCTTTGAATACACTGGAAATAGGATGAAATTAACCTCTTCAGTACTGTTGCTGAAAGACATCATAACAATGTGATGTATGAAGACACAGCAAACTTTGCAAGAATCTCTCTCTATCTGTGAAATCCACAGCAAGACACTTCTCATCCAATTAACATGTCTTCGCAGCCTTTTCTTCTGGAAATTTTAAACCAGGTACAAGAAATATTTAAAAGAAAATGGTCTCACTATAATGAACATAAATAAATAAAAATGTGTCTGCTCTCTGAATAACCTGTGGAATAGGTGAGATTTACTTTTCTAGTGTAGCAGCTATGAGCCCTGTCAAGTCAACAGAAGAAAAATATGAAAGAGTAACAGGTGTCCCATTTATTTCTCATCCTATATTGCACTGGATTTATTCCTTTCTATGGGCTTGACTTATAAATTTAACCAAAACAAAATAAACCTCGAGAAAAATCTCCTCTGCATGATTTCAGGTGGATAGATAGATAGATTTATTTAATACATATGACTGAAAAATTCATGCTTCCTAGTAAAATATTGTGAAGATACCAGTAGAATATAAAAGCATATTGAATTTTTTATAAGTTTGGACAGGCTTGTAGAAATCTAGTTATGACATCACCGCAGTGATAGAGAACAAGCTAATAATTTTTAAAAATCAAACATTCTTTAAAAGTATCCTTATTTTCTCTATTATTGAAAATAATTCCAGAGTATTTCTTGAATGTGAAAGGACAAACCTTGGTACTTAGCCCAGAAAAGTGGACTGCAGAGCAAAAAGTACTCTAAGACATCAATACCGGTTGTCTGCAATAAGAGGAGATTCCCTCACTCTGAGCAGCCCTGTGCACTGGAGATCCATACTGTGGAGAGAAACTCACATGTATGCCAGCTGTTTCTGTACAGTCCTTGCTGTAAACAGAAACTCAAGTTCTAAATTTCCACTGCAGCAGAGCTAAAGCAGAATAACGTGCATCCTTTTCAGCTGAACATTTCAGGTATCTGCTCTCCAGAAAAGTCCTGACTAGAATTATGTTGGACCATGATAGTCATCTGACTTCTTGTGTTCCATAGTCTTTGCATTTTGTGGATGCCTAACACAGTTGTTTTGCCAGCTAATAACCTTCCCTGAAAAGTTTCAAGTAAGTTCTCTGAAGCCTTTATAAAAATGATAGTTTGCAGAGAATTCAAATGTACCTTCCAAAAGTAAAAGTGTTGCAATCAAAACTTTGAGTAAATTGTTTTATTATCTTTTTTTCCCTTTAAAACTCATTTAAAACTTTACTACCAATGTTTGGTCAGAAAACAATGTCTAACTGTAAAACTATCTTTTCATTTTCAAGGAAGTCTGGTTTTGAATTAAAATGATAAACATACATCTGGGTGTTCACTTAGGAGTAATTTCATGTAACCAGAATGACTGCTGCCTTGAAAGGCAGTCTGAGAAAGATATTTTGTCAAAACTTGTGGTTTGTCTCATGAAGAATACATTACCTTCTTGTTTAATTTGAAACACACATTTTGAGTCTTTTTCTATTCACATGTTCTGCCTGACTTGCTGAATATTTCTTTACACACCTTAAATCAGTATTGTTCACTTGGTGTGAAGCTAAACAGTAGTCCACTGCCTGTGGACTGTGCAATACCTGACAAATGTAGTTGGAGCTATGTCCCACCTTTTGCTGTTCAAAGAAAACTTCTAGATTCAGTCATCCTCTCTTTACCTTCCTGCACATAATCATGAGCCACTGGAAGAGATGTCTGCTGAGTCCTATGTGGTGAATCTGTCTCACACAGCTTCTATGGGGCACAGTGCTTTCTTGTGGGCTCTCTGGGACCTTACCTGGGGAGCCGGTGGTCGTGGTGCTATCTCTTGTTTATGTTCATGGTCAATGAATGCTGGCTGATCCAGGTTTGCAGATAAAAGTAAAATCTTTTACTAGATTAAATGTTATAGCTGAAAGCAAACAAGCTTTCAAGCAAATAAAATCTTCAGGCTAGAGAGACACAAGTTTGTCCATATTTTCTAGCTATCTGTCAAAAGATATTACCTCTATCCACAAATTTTTTATGATCTGGGTGCGGAATAATTATAAAGATTTCACAGTCACTGCTCTTGGAATACCTTGTTTTAGCATTTACCTTAAATGACCAGATGATCTCCAGAGGTCCCTTCCTATCCCAAGCATTCTGTGAATCTGTAGGATTTTGTGATTCTGTAATTGCTTCTAGTTTTCTAATCACTGCCCATTTGCTATAATCTATCTAATGCCTCTGAATGAAAAGCCAAACCCAGCTTCTGGCTTGAAATTCCCCAAAACTTGGTAATGTCAAACCTGAATTTTTGTCAGGCTTATCTGTATTTTTATGCTTATTTAATTGTATTTTAAGCATTTTGTTTCATAACTAGACATGTACCTTCAGACATGCTTAACAGGCAATGCTAGAAAATGCAAACTACAGTGCTCATTTGCTCTGTTCAGGGGTGTAAACCTTCAGTTATAGACTAATAAGTTATTACCTTATATAGGACATTTTTAAATACTTGATGTTTACAACATAGTTCTTGTATATATTTATGTAAGAGAATTTTATCAGGGAGCTCTATGCACCTTATGGCAGGCAGTGTTGTAGGTAGCATTAAAAAGAAATTAAACAGCATGTCCTTGTTTCAAAGGACAATAACAGCTTCAGATTTCAAGAGTATGGACTTCATGCTGGGAAATAGTAAGGGTCATCCTAACCAAAACTTTTGCTAAAATGTATGGCTAACCAAAGCTTACCAGCTTAAAGCCAATTGCAAGAAGTTGAAATTATTCCTGATGTTTTTACTTTGCTCAAGTAAAAAGAAAGAACAGCTGTAGTTTTTTGATTGATTTTTAGCTTAGGATTTCTATTTCTCACTTCCTATCCACATCCCTTACAGTACGGTGAGGCACAAAGACTTACAGTAGGTTGCACAAGCCACCATGGGTATCCATAGACGTTCTTTGCTCTGTAACTTAGTTAGAAAGAGGAAAGATGTGATTTCATTGTAGCTGAACAGCAACTGTCTATGCTAAAGAATAAACAAAAAAGCCACAAAAAGACTCAGAGGAAGTACGTTCTTTAGAACCCAAAATGCTTTAATAGTGTGGACTGTAAATGGATACAAACCACTCCCAAGTATGTGTTTTCCTTTCTTGTTCTTACTAATTGCATCTTTAAAATTATAGTGGCGGGATTCAGTAAGGTACTCCTTCCTCCTTGTGATTCCATGGCCCTTTGAGTGGCTGAGATTTTTATAAATAATTGCCATTCAAGAATCACTTGAAATGTTAAGTTACTGCAATAGACTTCATTTAAATAGAGATTTAAAGCAAGAAAAATAATATCACCTCATAGCAATAATTCATCTTTTAAAATGCAAGACATTTCAAGTAACTGAGCGCACAAAATTATAATCTTTAACTATTTTAACTAGTCATTCTTTCCTGCCTTCTTTCCTTCCTTTCTCATATTTTGGAAACCAACTAACATTCTTCCTAAAAAAGTTACCTAAAAACTGTTCTTGGCTAGCCATTATGTGTGCCGAGGTTTTGATACTAAGAGCATGTTAATGGCCAAATTATAAGCCCTTGAGAATTAGGATTCAGAAGACAAACATTAACAGACCCTTAACTGCAGTAGCACAAACCAAGATGCTATAAATTACAGGGTGGTAGTGTTAAAAGCACTGGCTTCCTGGTGTCTGGCACCCAAAACCTTTTCATTTGCGTGTATATCAGGCTGTGGAGAGGTTGCCACTTGCCATTTGGCCAGTATTCAGCTGGCAGAGATATTTGTTTAAAGTTCAGGCCAATCGGTGGCTCAGGCCTGCAACTAAATATTTTGTTGTTATGCCACGAGAAATATTTACCCTTCTCTGTTTTTTTCTCCTTCCTTCACTCGTTCACTCTTCTACCTAGGCTTTCTATGTGACATAATATTTGCCAGTTTTTGCAGCTATATGTATTAACAATTCTGGCCCAGCATCTTAATGAGCTAATTTCCATCTTTACAAGTGAACATACAGCCAAGATAGACTCATGGATTTCTCATGGACCATGGGAAGTACTTGCGGTATGCCTTCTTTGCATTGGCACATGCTGTGTTTGATGCCAGTCAAAGAGAAATTTCAACACAGGTATCTCAGAAACTTTGTAGTTATTGCCTTCCTTAAGGTGAAACAGGCAGGAATTTATATGTCCTCTGTCGACCAGTAACTACAATGTGACACAATTCTCAGCCTATGCCTTGTACAACTGTCACATAGTGCAGGAAGTTTAGCATCTTTGCTCCCACATGCTGCTACTGGCTGTGGGGACAGCAAAGCTTTTGGATGCAGTCAGCCAATCCAAGTACAAGGCCTTTAGCATGTTCTTCTCAAGGGACCTTCCCTCTGCGGTTAGGTCTGCCTTGGGTGAACTTTCATATATGTGAAATGATTGTCTGCATACTGAATTGAAATTTATCACACTCAGTATGGTTATTTCCTGGTCTGATACAATTTTGTTGCTTATCACTAAGGGACACACTCTTCAAATTCACTGAACTGAACCAGACAAAAAGTATCAAAGGAAATGCTGGAATGAGTCATGAACAACTTCTTCAGCTTTGCTTTTGTACCTGTTTATTCCTTCAACTGAAGTGTAAGAAAACAGTTGTGATATGTATTAAATCTTTCTGGTGAGGAACAACTGCCCAACTCTTATAATTTCTGGAGTGCTGAAGCCTTTTTCCCTCAAGAAACACCTCTTGTCCACTGAGCTGACATTGGCAGGTGCTATTCAGCCTTCTGAGAGCTGAATGAAAACCTTCCACCAGACAGAGGACTTGTCTAAGGTATGATTCTTCTTCACAAAGGGTTTAGGAGCGATGCCTTAATAGTGTCATGAAATCTCCAGGATCAAAAGTTGAACAAATGATGCTGCAATGTCAGCAGCTGTCAGCAGCTCCTTCCTTACCCGTTTTATTGCATCGTTATTATCCTCCAGTTTTGTGTCTGACTCTGCAACCACTTATTAGTAAGAACTGAGTATGGCCACTGCAAAAGGAAGTATCCCTTGGAAACTTCCAAAGAGATAAAGGTACGATCATCTTTTCACACTGCGTATAATTATGGACCTGCACCCACTCTTTTTTGTTTGCAAGTATGCTGGCAAAATAAACTGGACTAGGGGAGAAAAATACCTCTTCTTTAAAAAGAGGTTTGTATTTATTTTCTCACTGCAATAGTAAGATACTTATTAAATGTACTTACTCATTGCTTGGGGCCAGACTAGCTCTCAGTGGATACTGTTTCATAGATTAGACTTCACTATGGCTTTAAATGAGTTGATACAGCTACACCTTTGCTCTTCACCTACACCTTCCATTGTGCAAGGAAAAAAATGTTTCCACAGAAGTAACACAGAACAAGGTTAGACAAAGCCAATGAGTATACTGCAAGATTTCTCTGCAGAATTCTCTGTTAATTTGAGAGGGGTGTGTAAATACTAATGTAGTTAACAAACCTGAACAGTAAAGAATTCTAGCCCCTGAGTCCTCCCATATTTAATTCTAGGATGCATCTCTGACAAAACTTATTACTTGCTCCCAAATGTTGAGAGAATATTTGTTTGGAGTCTGCTGTCTGCATGCATAAAATTTTCCTTCAGCCAAAGTCTTATGTATTTGTAAACCATTTGTTGAGCTGACTGGAACCAGCTGTCAGATAGCAGTGCTTTAAATAAGGATGCACTGGAACTGGTTAAAAAGTCAGTTGCTGTAAGGGGAACAGGTTGCACAGGAGGGTAACACTGAAGAAATGAGGAAAGTAACTTCTTAAAATGATCTGAGGTCATCTTCTGGAGCACCCTTGGAGTCCATCCATATAAACAGCAGTCTGATGAAAAGCCCTGTTCCAAAAGTAGCCTGTGCCCTTAATTTAAGGGCTGGTATAGGCCATAGAGAATTGTGATAAGCAGTTGCATGCTACACAGTCCCATGGGAAGTTCTAAAAGTAGTAGGTCAGATCAAATTCCTCACTCTGACACGATAGATTGCTTCTTATTGTTTTGTTCTGGGTTTTTTTGCTCATCTTGGTCTGTTATGTTTCCAGAATTACTGAGGTGCATAACTAAATCCCTTGCCTTTCATTAGTAAAAACTTAAAGCTAAGGCTGTCTATGAGAATAATGTGGGAACATATACCACAGCTTCATATGTAGGGAATGTCAGCTATTGTTCTAGTCACTATTTGTAGTATGTGGTGTTCTTGGCTCGTGGATATGCAATGTGCTAAACAGGCAGGAGGAATACTAACATTTAATAATGATCCTTGTAGCTGGTTTATTGATATGTATATTAACAGGGCAAGTAACCAGTGTTACTTGATGAGGTAAAGCAAACAAATTTAGACTGCTTACAAGGAAAACATCACTTAATTGCAGCAATATATTAGACTGTGAGACAGGTTCCCAAGGGGAAAACAGGAAGCATATTGTCTGAGTAATTTAAAAAGAACTTCCATAAAGCTCTGGAAAATATACTGTAGAAATAAGAATATTTCCACAGAAGATGGAGTATGTGCTTAACACATTCTTCTCTTCTTGACTATGTTTTTGTAATTTTGAGCCAATTGTAAACTTGAGAGTTAATATTCTCAGTCACTAAGATCTGTAAATCTGATCTCAGTGTGATTCCAGTTTAGAACTGGACTCTGAAATTAGAAAGCTGTAAGGCAGGATTTTTTAACAGGAAATCCCAAAGTCAGGGTTATTTCTCAATCTGAATAAATGGTACAGGTTCTTCTTTGGTATAGGTATATTTTGCAAACTTCTAAGAACCTGAACTGAGTCAAAAGTGGTTTGGAGGTAAAGTTGGAATTTTATGAATTTAGGTGAAAATTTGCCATATTCAAATAAAACCTGATTTGACAGTACAGTTTGATTTTGCTAAAAGTGAACCCAAGAGAGTAAAAATAAATATGGTCCAAAACTAGAAAGTACACAAAAATTGTTGAAAAGCAAGCATATTGAATTTTTTCAGATGTATTCAATACTCATATATAAACAGTACTATGGTTCCTTTTTACCAGTGATTACAAATACAGTGGTAAGAAAAAATTTAAGAGACCTGAAACAGTGGAATAAGAGAGCTGAAACAATGCAAAACTCAAGCAGAGTGCACAAAAAACCTTGACATCTTGGTTACTTTGAGTCTCTATAGAATTTTCATTCATCTGCTTTTTTTTGCCTTTATTTTTTTTTTTATGATAGCAGTGACAAAAAAAATTAAAATAGAAAATAACTATCACTGATTAAAACTTAGAATTTCAGAAATGTCAGAAAGGATTCTTTTCATCAAATTTCCACACTTTCCACACAACATTTTAGGAAACAAAAATTATCCCCATGCTTTATTGTTGTTTCAGGATTACAAATCATTCTGGAAACTTCATCAGTGAGCTAATTCATGACTTCTAATGGTATACAGTCTAATTTAACTATTAATTGAAGAAAATCCAGCATAAAAATAAGGCTAGGGATAGGCACAGAGGAAACATAAGAAAAACCTGTTTGTCTTGTTTCTTGTGACAGATTTGGTATATGTTTTCTTTTTAACTCTACAGGCATTACATAGCCATAACTATAGAGGTAGACTTTTTTCATTATTGCTTAGTTAAAACTGTAGAAAAGGCCAGATAAAATCTTTAAAATTTTTTTTTATTTTTCTTTTAAAAATGCAGAAGTTATTTTCCCCCTACATTTGCAAATAATCCCTATGTTGTAGCTCAAGTTGATTTTTTTCAGATTTTTCTGAAGGGTTACCTTTTTCTAGGAGCAAACTATTTTGAAAATTAACTATTCTTCAAAATTCTTTTGAACTTTTATGCTTTAATACTGAACCTGTGATCTGTCTATCATTAAGTACTGGTGATAACGTGCAATAAAGCATAGGTTTATATAAAGTTACAGAAGACTTTGGGTTTCCATTTCTTCTTCCTTTTCATCGAGGTATATAAAATTACAGTAAGCCAACTCGATGAATTCACTTTGCTATAAAGATGGAGCATTTTACTATGAACAAGAAAACCATTTTAGTATTATGACATAGACATATGAAAGCAGTGACAGTATCTAGGGAAAAAAAATAGAAAAAATCTGTAATAAGAATTCTATTGTAGTCCTCATTTTAAATTTGCTTGGAAATACTGAGCACCATCTCAAAATAGAAGTGTTAACATGCATTTCATGTTGTTTATGATTCCTGACTAACAGAGAGACTAAAATGTCAGGAAATCTCGAGTTATAACACTGATTCCTTTCTGATCCGGTCTATTTCTGCAACTCACAATTTAATCACATAAGAGTAACATCTATTGAAAACAAAGATGAGTGAAACAAATTGCAAAAATAACTTTAGCTCTGAACAGAAGGCAGAGACATACACAACTATGGAGAGAACACTTAAAAAGCTAAACAGAACACTATTGGTATAAGATTGAAAACAAATGCTTTCAGCAAGTTGTCCTGGGCAGGGCCGAATATTCTGCACAGATTTCTTCAATTTCCTCTTTGCTATTGGGCTTCTTTTTGCTGTCCAACATCTTACCTAATAAGAAGAAAACAAATAGCAGCCCTTAAGAAAATATGATCATGTGCACCCTCGTGGCTGTATATGAATATACAAAACCAAACTCTTTCTCATGCCTGCAAATAAATAATTGATTTCCTGACATCAGTTAGCCTAGGAAACTGTGGTCAGCCCTGCCTCTTTTGCAGCAGGCAGAGTAGAGTCCTAGTTATGCCAGCTGGTCTCTCTGTAACAGTAACAGTTACTGAAGTAGAAATTAGCTGGACTTTCAATCTGTGATCCTAATACTAATAATATGAAAAATACTAGCACTAGTACTACTACTACTGCTATTATCACTAGTAGTAGTAATTTTAAAAGTCACTGCTCCTGATATGGAAGAGAATGATAAAAGACTGAGACCAGTACGTAACTTTTCTAGTTAAATAGTAAAAATTGTCTGTTGATGTGTGTGGCCAGCACAAGTGACGCACAAGTCTCCTTTGGTTTTGTGCTGTGAAGTTTCTGTTATGGGATTACAGGAGACCAAGAAAATGTGCATTAAACAGCATGGCAGTAAAACTGTACTTCCAACAGCATGGGAATAATTTTTGTTGCATGTGGTTTGTCATCTCCCTTTCAGATCTCAGCAGGAATATTTCAAGAAAAGCATTGTTAATGTTAATGATATTCTTTCCATTTCAATCAGGATCAGGTCTAATGGGAGCCTAAGATGTCCCAGAAACTGAAAATCTCCGAACCATAGAGAAAAATAATCAGTGTTCAGAACATATGAGGGTAAGTGCTGTTGGGGAAGTTTTCAGAGACTATTTATCAAAAATTTAAGCACATACATGCTGTGATGTCTACTGAACATGTTCTGATAGCATATTTATAAAAATCAGCACTATGATTGTTTCTAAGTATGACAGTCCCTCTTTTTAGAGAACTAATAATGTTTTAATTACTTTATAGATTTATATAGAAAAAAGATCCTCTGTCACAAACAATTTACAGTTGCAACAGGAACCAATGCAGTTCAGTTTATTTTATACCAGCTGGATTGACCATTCTGAGATGCTGCTCAAAAAGCAAAGCATTTTTCTTTAATAGTGGGATGTAAGCACCTGGTTAACTCTAAACCTCACAGCTAGTCATGTCTTCAAGTATTCTGCTGAGTACTAGCACTTGAATGCTTTACTGAAGTAAACCTTCAGATTCAACTCTATCTGAATTATTTGCATTGATATCTCATGCATAAATAAAAGAGAATCTGATTTTGGAGAAAATAATGGCTTAGACACTGGATTTTGAAATGAAGATTAAAACTTTGACAGCTTTGTGGAGTTCTTAGAAATTTAGATTTTGAAGCAAGGTATTTGCATTTAAAAATATGCTTTATTTAGATATTTAACGTAAATCCCCCAAGAGCTTAGTCTGAGTATAGAAATTCTGTTTGAAATACATACGTATTTATATGTATGATTGCCATTTGAAGGAAGAGCAGGTATTAGGAATAATATTCTCTTACTGCTAAAAGCTAAGTCTGTTAGAGCCATCATTTGGTCCACCAGAAATGCCGTGCTGCAAACAGGGCTACTTTGTGTCTGTGAAATAGAAAGTGGTCATAATGAAAAAATCAGCAACTACTCAACAGCCTCTTCTCTGTACACTGCTGCCTAAACAAGGAAAATACCCACCCACATTTACAACAAAGAGGCTTTGGAGGAATGTAACACGGCACTAGTCCAAACCCAGCAAAAAAAGGGACTTATGAAAGACAATTTCTAATATGTTATTTATAAATGATCGGGTAGACTGACAGATGAAATAATTACTTTAAAATTTCAAGTATCTTACTTGAACTTTGGTCAATTAAATTTTAATGAAAATAGCAATCAGATTAAGTATTTGTTTAATGAGAGGACAACATATGGAGAATGGCAACTATTCATGTAATGTAGCCAGACATTCCCCCAGACAAGTCCAGTCCCTGTTCTGCCTAACTACAATATGAAAAGAAGATCTTACACTCAAGCAGAAAGACCAAGAAGAATAAGTAGTCATTAAGTATAATATTCAACATTGTGGAACCATCTCTGAAATTTCGTTTAGGATATGTCATTATAATTATTCTGTGAAACATAGGATGGAAACATATTGCTATTCCAAGGGTTGTCTCTAGAGGACTGTATGTCTCAAGACATGTTCTTGCTACCTGATCAAATCCTGGTCAAGACATTCTTGGATGTGTTTTTGGCTGAATGCATCTAAAACAGTTTCTGAACTATAACTAATTAGAGGGACACCTATTTGCTGAATGAAAGGAGCAAAAATGGAGGACGTTAAGTGTTTCTATACCTTCTGAGGTGGTCTATGCATCCTTCAAACAGTGAACTGGCACCAGGAAAGGACTTTTCAAACCTTGCCTTTTCAGACATATTTATCATGCCAGTGTTAAACACAGTGTAGAATTTGGAAAGATGTGAAAAAAGCCCTTTGATATAGGGCTGTACTATAACACTGAGTTTCTACAACACAGCAGTATGTTTTCTTCTGTGGCGCAGCTAGCCAAGCCTCTCACTGCCAGGTTTCCATGATCTCCTAGGGTGAAACGGCAATCATTTAAGAGTGAGTCCTCAACTCTGTAGCTAATAAGGACTCACAGAATGCAGAGGGAGGGTAGATCTACAAAATTCACCTGTGGAGGAAAATGAGGAAACTTCTGTACACTCCAGCTTATAGAGTAAACCTACTAAACTGGCTCTTTGTTTGATTTTGACACAGTGCCTACTAGCATAGCAGTACAGCCTGAAGGAATGTTTTTGCTATCATATGCATAAAAATATTCAACCAAAAATATAATGAATGCATGCAATTTATGCATAATACACTCATCTGTATATATATGAGGGTATATCCTATTTTTGTGACCAGTTCACAGTCATGAATGCATACATGTGTGCAAGCATATGTGCAATTTTGATTTTCTGTTTCTGAAAAAGCCACTGTGGGAGAATTTTATTAACGGATACTAACATGTGGGCCTCTCAGATGCTTGATACAAGTGTTTCACTTCATCTGTACTCAATGTGACATTCAGAATACAGGAATCTGACATAGTTCTTCACCACATATACATGTAGATATATTGAGCTTTCTAGGACAATTTTTTTTTTTTTCGTTTGAAAATTTCATTCTGCCTACTTATTTTGTTCAGTTTAGTGTCACAAAATTGTGTGATAATGATCAGGAGGTCTGAGTGTTAGGATCTTACTTGTTCTAATATCCATGTAACACTTACTTTGTTTCTTCCATTTTCCCTAACTAAAAATTTTAGTTGTTCAGTTGTCAAAGGGGAAGGAGAAATGGTAGCACTCAGATGAAACATGAGTTCTGAACAATTTGTGCCATTAATCGGATGAATGGTATGAGAAATAATCAAGAGCCAGTACGAGCAGAAGTAATCTCTATTGGACATTAGATGCACAATATATCTGGGAGAAGATTGATATTGTACTCTTTCTGTTAATTATACTTGAATTCCCACATATTGCCTTGATACTTTTCCTGCTCACTGATTTTATAGGAGTAAAACCTTTAAGTGGCATCAAAAACTAATTGAGAACTACATGAACAGTTTGGGTATAACCAAGCTACACAGACAATAAACATATCCATTCATCTGTGAATCACTGCAACTGGTGAGCTACTTTGAACATTACAGACCAAAATTCCTGGGAAAAGAGAGTGAGAGGTGCTATTAAAATCATCATTTAACAATTGGGCAATGCAAGAAAGAAGAGAGTATCACACTTTGCAGTATAGCTTAATGGAAGAACACATTTGACCATACCAATTGATGGGGAACTCCTCCTTCTTACCAGTTTTCCATTTCTACACAATCTATAAAACTGGACCTCTGTCTTATGATACAAATTTTTGCATGTTTATATTTTTCAGTTACAAAATATGATATTCTATCTATTATTATATTCCTGTAATAGTTTTCTTAGAAATTTTAATATTCTGACCTAAGAATGTTTGACTTTTCTTAAAGTTAAAACTTAGTGAAATTTAAGTGAGACCTTTTAGTCCAGATGCATTGCCCAAAATTAGGAAACGTTTTTCCAATTTCAATGAGGGAAGTCAAAAGTAATCTTTCTTCTCTAGTAAATCAGTCTAACTCTGTTTATGAGATCTGAAGGGCTGATTCAAGATGAGAAATCCTCATATTTCAAACAGAGTGAATAAATGGCAGGAAATTGATGATAAGTCTGAAAGTGTGAGGCATACTCTCAGAGTCCATCATTGAGAATGATGGAGGAGAGACATCCAGAAAATCATAGGTGCCAAAGGAAGATATGTTGGCAAATGTGGCTGGAAGATATGCTGAGAACCATACTGCCATTTATAGCTAAACAAAGTGGTTAGGCCTTTGGGTCCTTCCTGTCATGGAAGCAACAAATCCCCTTGTAGACATGACCCAGTAAAACAGAGGAGATGGAAAACTGACGATCTGTCCCTTGTGGCTTCAAAAGAATCCAAGGAATGTTTGGTAGCAGCACAGTGTTTAATCTTTGTTTGCCTTAAAAATTCCAGTTCTGGTCAGTGCATTTAGCCCAACTAAATTACTTACATGTTTTCAATTGGCAAAACTTATTCTTCACTTCCTTTTAAATTTAATTACAGAATTTCTCTGTTGTGGAAAACCTATTTGGGAGGGTCTTTTTGTGCCAAAAGTGGCAGTATTTCAGGTGAAACTGAATTTCATCACTTCCAAATACTTCTGAATCTTTGTGAATTACAGCCCCACATAGACATAGCAATAAAAGAAAAATAAACCACTTTAAAATTAATGTTGACTGCATTTTGAGTGCTCAAAAAAGGCCCAAATACAGCTGCCTTTTTATTATCTAGCAATTTCTGAGGAACTTATTACATATTTGATTCCAATATTTAGCTGTTTTTTTCCATTAAGTTCATTGCTGTTAATGACTTTGGATCCTATACCTCAGATTTTTGTTGTGGTTTTATTTCCTTTCATTGGCCCTTCATTTTTAGTCACATTTTCAGCTATTACTATGGTGGCCACACCTCAGGTATTAATACTGAACTTCTTAGTATGACTTTGACAGAATGGCATTTTTAAATCGATGCGAGTAATCTGGAAAATGTATGCACTGCTGAAGTCTATTAGCAGCACAGACAAAAGCCTTGTTTGAATCCCAAGGTGGGCTTATTGTACTCAGGATGAGTAGATGGCTTTGAAGGAATCCAGGACCACACAAACTGATTGTCTCCTACCCTGCTACACTAATACCAGGCATTTGAAAGGGGACACTGAAACAGCCAGAAACTTTTCGTATGGTATCATCCTGAGACCTCCTGATTGCTGCCAGGATGGAGGATTTAGATTCACTATGTAGAACCCCACCACTCAAATAATGAGTGCCTGATTGAAGTACTAGGTTATAATTGCATTTGTACACTAGCAGCTGAGGTGTGAATTCTACAGGCATTTATTGGGAGCCAAAGCACCTTTAGGTTCAGCAATTTTTTTATTTATTTCCATTTTCTTGCAAAGAAACATGAACTGGCTGAGCTCTCTTATGTCCTGCCTGTCCAGCAGGTTGTGTCACAGACCCATCGCTGTCTCCAGCTTACTGTCCCACTCCCCCATTTTCCTTACTCTTTCCTTACTCAGCTATTTTCCTCATGCTTATCCTTCTCACCTTCATCCTTGACAGTTTCATGTGTCTTTTCCACATAAAGTCTCCCTGTTCTGGTCAGCTCACACCTACTCCAGCCGTAGCCTGGGTGTACAGGCGAAGCAGCCCTCCCTTGTCACTGGGTTTGCCAGCCCCGAGGGCACCAGCAGGCCCTGCTGTCCCTGCCCATGGCCCAGGGCCCCACGTTGTTAGTGTTCAGAAAACATATAACCACACAGAGGCAATTATATGTCGGTGCTTTATTATAGCGCGCGGGGGCACCGGAGCTATGGCCCAAATCATGTGCCCACTGGATACACGGACGCCTATGCTTTTACACCTTCACTTGATGCATATTCATGACACATGCTAATTAACGCCTCCCCTTAACTACCAAACACACCGATCTGGGTTGCTATTAGAATTATACTTGTTCTCCCCCACCCTCTTTGACTGATTACCTGGACCCAAAGTTATACTTGATTTGGTAGAAACAATGACCTGGTGATGGCTACAGTAAACTAACATTCTGTTCTTAAGGCGTGCCCAGGACTACTTCGGTTAGAGTTTAGAGAATTACTTTAGAAAATCATTTTAACCCTATACTATCATTGTCAGCCCATCCATCACTCGCCAGACCCTGCTGGAACCATGCCACAGCAGGGCCGGTCTCCAGCTCCCCATGGTGCTGTTTTGCCTGGCCATGGGCCCCGAGCTGTGCCCATGCACAGCCCCACATCCTGGCATGACCCCAGAGAGGTGCCCTGTGCTAGGGCTGAGACCACCTCGGACCCAGCCCTGCCTTGGGCCGTGCCTTGGGGAGCCCCAACACCTCCAGCTCCTGCCCCCATGGAGCTGCTGGACCTCACTGCATCCCAGCAACACAAACCTCCCCATAGGAGTGTCATGGGAACCCCATTTAAAAGGCTAACATTTTTTCAGCTCACAGCTGCTGCACATCCAGTGTAGGCAGAGATTTTAGGAAACATTTTCCAACCAGAAAATATCTACTTCAGTTTCATGGACTAATTGTGCCTTCTGAAATTTTTGTCATTTGGAAAAGGTATATATTTTGAACAGAGTTAGGAATGGGTCATCCTGCATCAAAGCAAGGCAACCCTTCAGCATCTTAAGTAGCAAAGGAATTTATCACTTTGGACATGAACAGATTTTTTCTATTTTCTCCCCTCACTTGCCCTCAGAAATTGCTGAGCTGTTTTGACTGAAAATTCCCCAAATAGCTCAAATAGCAGATAACTGCATGGAAGGCTTGTAACTATAATTAGAAAAAAAAAAAAAAACCTGAACTGGAAGTTAGAGTTTGGCAGAGTTATAACAAGTTACAAGCAACTGGAAAGGGTCAAAGCAACTGGAAGGATATAGGTGGTGCTCCTTGCCACACCTATAATACATGCAGCTTATTTTTCTTAAGCTAAATTCATCCATTGACAAATTTATGAGCTGCTGACTGTTGTGTCTGGGCTCCAGAATGCTTTGAATTAATACAGGAAAGCCTCTTTTACACAGGGTATGAGACTTGTTTGAAATGCTAGCTATAATGCGTTTTCCAAAAATTGTTTAAAACAATATAGCCCTATAAACACTGGCTGACCGTACTTGGACTTGTCTCTCTCCCTTTTATAAAAAGTGTCTCAAATAGTTTGCTAGGATAACGTTACAGTATGTATGATGTTCAGAAAACAGAAATTAGATTATACGTGTGATGTTCGGAAAAAAAAAAAGTTAGATTATACTTGTTGAAAATTAGATCATAATTTTTTTTCTCCATTTGAAAAAACTCTGGGAGTTGAAGCCTGAAACTTCATATTTTCTGAGAGTTACTTTTCCTCTGGTGATTCATTGCAGTCACAGAATCAGAAGTATGGAAATTAACGCTTCCAGTCTCTCTCATTTTCCTTTTATCCCTGGGTAGCATGACTCTGTACTTCCCTTTCTTCTCCAGCCCGTGGATCCTTCTTTCCTGAGTTGCCTCTTGTACAGCTCCCTTTTCTGTGAATTAGGACAACTTGAATGTTGGTAGACTGATCATTCGTATCTTCCATGAAGAAGAGAGAAAATTCTTGGTGTTCAACCAATTAGTCCAAATGAATAGTGGCCACTGTTGCTGAAGGGAAGTATGTGTGTACAGGTTGGTCACAGCTATGTTTCATAACTCTTTATGCAGAGGGGCACATACCTGTTTAAAACTGACACAGACTCATCTTATTCTACCACTACCTGCCTCACACTCCTTCAACACCTGAACACAGCCCAAACTGCTTGTTGCTTGTTGCAGTTTGGTACAGGGCCACAAATGCAAAGAGACATTCTGCTGTGCGATGAACTAATTTAGCCAGAAAAATGTCCATATACTTACCAGTGGTTTTAGGCATAGGTGGTAGACCAGCACTTTTGTAGTTTGATTTCTTTGGGAAATCTTGTCTCCAAACAATACCCCCCAAACTGTGCTTTTTTCCTTTTGACTATGTTCACTCTGTTTTCAAAAGCACTCTTACTCCACTAATGGTGTTCAGAATCTGACAGATTTTTCTAAAGGAGTGAGGGAAAGGGAAAGGTAAGAGACTGCTAAAGTTAAAGGCTAATGAAAGCAATGTGAGAGGGTGTTACGACCTTCCACAAACACTGAGCAACTGAAGAGGCAATGGAAGGGATTAGTTGTGCAGCAGAGCAGTTTCGCCTGAGGTATGCCAGATGTCTGAACTGCAGTGGAGGACAAAGAACAACATTCAGAATTCACTGGGTATTGAGAGTATCCTTCAGACTTTTCTGCCTTCCACTCTACTTTGTGGAGAGAGGAGTAAATAGGATGGCTTATTCACTTAATGCCATCCTCAGTATAACCCTAAACCAAGTGTATTATTATTGTTTTTATTATCCAAGATTAAAATCCTTCCTCTAGGAAATACTGAAATACTTCTTTTTTCTTACAAGGAATGTTGTTAATTACTGTGGTAGAAGCATGCTGCTTTGGTGCATTGATTTAGGTGCAAAAATATTATTCTCCAAAGTCTTGACTCTGGTGGTCTTGGTCTTCTTTCCGTCTTCATCAAGTGTGGCAAATTATATTTTGATGGCGTTTGCTAAGAGTATGTTACACAGGAATAAGACTGTACCAGAGATTCAAGTGAGATCTTCAGAAAACTTGCTTGAATGACACTGCTGATGTAAGTGAGCAAAAAACTAGGATTAGCGGCTCGTGGAAACAGCAGTACTTTTACAGATGAAATGGATTTAGCTGACAATCACTGCTTTAGACTATTTCCCATTTTTTTTGGTTAACAAACATAAACTTGCTACTGTATTTTGTCAGTAGTAGGTTACTTTGCAAAACAAATGCCAAAAAAACAAATACAGAAACAGAAGACAGGCTTGGCCTTTTAGTTGTCATTCAAGCCCTTAAAAATGGGCTGTTCCTGTTTCACTGCAGGAAAAAGTTTTAGTGTGTTTTTATGACATAAAGCACAATAATGCAGGTGCAGCTTTTATCTGTCCATAAAAGGCCAAAACTATCTCTGCCTTCAACGGGAAACATTCATAATGAATTGAGTGATGTGCAGAAGAATTTTTATTTGTATCTTAGGAATGAATAACTAGAAATATTATGAGCAATTCCTTGACAGTTCCTACTCTACTTAGAAAATATGCTAACAATTTGTACAGTCTCTTTGTAAAATCTTCCTGGATGCTTTGAATAGAAATACATGCAGGACCAAATATTTGTTCTGTTGTATTGCTCATGCAGACTGGTTTACTATCACAACTTTATTCATGAGTTTTAGGTCACTAAATTCTATTTATAATTTTAGCACAAAATTTTTGAATCATTTACTCAGAGATTTAAAAAAGATTAAGAGTTTGTAAGTGAATATCAGTACATATTCCCAGCATGGAAATGGCTTCCTTTTAGAAATTTTTTCTCTAATATCTCTAGCCATTATGGATTCATTAAGAATAAAATGAAAATCAACACATTAGCCTACTCTGCATTTATATTAACAAGGAACACGCAGATATTCATGTATGTAAATTTTGTAGGATTCCAAACTTTCTCTTAAAAATCTCTTTCCCTTACTTACAGAAGAACTCACCTGATAACTTGTATCATTCTCCCATCAGAAGAACAGAGACTGAGTGAGCACTCCGATTTATTTGGAAGCAAGGCCTTTAACATCAGTAAAAATTAGCAGTCTGACATTTCTTACAAGTCTTATCCTGCAGACAATTTCTTGGTAGTGCTATAGCTGCTCTGATTTTTGTTCAGTTTCAGTAATCAATAAAGACAGACATTTTATTCTATTTGTTCAAATAAATCATACTCAGAGAAAGGATTCTGCAGTAGCGAACACTGTTCACACTCCTGTCCTTAAAAGTACAAATTGTGCTGCACCATGGTGTGACCTTCCTTGATTCTTTAAATACTGGTTAGGAAAGAATTATGGTCTCTTTCTTTTGTGCGAAGGTAATTTCTGCCTTTTCACCCCACTGTCTTTTCTTGGGAAATCTGCTGCTATCATTCCTACTATACTGAAACTATTTTGTTTGAGTGATTACTGAAGATATTTCTAGATTTCTTGCCCAAATGCTTTTTAGTTAAAGAAATGTTTTTGTTTGGTTGTTTTTTTTTCAAATTTCTCCTTCTTAAATCATAGACTATAGAATATAATAAAAATCATGGTATATTCATTTTCCCTCTGAAATCCATCTCTGACTGTTTTAAGCTAGTTAACTGTATATCCTGTCCCTTCATGTCAGTAAAAAAGAAAAAAGAGAATGTGACAGATTGACCCTGGCTAGTTGCCAGGTGCCCACCAAAGCCTATCACTTCCCTCATCAGCTGCACAGGGGAGAAAAATATAGCAAGAGCTGTCTGGGTTGAGATACGGATATTGAGAGATCAATCACCAGTTATAGTCACAGGAAAAACTGGCTCAAGTAGGGAAAGATTAATTTAATTTTTTGCCAATCAAAAAAGAGTAGAGTAGTGAGATAATAAAAGCCAACATTTCAAACACTTTCCTTCCACACCTTCCCTTCACCCCTCCCTTCTTCCCGGGCTCCACTCCAATCATAATGTCTATACCACCTCCTCTGCAGTGGCACAGAGGGACAGAGAACAGGGGTTGAGGTCAGTTCATCACTCACTGTCTTCCTCCTCACACTCTTCCGCTGCTCCAGTGTGGGGTCCCTCCCATGGGAGACAATCTTCCATGAACTTCTTAACAGGAGTCCTCCCATGGGGCTTAACATGAGGCTGTAGTTCCTCATGAACTGCACCAGTGTGCGTCCCCCACAGGGGTCATGAGTCCTGCCAGAAATTCTGCTGCAGCATGAGCTCCTCTCCCAGCAGATTCACAGTTTCTTCCAGACACCTGTTCCAGCAGGCTCCCCTTCTTAAATAAGTTATCCCAGAGGCACAAGCACCATTTCTGATGGGCTCAGCAGCTGGTCCATCTTGGAGATGGTTGGCATTGGCTCTACATGTCATAGGGGAAGCTTCTAGCTGCTTTTCACGGAAGCCACCACTGCTGCCCTCCCACTACCAAAACCTTGCAAACCCAATATAGGCAATTAAAGTAACCACAAAATGCATCCATCTCTCTCTCCTCACAATAGCCGACACTGAAAGGAAGTGAGATCACTCCACAGAAAGCCACCTTGAAAGAAGCAGGTGGTATGACTGTCATAGTAGTTCCACTAATCATTACTTTTTGACATAGTCTAGTTCAAGGATATGACAATTTAGGGTCAGTCATTTGATAACTTTGGCTGCTGCACACCTCTGCTGGATGAAGAAAAGGATCATGGGCAAAATCTTAATAGACAAGTGCTTTGACAGAATTGTGTTGGGACAATGCAATGACTAAAGATGTGAGGAGCAGAACCTTAATTTCTTTTCAGGTGGAAAAGTCTGAAACAACGTAAGAGCAATATGTTGATCCATGTCTTTAAAATTCTAGAAGAATATGTGTGTGCGTATGTCTTAGAATGTAAGGTAGCTTGGACATGGGAAGATTAATTATAATGGCAGGAGGAAGGAAAGGTTAGCTATAAAATCAAGGAAGGTAAATAAAAGCATGTAAACTCTGAATAGAAGAGTCGTAACTAAAAATACAAGAAAGGAGCAGAGGAATCCTAGGCATCTTCGCTCTGATTAGAGCTTTAATATATCTGGATTAGTCAGAAAACTAATGCAGAGAAAAGGACGTGTATGTACACCTATTTTAATTAGTCTTCTGTCTCAATTTCTTTTCAGATTGCTGTGAAGAGTCTTCCTCTGCCTATTTCTCTCTGTTTTTACATCCTTGAAGTGAAGTGTTGTGTGTCTTGAGCTCTAAGAGAAAGTGCATTTCCTCTTTTTTACACAATCTTTGAGCAGGATGTAACCCTGGCCCTCAAAAATAGGGAATCCGTGTTTCAGTCTGGAACTACCCAGAAACCCTCTAGCTGAATGAGAAATAGATGGTTTTCAGGATTATGAGACAGTCTGAAGTCATGGATGCCATTTCCCATCGAAAACCCGGGATATTTCTGGGAAACGGCATGTGTCCAGTAAACTTTCTCTGAAGGGCTTGAAAACTGGAGCTGTTCTCCAAGTGTATGTTCAGAGGCCCCTGCCAAAATCCTGTATCTGGATGTTGTTCAAACTTTGCAGGCCCTAATGAGTCAGTAAAGTAGATTCCAACACGGGAGACTGAGTAATGTCTCTTTCTATCATGAACTTTCTGCAATGGATGTCTGTGTAGATCTGTAACTGACCCAGTCATGAAGTGACATATTTGCACTTGAACAGAATAATTGCTTGCTGTTTGTTACTGATATTGTCTGATGTCCACTTTCTTATATGTTGTCTTTTTTCTAGAGACAAGTAATTTCCTCATTTTTTGCCTAGCCACATCATGCAAGGTGAGTTTATTCATGTAGTAGGGAAAATTCTCTCTTGCTTTCCTTTACCATAGTGAGTTTCTCTCTGAGAGCATTGAATAGAAAAGTGTTAATACTTAGAAACAACCTTGTTGGAAAAATAGAGGATGGTTTAAGCTTGTGTTAGCATAAGTCATTCTTATCTTTTTTGGAAACTTCTTAGGCTTACTTTCAACCATCACATTAGTAAACATTGTCAAAACCCCATTCATTGGAAAGGCAAGATGATTAACAGGGACAGCTTTATGAAACAAGCACTTCGTACAGTCCCATAGCAGCCATAGCAATGTCCAAATTTATTTACATGCTTTATTTCAGGGTTCAGTCATGAACATCTCAAACATGTTTGATTTGTGTCATTTCCGCCTGAGAATGGACAGTGTCATCACAACATGTCATCCAGGCCTAGAGTTGTATTTTCCCCTTAAGCTGTTGTGACTGGGCTGATACAAGTCCATACACCTGATAATATTCCCTTACTAGGTTGCCTATTAGTTGTCTTTCTATTAAAATTAGAACATATTAAAGAAAACATTTACAGATACACTAATAAAGTTGCTTAGAATAGGAGAGTTTTGATATAAAATCACTACCAGTGATTCGTAACGTTTGTAATTTTTCATGAATAACCATGATTCTGAAATCCTCTTATGTTTTAGGTCAGTTTGCATTTGGTGGAATTATGATATGCACCAAGAAAGATGATGACCAGACCCAGAATACATCACTCTTTTTTTTTCCCCACTCAGACTTTGTAAAACTTCCCTTTAGTAAGGAATGTAAGAGCAAGCCTTTATTATTTGCACTTCAGAAATGTAAAAGAGATTAATATGACACAGTTTAAAAGTTCACAAGATAAGGCTTGTATTGTCTCTTTTGCCCAAGTGCTAGTAAAACCAACGTTTTCCTGACCTGTATAGTTTGGTATGCTGTGCTCCTTGGCCAGACAGAGTTTCAGTGGCCTATTGAAATAATTTCAAGACTTCTTGTACTGTATTTGCTTTGAGCTAGAAGGCAATACTTTTGTGGTATTCCAGAACCAAGTTCACAAGTAACTCAGTCACGTTTACAATAATTGACAATTGTCTGTATGAATTAAAACAACTTGGCCAAATTCACTACTGACTTACAATGAACCATGGCAACCTGGGACTGGCTACTTGCTGATAAAGCATGCACATATACAAGTGAAGGGAGAATTTGGATTATGTTCAATAACATTACTGCATGAACTAGTGAAGTAAAATGGAAATGAAAGATAGCTTTACCCAAAAATATATTTTTTCCAAACAAAATTGTATACAACCTTTCCCCTTGGACAAATGAAACCTAGCAGTCCCATCCTTTCAAAATTCTGGTTTTCCAGATCCAGCCTAGATCTGACTCAGCTGGCTGAGCCAGGTGGTAGCTGGAGTTCATGCACTGCAGTGTACAGTGCATGAGAGGTCAGCTTTAGGCCTCTACACCTCTAAGAAAATCTGACATATATAAGACTACATCTACTGTTTAATGCTCTAGAACAAAAAATGGCCCTCACACAGAGTCAGGCAGAAAAACGGCTGTCATTACCACTTCTGTGCAGTCAGGCACAGTACTGGGCTTTGTATAATACCATGAATGATCTGGCAGGAGTTACAGATATGACTCCAACTGTAATGCATCTTGGTCTGTTGAACTGAGCCAGACTGAACTTCATCTCTCTCAGCCTCCAGTAACATTTCAGTAAATGGTAATTTTCAATAATTACCGAGACTTTGCCAACTATTCTGATGCAGATTGCCTCACATCCCATGTAAAAGGCACATTGGTTGGACTCTGGATTTCTATGGCATGGAATAATTCACCTCATTGCTGCATCTGACTGTAACTGCTTGTCTGGCCCTACAGAGGAATGTGAAACCCTCTCATGCAAACAACCAAGAATTAAATTTTTGGGGTTTTGTCTCTAGAGTAGGAGGCTTTCATGGGAACAGATTTAAAGGATGGAGAACTAGACTGGAAGAAAGGAAAAAAATAGAGGAATTTTTTTAAAATTATAAGTTTTTGGAACTTCTGAGGTTTTCCATTACAAGGGCATCTATTTGTAGATAACAAATATAATTTTAAAAATTGAATTCTGGGGCTTGATTCATTTGGGTTAAATACTAATGAATGGTAAATAAAGCATCATAATATTTTATTAGCCATATATCTCACATCCAAAGCACCAGGTAGGATAGAAGTTTAAGCAGTCTCTGCTTTTGAGCAGAGGCCCTATCTGTCTATCTGTTAGCCAGCACATATCAATAATACTGATTGTAGTATTTTGGGGGTATTCCAGTACAGCTGACAGAGAAGACAGAAGGCCTGTCTATGTTCATAATGAAGTGCTGCTTTTCCTAAATTCTGTGCTTTACCTGTAATCAGGTGAAGAACTGTTCAAGTATCTGAAAAAGTAAATTTGCTTTTTTATCCAGGTGTTACACTACACTTTTATCATCCAAAGGTTTTTTTTTCTCTTCATCTTCCTCTTGATACATAATTGTTGTTCTACTTTGGGGTCAACTGAACAAAATATGGTCTTGACTTTGGAAGATACCAGGAAATCCTAGACATTTCTCAGACATGGTTGGAAGTGACCAAAAAATGGTTTGTTTTGCCAGGAAATGTATGGTTTTTGTGTGTTCAATCTGATATATAATAGTCTAAAGAAAGATTAACTAATCTCTTTCTAAATGTGTAATACAAGGTTTTTTTTTTTTGTCTTAAGGAGGCATTTGTAGATCAGATACCATTAAGCAGAAATAATTTTTTTCCAAAGTTATTTTGAAAAGCTGTGCCATACTTGCTATCACTACTTCAGAAATATCTGAAATCTAAGTATTGCAGGATATTTTTGTCACTAGAATATGCAGGGCATGTAGGAAAAGTAAGGTTCCCAGATTAATTTTAGCATTTTTATTAAAAAATCACATTTGTGTAAGCAAATTTTGAAATGTCATTCATAATGCTAAACATAGATCACTTTTCAGTCTACATCCTGCTCTGGGAAGTCTTCTGCTACTGGCAGCTTATATAAATGTAGGAACTTCATAAGGATAGACATACATAAAGTGTGGTTATGCATTTTCCTCTAAATGGTTTGTTCTGTTCCCCCCTTTTAAACGTGTGGTACATCCCTAAGTTGTAAGTCTGCCTATCATCCCTTCCTCGTTACTCCAATTGGTTCCTGTTATCTAATTCCTCCTACCCCCCGTTCCCGTTGGTTCCTGAGATGTGTATCCTCCCCTATTAGCTGTTTATTGGGTCAAGTCTTGTACACGCGGGACTTTGAATCTGTTTGAAGCGTGCCGAGGCGGCTGCTGGGCCCTGGCCATTCTCTCCACCACCCCCCACTTCCCTTTTCCTCCTTCCCCCCCCAGTCACGGGCCGAAGTGAAATAAACTCGCTGCAACAATAAAGTTTCTTCTTCTTTGTCTGCACATTTGATGTAGCCTATTACAAGAAGAGACTGCACTTTTTTCCTGTTGAAGACTTTGCCTTTTTGTTGTTACTTTCCATAGCTGAGTGTTATACAGCCACTAAATTCTCATAGGTTATGGTTAAGTCTTCATTTTTGTAGACACATATTTATAGAACAAGTAGGGTAACATACCACATCAGGAGAGCAAACCATATGCCTTTCTTGCTGCTGTCACAAATGCCACAATATGGTGTAACACCTCGTTTCGAAAACAAAAATTTTTTGATGACAGGAAGGATAACTTGATGTAGGATCTAGCACAGAAGCTACATGATCTTTGGACTTTTAGTGGTATGTCGCAATTATAGAGTATGTTGCCAAGGAAGCTCCATCATGGCTTGCAAGCTTCCAAATTATTCATTGTGTTTCTGACCTTAAAGCATAATTCTGCTCATGCTTCAAATAAAGACAGTCCTATTTAGGACATTAAAAATACATGGAGTTCAGCTAAAATTTTGCATCTGCATTGTTTCATGTAAACTTACCAAGCTTTAATCTATATCATATATAGATGAAATGAGCAAATAGATTGCACTGTAGTCTGATCTAAATAATCCGTGTAGATGAGGAAGAAGAAAATGAGGCCTATGGAGTAATCTTAATACTGTTGGATACAGCTCTGTCTGACACAGCTGGGAAGTGTTCACAAAGTGTTATTATTGCCAAGGGCCGAGTATTCCTTTAGTGATAAATTGAACATAAGTTCTTGTTTTTTCAGTTCTTTGTTAAGTCTGTTAGGCTGTTCTGCCTCTAAATGTTTGATCATACAAGGAAAATATTGTGAAGGCATTCAAGTTACAATAGAAATAAGATACTTGCTTTCTGTTTCTCAGGAGGGACAAGAAATGATGCAATGTGGAGACAGCCACACAGGCACTAAAGTGCCATCGTGGTAGGTGTCATATCAAACCCATCTAAATAGGATACATCCATACAATAAACAAAAGTCACTCATGTAAATCTAATCCCAAATCAGCAGCAATTCTAGAAGTCCCTCCTATGGTGATAGTCATACACTGTCACACATATATGAGTGAGGTGAAATGTAGCTTATATTCCATATCTTGCTTTCATACATAAGCCTGCTGAAAATCTGGAGAGAAGCTGGGAATCTAATGGCATCTTTATAACATTTCTTAACTGATGGAGGTAAAGCAGTGTAAAGCCAAACTGCCCTTATTCTGTTAGCTAATTCTTTCTCTTGGCATGTCTGTACTTGGGAGAAGGGCATTTGAGCTTCTTCAGGTAAAAGGTTAAAATTTGACACTCCTTGCTATTCAAAAAGAAAAAGTAAAAATAAAAGAGAGAAAATAAGATTTATTATGTTTTGAATCTGCTACTGGGTGTGTTATTGCTGTGTTGTTTTTCCTTTCCAATCAAAGTTGAACAGATTTTTGGTTTTGTGTGGCTTACCACAGAAAGTAATACTTTTTTATTTTCTTTACTGAAAGGGAACACAAAAATGAATCATTTTTAGAAACTTTTTGGTTAAAAATAGATATGTCCCAACCCTTTTTCTCTTCAGGGTATGTGAAATCTGGTCAAAGTGTAATATTTTTGCCTACTGTTACCTAGATTAAATTTCCCAGGGCAGACAGAATGTTGGAAGCCAGAAAATGAGTATCCTCCTGCTGCTTCATAAACAATATCACACCTAGCTGGGAAAGACAGAGCTTTATAGGAGCCCTGCTTTTAAAGGTGTGTCCTTATTTCCCCTGTTTTTTGCTTTCAGTACTGTTACTGGAAAGTTACATGGGCTATTTTAGCTACCATAATATAAAGCACATATGTTTGAAGCGTGTATGCATAAGAATATGGTTAAACAAAACACCATGAGGAGGGAGGAAAAATTAAGATGAGGAAAAAAAGAAAAGGGGGAAAGCTATATTTGGAAAAAATCAAGCAGCTATCCCTAAAAACAACATTGCCTGGGTTCAAGAAAAAAACAATGTAGGTTTATGTCTCAAACCCCTCTCTTTCAAAGTACTAACTAAAGCTGCAGTTTCTGATTTTTAGATCAGTTCTGTGACTGTTTTGACTAGGTCAGAAGGTAGCTTGAAAAGAGGAGTTGGGATTGATTCCATCATTTGTGTTGGTGTCCAAAGAATTTGTCTAACCCCAAAAATATCTTACAGGGAAACACCCTGTCACCCAAAATGGATATTTCTTTCGTGCACAGTGACACTAGAGATGTGGTAGGAAACTATCTTCGCATCTCTCCCATGCTGACTTGTTCTTGAGTGAAAACATCTAGTGCACATTGCTAACACCACTGTATAAACAGCTGGCATTTCCTTGTGTCTAAGAAGAATTTTCTTGGGATTGTCTGAATAACAGCTACCATATTCAGTGCTTAATGTAGTCAAACTATCAATTACACAAATATGTGATAAAATTGAGGACTGTGATTGATTTCTGAAATGCTTTATGAATTTACTGAACATGAGTTGTTAATGCCCTTGCCATATTTAACTGATGAACAGATTACAAAACTAGGGAGACTCTTGTGAATATAATTTTCCAGTGAAAAAAATAAAAAAGTACTATCCTAACTAATCCTCATTTGAGTTTCAGCCTTTAGTTTAGAAACAAGAAAATAAACAGACATATGTAGTAAAAGTAAACCTGCTAGAACCTTAGGCAATCTACTAGGTATTTATCCCCATTGCTTAATAAGAATCTGAATTCTAATATAAATTTTTTAGCTCTGTTTCAAGTAACTGGATAGATTTTGCATCTTTATTGAACATATTTATACCTAAAGGACCTCCAGTCATAATTTTATTTAAATATAGATAATCACACTCTGTGTCCAAGTACCTCTTTGATAGGATATCACAGGGCTGCTCTCAAGCCTCTCTCCACTTTTCTCTGGTATTTCTTTATACTGTCCTCATCTGTTATTTCTCTTTTAACTTTTTGTGGGGAGGAGAAGGGAGAAGAAAGGCGTAAACAAAACTTAGTAATTTATCTAGGTTCATGCCCTTAGATATACCAGAAATCTATAGAGCCCAGTTTCAGGTACTATTTGATTTTTTAAATACACAAATGTAAACCTGAAGACTCTGCAGATTTTCCTCAAACAGCCAGCATAACAAACTGTATAAAATCCAGGAACAGGAGACTTTTAGGGTCATAATGTCACATTTTTAGAGCCTTCCTATCCCTGTAAGGCTTATGAAAAAATCCAGGACTTGCAAGGCAGTAAGGCACTATGCAATCATTTTCTTCTTTCTCTGCTTCAGATGAGTTCATCATAAGGTGGAATGGCTGTAACCAAAGAGCTCACCTGTTTATCCTGGTTAAAACGTGCACATGGACCAAGGAGAAATAGGCCCAAGGAGTTAATTCAGTTCATGCAAAGAAAGGATCATCTGTGCATTTCTAAATTCCAGATGAAAGTGTAAACTCTGAGCTATTTACCTGGATGAGAGGGATGAGGGATGTGCTGCATTAAATAAAAGCTGATCAGGTTTTAATATCTCAGACTGCGGTTTTAGAGCCATTGTGCTTAACTGTTAAGTTCTTGTATGTGGACTATAAATTAAAACATAAAGCATCTTATGTCTGGTCTGTAAAACTTTGATACCAATGATGAACATCATAAGGAGAAATTCCAGAATTTTATATAAACTTCGTTTATTTTGTTTGGATGCTGATAGGACCTGGCAGAGAAGCAGAATAAATGATGTTGATCATGGCACCTTTTTCAACAGATTGCTAGAAGCAAAATGCTTAATTCAAAACGGTTTTGAACCTTGACTTCAGACCTTGACTTCACAAGAGCTGCTCTAATGAAAAATTAATCACTGGCTGGTATGACCACTTTACAGCACAGAAGCTGATTTGTGAAATTCAAGCAATGGCAGTCTCCTTGTGCTTCAGCAGAATTCTTGCTTCCCCAGTAAAGACAGAAGTTCTGTCATTTTCTGGGAAAGAGTACATTAGGTAGCTCCATGTCTTATCAGTCAAACAATCCTGGGATATGTTCTATTAAGCCTAATGTTGCATGTGGCTGGGATTCAGTCCAAAGCTTCTGCTAGTGTTTCATTTAACCATGCCTGTTCTATTCCTCTGTGCTTTGCACCGTGCAAGCAGGACCACATCTTCATGGCTTAAGAAAACTCACACTGGCTTATTTCTCAGTTACTACAGCTGGGCAGCCTCATCCTGACTGTGGTAGGGTCTTTTGAGTACATGGGGGGAATGAGATACAACTTCCTTCTTGACTCACTAACAATATGACAAAATGGCATCATTCTAAGATACATTCTGCAGGTTCCTGCTATCCCCAGAACTGTATTCAACTGAATAAACTCTTTTTGCTAGTACTCTGTAACAGAAGTTATTTAATGCAACTGCAGGAGAGCACAGCTGTTCTACATTTGACTAAAAATTTTTCCAGAAAGTCACAGAAAGTTTTGTACTGAGCTAAATTCCAATCTTAATAAACAAGTTAAATAAAACCTCCTAGAAGCTCCTTCGTATCCTGATGCACTCTCACTTGTCTCCAAATATTTCCTTCGTCACGCTCCTCTTCATGCAAAACAATAACAAAATTATGTTCTTGTTTATTAGGGCTGCCAGCACTTGGAAGTGTTCAACTGTCATTGAATGCACATTAGCTATGAACTTTGAGGTAGTAGCACCTGAAAAAAAAATTTTTGTGTGTAACTATTGCTTATTGAGAAATTTGACATATGAAAAATTCACTACTGGGAAACATTGCTGTGGCTCAGCTGTTCTGCTTGTTTGCACAGTCTTAGTCTGCAGTAAACATGAAAGATTTTAGTAGAAGATAAGTAAATAATCGCATGTTTATGATTCAGTGTCATGTGGAGAAATGGTGTGGGGATTGCTGCCATACTTTATCTGCTCCAGGGTGGCTTATTTTTGTTTCAAAACACTGAGATAACAAGTCTTCCAATATTCTAGCCAATAATCTTGTATTTTTGCACAGAAGAGTAATTGCACAACAAAGTTTTTGGCATTTGCACTTCACTGATTTATGTAAACTCACTCAGAATATTTCCTTCTTTCACAAACCAAGTTGCCTCAGTATAGCCTCAATAACCTTTGCTTAGCTGAATGAGATATTTCCTTGAAAAAGAAACACTTGTCTTCTAGACTTGATACAAATTTGAATGTCCACTCAGCAGGAAATGTCAATATTTCCTTGCTTGATTTCAATTCTTATCAGAGCAAGTAAGTGAAATACAACTTTTCTTTTTGATTGCAATGAAACATTTCAAAATAGATGCGTAAAAATAACCACAGCTTTTCATGTTTTTTATTTTTAAATTGAAATGACATATCCAAATATTGACAAAGGAAAATTTTTTGATTTGGTTTGTTGAACTGACTAAAAATATTTCCTTTCATTTTCACACTGAAATGTGCCTTTCTGGAGTTGTAAATTATTTCCTGCGTATACAAATTACTTCTCAAGAATGGAAGCATTGCCATTCTACACTCTGAGGTGGCTTCCTTGACTTAGAAATTTTCCATGAAGCATTAAAGCACTTAGCTGAATAACTGCACTGTATTATGTGGGACTTGGTCAGAGCCATGTTTCATGTGTATGAATTAGATATGTGAGCCTGGATTCTCAGAAAATATTGTGTGCTGGAGTTAGCCTTATATTTTTAAGTTTCTCTTCTTATTTTGATCTCTTTTCTGTGCTTGTTTAGTATTTTCGTTTCTGTAAATTAAAAACTATTTCCAATGTGTGTCCCTCTCTCCCTCTCTCTCTTCCTCTCACCCTCACTTTTTCTTTCTTTCTTCCCTCCTTCCCTCCTTCATTCTTTCCATCCTTCTCTTTTCTCTTTCTCTCTTTCTTCTGTCCTTCCTTTACCATGTGTAACATCAGTATTGATGGTGAACATAACCGTTTGGCTGCCTTTGTTGCTAAATGCTTGAACTGTTAAAGCTCTCACTGAATCTGGTGTTCTGTAATAATATATCATGAAAATTGTTTCAACATTCACCGGTAACACGGCATTGTCTGCTATGACCTTCATTTGGGGTTTAACCCCAGCCAGCACCCAAGTACCACACAGCCATGTGGTCACCAGTGGGATCAGGGAGACAATCAGAAAGGCAAAATGTGGAAAACCATGGGTTGAGATAAAGACAGTTTAACAGGGAAAGCAAAAGCTGTGCACACCAGCAAAGCAAAACAAGGAATTCATTCACCACTTCCNTCCCTGCTCAGTAATAACAACTCTATTATCAACTCTGTGTTCATCAGGAATCCAAAACCTAACCCTGTACCAGCCACTGTCTACCCCAGCCAAAACCAGCACATCTGTCCAGATATCCTCTTCGCTCAATACCACAGCATACTTCAGTACCACTGCTCTCAGTGCTGCTGCCTGTTAACACGGGGGGAAGATGGAAGAAGTAGCACAGAGTCTTTTCCCAGGTCTTGGGACACCCTTCTGCCATTCTATAGCTCTCTGGCTCAGTTGCCTGTAGCCTTGGGCCCAGATTTCACAGCACACTCTAGTTAATTTACTGATCTGCTACTCTACATTTCTTCCTGCAATCATGATGGTTGTGTATAATACGGCACTCAGAATTAATAAAATACTGCCTGTTGGCTAGACTTACAGTCACAATATTAATGGGCAAAACTGCAATAACCATTAGATTTATTAGATTCTGCCATGCACATTTGTCATATGGAAACAAAAATTTGGAATATAGAAACCACACAGATGCAGAACATTTTACAACATGTATTTGAGGCAGTTTAGAATTACTGTTAAAATATTCCAACATGTGGAGAAAGACAGATTGTCTGATTTCAAATAACACTTATGAATAAAGTCATAAAAACTTGGTTATATGGACTGAAGAAAATCTTAGCTGTGGTCTCCCAAGGGCTAGTCACAACAGAAATGTGATTAAATCTGACCAGCAGGAGTTTCTGTGTGACACTGTATTAGAGAACTAACCAACCAAGGTCTATCATATTAAGAATTAGTTCTGTGACAATATTATGTTTTTTAAAGACTGTTAGCTGCGTGGCACGTCAAAGAAGCATTATTATTTTACAGTAAAGCTATCCAGTGGATAGACTTCTATGCAGAAGTAAACAGCTATTGACATGAAATTCCAAGGACAAAACTTTTTTTACCATTAATTCTTGGGTAAGTAATGCCACATTAGGCTATTTCCTGTGTTTCTTGGTTAAAAAGAGAGAGTGGGTATTTTTCTTGTTGACATCAAATATTCTAATTAGCTAGTAAATCTGCCATCTCAAGCGCATACCACTGAAAGAAAGAGTATAGTGATGAGTGTTTGTAAAAGCTGCCTAGTAAACAAACCTTAAAACACAAAGCATTATCCAACTAAGGAAGCCAAAGGAGAACTTAAGCAAAAGTCAGAGCTCAATTCAGCTCTCATTGAAGAAGGAAATACTCTTTCAGACTGCTGGTTTAAAAATCAAAAGGAGAATTTATCTGAGCTTTGTTTTTCTTATTATTAAGTCAAGATCCTAAAAATATCAGAGCACTGTCACAAATAGAGCTGGGCAATCTATTTTTAAGGAAAATTTATTTAACAAAAACTTTGTATGTTGTGACTGACCCTTTAAGTTCAGTGACCACTCTGCTGCCTTTGGCAGCATCTCAGGAAGGGAGGGAGGGCTTAGCAGATGATAGAAAATGTCTGGAGCTCCCAGAAGTACTCTTTCAGATCTAGTGATTGGTAAAAGAAAAAGAAATGAGCGAGGTTGTTTTAAGAGTCCACTTGGGGCAATGTGAGAGCAAAAACTGAAAAACTGATGGAAAAAGCAGTGGAAAGAAAACTCTGAGATGGAGAAATGTGTTACACAGGGAAGACACTGGAGAAAACTTGCTAAAAGTTTGACAAGTCGGTGAAATCTAAGGAACAGAAACTATGATAGCCAATGTTTTCAGTGGGTGACATGTAAAATGGGAAACTGGAATAAAATCCACAAATGGATGATAGGCTGCAAGAGCCTTAAAAGGGTTTCCCTAGGAAGGGCTCCACAGGTCCTTAGTGTGGCTTTGTGTTCTTGTAACTGTGCACTGACAACAAGGGTAGTGTTCATTCAGTGTTCATACAGACTGTCACATCATGCTTTTCCGGCTGATCTGTGCCTCCTAGCCAGCCTTCTGTCAGGAGTGGCCTCAGCTCGTAGCAGCTGAGCAGGACAAGGATCCTGTTAGGGCTGCCTTTGGGATCGTGGCTGCTGCCTGACCAGACAGCAGGACACACACTCTGCCTGGTCCAAGGCAGAGCATGACGTGCCCTCTGAGCAGCCATCCTCCCACAGCCTTTGCAGCACGTCTTCTGCTGGGGCTGGGGGTCTCAGCTGTGCTGGAGCTGCTCTGAAGGAGCAGGGCAGCTCCAGATGGGGACCCCTCTTGTCATCCATGGTCTTAGTATGACGTCTCTGCAGGCTGAATGCAAGCTGGGCTTTTATGTCTGTTACATGATAATAAAAATATATTTGAGTGGCCCAGGAAGGGCTTGCTGATGGTTTGCCATCACCTCAGAGACTGCTACTTGTTACTGTGTATGTTGGAACTGGTTTGGCACAGGCTCTGTATCTGCTCCTTGGCTTTGGAATGACATGTTGGCCTCACTTAGATGTTGAGCAGTTCTTGTGAATATATGTTAAAAACACCTCCTTTCTTTGAACTGCCTTCTGAACAAACCATTTGATTAGCTCATCTTCTCTTATAGATAATATATGCCATGGCATTTCACATAGATATTTTCAAAGAAGAAAAACAAAAGGCTTATGTGCTTCATAAAGACCTACAGAGAAGTGGTTTTCTTAATAACTGTGAGTAGGTGATTTTCTTGAAACACACATATTGGCAATTTATGTCACATTTTGTACTACACCTTCCAAGCAGATAAAAAAAAAAACAAGTCCAGGCTCTCTGTGAGAATTTGGGCATGAAGCTTGATTGATGAGTGCTTTAAACTCTGAGACCATATTTTAATGCAAAAAAACCACAAAAAACAAAAACCCCAAACAAACAAACTAACAAAAAAAGGGTATCAAAAAGAAAACAAACAAAGAAAAACAACTCTAGAAGACTGTCAGTGGGAAGTATGGGTATTTAATTTCTGTAGTGCTTGTTTTCATGTACTCAGAAAACTGTATTTCTTTTACCCAAAAGAGAGAGGGAGGGAAAAACCAAGATCATCACGAAACTTGAAAGGAAAGGCTGCTCTAGGAAAAATATTAGTTCTGAAGAATATTAGAGTTATCATAATGCTGACACATTCTTAATAAATTTTAATGTGATGATGTTTTAGACTATAGACAGATTGGTCTGCAAGTTGTTGGGCCCTGCATTTGAATGTCCTCTGGAATGAAGAGCAGAAGAGGTAGAAGAGCAGCATAGGCCTCTGCCTACTGTCCATGTTCTACGAGCTATCTACATTTACAGAGAAGCAGATAAGGAATGCTTGCCAGTCCTGCTCTGCTGAGGGTTTTTAATCTCTGTCAGGAGAACATAATAGGCAGCTGGGGAAACAGCTACATTTGTCAGGCATAGTCTGGTATCTGACTGTGCCTGATCAAGCCTTTAGAATGCTGTGCACAGTTTTCACATCGGAAGAATCTTTTCACATACCTAAATTCTCTGAATTTGTCCCCTTTTCTAATGGAGACAGACTATGGTTTGTGAGAGGTTCCCACAGATACTCATTTCAAAATCTGAAATCATGGTAGATTCCAAATCCTATTTTGTTTGGGAACTTCTGTTCATAAAATGAACAATATAATCTGTTATTTGTATTGTTGGGATAGCTCATTGTTCAAAAAATATTAAAAAACCCCTCACTCCAGGAAGTGAGTGACAGACAGAAAAGAAAATAATTGTAATTTAAAATTTGGAGTTTTCTATCACATCAAGAGAATTGTTGTTCTGTTCACATTTCTTCAGCATTTTCACCTTGGAAATACATGGGGTGTGTATGTCAGTTACACAGCAGGGACCCCATGGCTGAACATCACGAACCTGATGCTGACCTTTTCCCCTCCTCTTAGTGAGGGGTTGACCTTTTATCACAGCCTTCTCTACTGGGTAACCTTATATTACTCTTTAGCATCATGGCCCCATGACCCTGCAGGCCTGGGAGTAATGTTCTAGTCGTGGTTTTAGAAATCTCAGTGCTTTTAATTACCACCTTTGCCATCTTCCAGTGTCTTCATTGTCAATCAGAAAGTAACTGCCCTTGTAATCCAGTGCCAGCCTCTAGGACCTCCAAATGCCTTGTCTTTTACAGTGTATAAATGCAAAACATACCAAGCATGTACTTTCTGTGTAAGAACATTATTTCAGATGACTTTCTGGCAAAGAACATGTTTCTGGATTGGAAAAAACAGACTAGCTTGCAAATGTTGCCAAAAGCACTGAATCTTTCTTGAGGGCAGACACTTTGGATACTTTAGCTGGCAGAACATCATTGAGCCATATTTTTCAAAATATAAAGTTCTGTCCCTTTGAAAAATGCTCAGTTCTTTAGAAGAATATAAAGTGTATTCACACAATACTGGAACCCCGCCACCTGACACTGATGAAGTAGGAATAATTCTTTCAAATCAAAATTTTACTTTGTATTTTAAAGCTACTGATAAAATGGACTGAAGGAAACCCTTGCATTTGACTAATAGTTTATTTTTAGGTAACCTATTAGTTGAAAATAGAATTTCCTATACATAGGAACCACATTTTGCCTCTGGTGTGTGTGTTTATGTCTGGGCAGGCTTGGATGTGACTACTGGTGACGGATGAATTATCGGTTCTGCACTCATGGCAAGCCACACTCATATTGTGCTGGAAGCGTAATGACGAGCTGCTGAAATGCCGAACCCAGAGTCTTAGACACAAACCCAGAAAAAAATAGATATCTGTCTGTGTTGTGGGCACCAATTCTGTAGGCATTCTCTGAACTGCTTTTGGAATGTGGCATCCTCGCTGGCTGCTAGCTCTTTGGGCTTTTTAAAATGTTTTTGGATGCATTATATAAAAGTCTGCCTTTTTTCCCCTTTGTTTCATATTTTTGTTCATGTATTTCCTTTCATTACACACCTCCATGAGGAAAGTTCAAATAGTCTGGGGGAGAGGAGAAGTAATATAGGCTGTTGTTTTTGTGGACAGGAATGGTAAGGATCATGTGGAGTACTGTCTGCCTGGTTCTGTTGAGCTGACCTATAAATTATCATTACACAACTTCATAACATGAGCTATAAAAATAAGTATTGAGAAACGAATAGGTCAGAGAATGAGGGTGAGTTCATTCTGTTGTCATTTCAAAACCACAATAGTTTCCCCCTTTCCTCTTCTCCCCACAGAAGCAGAAATGAAATTTTGTCATTTTACCTAAGTTAGTCAGACTTTCCATAATTCACTGGTAGATTCAAAAGTTCAAGCAGTTGAAGAGTAGCTCACCCTCTTTATTCTTAACTGGTTCTGTTTTTTTCTTTTTCTAATTTATTGAAAAAGAGATATTTTTCTTAATTGGATTTTTCAAAATGGATTCTTTTTTGTAGATGCCTTTGAAAGAGCCTACATTGAGAACTTTCCAGACAGTAGTCTAACTACACAGAAGATACAGTATATAGATATTAATATCAGTGCTGCTGTATTGGTATGAATGCAGTTCCGCACAGCCTGGATGTATTCACTACTCAGAAAGTAGTTTTGTTTCTGTAACTCACCCTTAGCCTTTTCATAGCAAAAGGTGATAATTAATGAAAAATATCTCTTGTATATCTATGGTTCTTAAAACATGAAAATAAGAAAAGATTACTGATTTAATAAATGGAACTACAAAGATTCCTAACTGCCTAAATCCATAGGACTGTAAAATGGTGTCTTCTAGAAACAAAACCAAGTGAATTAAGTCCCTCAGACACATTCAGAGCACTGAAAATATATGCAAGTCACTGTAGCTTTTTAAGATTAATAATGTGGCAACATAAAACATTCTTGTGTGATATTCAGATGCAGAGAAAACAGGACAGGGCAGTAATAGAGGCCATTAAGCTGCCATCCACATGGAATGGTGCGGCTCAGGCAGCACAGCTCATGCAGCAGCACAACTGGGTAATACTTGGCCCCTGTGGATGCAGCTGTAGTGATTCTGCTTTTCAAGCCCCTCAAATAGCAGTAGTTTAGAAATTGAAGTGCATAGTTTAGACAAGAGATGGGAGGTTGAAACCTTTATCTTGGAATATTTAGAACTGCAGGAGGCAAGCTAAGAGGAGAGGAAGAAGTATCACTGTCTAGAGAAATGATTCTGAATCAGAAGGAATCTAGACTATTAAAGTTACAGTTTAAAAGCAGTCTAATAACTCTGATACTTAATTGTTCTTTTATATTAGGTCCTGCTGTTTATTTAATGATTTTTTTTTCAAAAACTGGTGACTACCTGGAAATATAAATGTCAGTACCGAAGAGAGGCCCATCCCAGTGCATCTCCACGTAACTCCTAGGACAGTCTAGTTATACCAAATCACCACCTAGTCTTGAAATGCTTGCCTCTGTTCTTGTGAACAGTTTTAAAAAAACATATTCATGTCAGAAACTTGCTTCAGTGGAAACTCAGTATTTTCCTGTTACCACTGAGTGCCATAAAACCTGAGATAGAGAATTTTCTCTGGTTTAGTCTCTATGTCCCCATGATTCCAGCCTGTACAGTGTGGGCACCAGGCTTGAATAGCACTGTCTGGGCCAAATGTTCCAGGTCAGGCACACTCCTCAACCATGGAGATGTAACTGAGGTCCAGGCTGGTATTGAGGTGGTTCTGTGTGCGGAGACAGCTGGTTCTCCCCAAGCACACATCAACCTCAACCAGCAGAGAGGCCACCTGAGTGATCAGGACAGCTAGGTCTCAAATGGGAGGCCAGATCCTGTGGCTGCTGTGACAATGTCCTCAGCCAGCTGAGCTTTCGCATGAAACATGGAGGGATTGGTTACCCTGGGACTGAACTGATGCCAAGAAACTCAGTGATACTTCTTAGGCACGCTTTCTGTAGCGGACAGTAAGATCTGGGCTTCTACAGAGTGTACTCACAGGAATAACTCTCTGGTGCTTTTACTCTAACTCATTCTTAAAAGTAGCCTATCAGTCGCCATTGACTGTGTTGGGAGCCTGGCAATATCCATGCCCCAAAAAAATCTCTTTGCTAAATGACTAAGGAGAAAGGTTCCTAACTGGCACTGTGAATCATCTTGCTGTGGCCAAGCATCTTTTAGCTGTTGAAACACGTAAGGTGGATATGTCTTAAGCCATATTCTGATAATATCAGGAATAAAACCAAAAAATCCTAGTTCACAGATTTTTTCCCTGTAACCACTGGAAAACACATTGTACTTTTCTACCTCTAGGAATTTTCAATGATTTCAACTTCCTTCTGAAACTCAGACACAAAACTGTTTGCAGCATATGGCTTTCAGATATACAAGGATGTTCTGATATAAATATGGAAACAAAGAGGGTTTGTAATATTTTTTAATATTTATTTAACTGTAGGGAGCACATTTGCAATAATTGAAGATTTGGTTTCAGTGAGAAACTGTTTTCCATAAATGGCACTCAGACACTTTAAATCATATCAGAGGAAGCACATGAGTTATTCTGGGAGATGTGCTAGGGACTCTGTCTTCAGCTTCTCCTTCAAAGAGTCCCAGTGCAAATAGAGGACACTTGAATGTTTAGAATTATTTTCCATGATACAGCACCCTCTGATTTCCTCTGTCACTTTTAATGATTTATCGCTTTGTGTTCAGACTTTCTAGAGTGACTATTGTATGCAGTCCTTTCCTGGTCTTCACATTCCATTGAGGAATTGTAGTTTGATCAGGAAATATTAGCTGTCCAGAGAAGAAATACAGGAGCAGTTCTTCATAATGCTTATATTTTTAATCTGCTTCCCTTTCCCAGGCTTTATCTTCCTTTGACAAGGTTTGTGATTAGAGAGCTTCTGGATTGTTGCCTATCATTTTATTATGGGAGTAGTTGTTGTGAACCCTGCTACTTTATCTCTCAGTGCCTGGATGTCTCCTCAGCTTTTTCCAGGGAAACATGTCAGTTCTTAACCTTAATGAAAAGCCAGATGAAATGATCCAAGTGCCACACATAGTAAATTTCAGCCCGTTTTTTCCTTGTGGAACACCACACTCATTTGTTTCTGGCAGATAATGCTCAAGTTTTCTCTACCAGGCTTCCTGTCCCTGGCAGTGTTTATGCATGCCCTTTATATCTCTGCATATTTGTCAGTTCACCCACCACCTTCTGGTGAACAAAACATGTGATAATTCACTGATGGTAACTGAAGAGGTGAAGCATTGATGGGTGTAAAAGGGAAATCTTACCTAAGACATTAAATGTCTTAGAGCAGTTTTCCCACCTGAGTTGGGCAGATGCTCTCCTCCTCTCATGCGTTCCCTCACTTCTACCCCTACCTGGCTAATTTGCTTGCCTTACTAATAAAGTTGTGTATCTATTCTAAAATCCTGGTTTGACTTTACATTGGTCAAGTTCATGGATTCCAATAAGTCATGTGACAAAACTTTCAATAATTTATTTATTTTCTTAATTTGAATGTGCAATACATATTGGACTTGGAAAATTGCTATTCTTTTGAAGTGTTAAGGCACTCTGAGGAGTGTTGGTAGATACTATCTGTCTGTACACGATGGATTCCAGAAGGTTGGAGCAGTGTGTAAGAACAGCAGCTCACAAGGGCTGCAAAGTACACAGGGCCTACAGAAAGGAGGTGAAAACTTGAATTGCTCTGGTACTTTGAATGGGCAAAGCAAATTTTCAGCTCTGTTTCAGCGAAGTTTTAAAACTAGTTCTTGACTTAAAGCATGTGAATGCCTTACTGAAATTGGGAAGATCATGGCTGAGGGAGAAATTCAGAACAGATTTAAGTGCTTTGTCAGACTGGTGCTTTGAGGTAGGCTATTCCAATGGAGTTCCAGAATGTGCAAATTGAATGCTTTTCCACTTTCAATTTGCTAATATTTCTACCATAAATGCAGAACTTCCGATGCTGAGAACCACCTAAATAGCATAAGCACTTTTGAAAATGTAGCCAAAATTTCCAAGAGAAAAAAAAGTCATAATTGTGAGAAAAAAATTAATCTCAGAAACCTTGAGCTTACAGCCAAATAAAAAAGGTTAACTGCTTCAGTGGCTGTAAATACTTTATCTAAAACTGGCTTCAAATATGTGTTTGCTCTTGATTGGATTTGTAAAAACGCTTTTATTTTGTATTTGCAATATGCCCTTTGTTCTTGATTTCTGTCACTAAAGTTTTTTAAAAAGTGTTGTCGGAAAAGGTATATAAGCTTTAAGAATTATCTGGGTAATCAATTGATACTCATTTACATTTAATAACATCCTGTTGTTCCTGGAAGCACACTTCCTGTAATAAAGGCATCTCTCTTTGGGTTTATATGCACCAACTTGATAAAACCTTCCTCTGGTGTAAAGAGATATTACAGAAAATGGACACTCTCAGGTCTGTTTGTATTCACTTCAGTTTGGAACAGTCATCCCCATTAGTTTTGGTTTGGGTTTTTTTAGTCATTACAGTAGGCAGAATTATTTCTAAATCAAGATCTTGTATATCACTTTTCACCATGAAAGCTTACTTTTGAAGCTTGCTTTCATAGCTTCTCCTATTAATACAGCTATTCTTGGACTCAAATTGCAATTGCATGTCTGATCTTTTCTTTGTGTATCGATTACCTCTTGCTTCATCACTCCTATCCTTTTTTTTAATTAGACAAAATAACAGCTTGAAAGTCAGCTTCCGTCTCTCTCATCATTGGATTCATCAGCTAAAATGTAAGAGATGCCTGGGAAAAAAACAAGTCTTTCCTCAGTTAGTTAAGGATGCACTTTCTATAATTAATATAAATTATCATTTAAACAACTTTGAGAAAAGGAAACAAGGAAAATTTCTTGGCCATGAATATCAGAGTTCTGCCAATGCACTTAAGGAGGTCAAATGACCTGACAACATGCCTGAACCCTCATATGGTAAAATAATGAAAAGGAGCAAGAATTCCTGTATAGCATTCCAATTTAACTGTGCTGAGAGATTTCTTAAAGAGAAATATGGTATGTGGGATGAAGTAAAAATGTAAGAAGACAACAATTAAATTAAATTATTTTATTTGTGTCTTCCAAAATGAACAGCTGTAATATATTACTGTGTATTTTCCTCTTTTATATTCTTTCTTGACATAGATAAGTTTCTGACTAATTGAAGGCTAATTAAAACCATTTTCCATCTTCTGCTTTTCCTTGCTACAATTGCTTATGGACAGAGATATTCTGTAAAGCAATGCCATATAATAAAACCTATTGATTAAAAAAAAAAAAAAGACATCCCCATTTGGTTTTGAAAATATCCTGCACAAAGTAATTGTTAGCATTTTTCGGACCTTCACAACAGGCCTCATCTGGTGAAGTCAGTGCAAGTCTTTCCACTGACATCAATGGGCAGTGGATCAGGGCTCATTTATATCCTACTTCTAGCTGTGTTTTCTCCATTCTTTTATTCTACAGTGTTTTCATGCTGAGATTTGTTGAAGTTGACAGAGGTAATTCTTGCATTTCTTTGTAATTCTACACAAGTGGCAAATATTGTGTTTACAAACATCTTTTAATCCAACAATCCCATAGAAAGAACAAACAGAAGGAACCATATTTGTAATGAGAGGATATAGATCGACAGGATAACTGTGTAGGAACAGTTTTGGCTAAAGACCACCAAACCCCAGAAACTTCTAATATAAAAGCTGCCATGGGACTTCCAGGTTTCAGTTTCAACTTTTGTGTGCAGAAAGTTGCTGCTGTATTTTCAAGGCACACCCCATCCACCACCTTGGACTTAGTATTAACCCTAATAGGCATTGTTTCATTTGACTACTGCGAAACTTAAAAAAAAAAAAAAAAAAAGCGGTTTTCCTAGAGATTTTTGATTCATAGAAATGATACACTTACCTCAGTGTGAGTGTTCTGCCTTTTTGATAAACAGTATGGTCTATAGCTGGCCAAAGCTACTCATACTAACTGTCTGTTCTGGAGTAATTTTGGATTTAAGGAGGATAGAGCCTGCTGACTGCCAGTTTCTGCAGTGGAGGATGGTCAGGTTTTTCCTTTGGAGGGTAACTCTGGAGGAGAGAGAAAGGAAGCATGACTAGAGCAAGATACAAGAGAGCTGTGGCATCTGGGGTGGATTAGTCTAATGCCTCTCTCAATTTTGCTAAAATCTTGATAATTCAGTGATCAGAAGATCCTCAAGAATGACAGAAGGAGGAACTGAGACAGGCTTGCTGCTTCTCTCACAACAGTGATGGGAGAGTGGTAAACAAAGGTCAGTATGGGTCTTCCAGTCTTCCTGTAAGAAACAGTACCTTTTTTCACACTGAAGTGTTGCTGTGCATCACATTTTGATTGCCTCTAAAAAAAGAACAAAATTCCTCCCCCCATCAATTCCCCATCAGAATACAGTAATGAAATGCCCAGCTGCAGATACAGCAGAATTCATTCCAGTTTTGCACAGTGATTGTCTGTCTCATCTTTAGCAGATGGCTGGACGATGATGTCTGCAGTAATAAAAATATTAAAACCAAAAACTGCCAACTGAGTTGGAAAAATAATTTCTATTTTTATAATGTGGTACATCAAGCCATTATTTCTCAAGCCAGTAATGACCATATTCAGCAACAGCCATATGAGAATATTTAGTTGCCAGAAGAAGCAGTACTGGATTTCTGCATCCCTTGACTTCTGGGAAGAATAGCACCTCACATTGCACATAAAGTAAATATATATATACATATATATATATACACACACTGCTTCCATATGTTATTAAGAAGAAGTGTTAGCTGTAACATACTGGTAGCAGTGAGACAGATTGTCCCCTGGTGAGACTGAATATCTCTGAGGTTTGCTTCAGCACTGCTTGAACAAAGCCACATATGTTGTGTGGCCAGCACTGCATGTCACCTCCATGCTCACAGTAAGAGAGATGTCTTTGGAGCAGTCAGTAACATGGAGATGCTTTTGAAAGAATATGGCCTTCATTTGCATGCCAGGTTCTCCCCTTGCTCCCTAGTATATACTGGGTTTTTGTAGCTGTAGGAATATAATAAATATCATATCATATCATATCTCATATCATATCTCATATCATATCTCATATCATATCTCATATCATATCTCATATCATATCTCATATCATATCTCATATCATATCTCATATCATATCTCATATCATATCTCATATCATATCTCATATCATATCTCATATCATATCTCATATCATATCTCATATCATATCTCATATCATATCTCATATCATATCATATCATACAATACAATACATAACATAGCATAACATAACATAACATAATGCAAAATTGTTCAGGTAGACTTTTTTTCTCCTACATGTTCTATGTTCTGAATTATACAAAAATAGAGGCTAAACCGGTCACATACACCGAGGTGACAGAAATTGATGAGCAAACGGTGCTGTCAGAATATTTGCTGGATAATGGTCTTAATTCTCTTTATACTGGATAGATCTCTAAATGACAGAAGATCATATGGCACTAGTTCATTCACTCATGTGAGCAATATTTCACTCCTGAAGAGTGAGATTCTATCACTCTGTCATTCAGATGCATTGTTGTATTGGGAACTTCTGTGAATTTTTAACCTACTCAAAACATAAACTAAGGCTTTTAAAAGGAGAGGTGATTTTCAGAGCTGCGCCTTAATAACCCATTGTTTGAAATTACTAAACATCCTTCTTGAACTCAGACTCCACAGTAATATCTTGATTATCTCAGATAATCCTGTGATCAATATCCTGACATACAGAACATCCAAACAGTTCAGCAGTTGTTACATATGTTCTAGCAGTAATATTCTCAGTTAAATGTGTGTCCTAAGATTATATAGTGATTTGGGTGTTGGCTTTTTTAATTAGAGAAATTCACTGGCCTACAAAAACAGCAGTTTTGGTTTCTTTATGGAAAGTGCATGAAGAATCCTACATCGCGCATCTCGGATCTTATGTTTAATTAACAAAACATACATTATTAAAGAGAACAGCTTCTTCATTTGTTTCATTTTTCAATTTCAAATTCTTTTCAACAAGAGGATATGAAGAAATGTGAAATATTGTCCTGCTGTATTGTGTTTGGCTCTTAAAACTTCTAGTGCACTAATTAATTAGGTTATTTCAGCTTCTGTAGCCAGGAAATTAACTAGTGCATTTTTCAGATGACAGAAGATGCACAAATCAATTTTTACACACCCTATCACTTACATTTGGAAAAAAAAAACCCTTTCCTGAGTGTTGGGGATAGAACAGGATTTTTATTTGTTGTTCTTTCTTTTTTTTAGGTAGGACTGTGCACACCTTCTTTATTGGTTTGTGTTCAGACCTACCTACTGAATAAGACTTTTGCTCTCCCCTTGCCATCCACTGTAACCTGACAACTTATCATGGTTTAGGAAGGGTTTTCTCCAATTTAGTGCTTTCACTTAAACTACATGCCTCTCACTCACTTCCCTCTCCCCTTCCCTCTGCCGGTGGCTGGAGAGAAGATTGGAGGCACAAAAGGTAAAGAACATGGGTTGAAATAAAAACAGTTTACTGGAAATGACAATGAGATAAGAAAACGAACAGTAACAATACCAATGACACCAGACGGCAACTCAGAAGCGGGCCCTTCCCTGTTCCTGGAAAATGGTGTGCAGTGGTACAGAATAACCTCCCGGCCCTGGCCATACCTTTCCTGGCTACCGCAAAAATTACCCGTCCTGGCCAGAACCAGGACACAACTATAGTGACAGATTTACCTTTCAGTGGCAGAAAGAGATGGACCAAAGCTTTGAAAACCAGAGTGTTGCAGTCATTCTTTTTTCTTATTCATCCATTTAAAAAACAAATGCAGAATGTTATTGGCCAGCTTTGTAACAGTGTGAGAAAAAATGCATGTGTGCCAAGGTGTTTCAGAACTACCAGTGTGAAGACTGACAGAAGAGAAATGACTCTTCATCTTGGTTTTCTGTTTTCCAGGTGATACTTGCCATTTCATAATCGCTAAGAGAACATAAAATACCTTTCTGTGTGTTTTTATTTCCATTAACGACTATATTTAAATCTGAAATTCCTTTAGAGATCAAAAATGGACTTGGACTTGTCCTTTATCTACAGAATAAAAGCTTTTAAAATAAGATACTCCCTGCCTTCTGCACTTTATCACTAAAGGTTTTGCTGAGCTAGACATGGAATCTACATATTTAACAGCCACTAATTTCTCCAGTCTCCTGTTTATCTCACTTAAGCTTCACACAGGAGGCAGGCAGTTACACACCTTACTGATGTCTTCAGGCAAGACACATCTCCCACTGCTTGATTTGGACTTACCATCCATTAGGTTTCATTCATGGTCTACACTTCCTATATTTGAGAGGTGATGACCAGTCAGTCCCCATCCACTTTTATTTTTTTTTGCTATTCATGATTTTATAAAACCTTGTCATATTTTTGCCCAGTTGAGTCCTTTCCAGGCCCTAGGTACTCAACTGCTCCATGTATGCCAGCTGCTGCACCTCCTATTGGTACTGCTGCCCCTCTCTGTACCTCTCCCAGCTGCACTGCACCCATTTTGGAGACAAGGAACTCACCTGCACAGACGATTCACGATGCAGCATGGGTTTACACCGGGGAAAAGCTCTGTTCTTTTCTTTCTCTGTCATTTTTCCTTACCTAATAATTCCTATAATTTTATTTGCTACTTCAACTGCTACCGAGCAGTGAGCTGATGTTTTCCTAGTTCTTACACCAGTTATAGCTTCCAGACTTTTCCTGTCTGTCACTTTTCCGGGGATGGTGATCATCTCAGAAAGTCCTGATTTTATATACTTGGAGTTTTTCCCCTCATTTGTGAAGAACCACTCACTCATGGCTATTTTTGAATCTGCCACATGCTAGTTTCATTTGATATTCTCTATTTCTTGTATTGGAGAAATCTGAAGAATAAGTAGACCTCAGAAAACATGTTCAATGTATTAAGTTATCCTTTTATTCTATTATCTTGTTTAATAAACAAGTCAAGCTAATGCATTCCACAATGATCTGATGGTCAAACTGTGAGTAATTTTTTAGAAATCTTTTAGGATTTAGGACTTTTTAAAAAGTCAGTTTAATGACATTTTTATGCAACTCGTAAAAGTGGCAGGAAATAATATTGGAAGGAGTCATCTTCATGTTTCTTAAAAGATTCCCTCAAAGAAGTATGGGACAGATTACATGATGATGTGTTATCCTAAGTTAACAGCTTTCAGGCAAGAAAATTTCCTAGGAAGCTTTAAAGAACACTATGGGACACTATGAGAGACACTATGGAGAAAGAGCATTCTCACAAACACAACCGAGCCTGGCACAGAGTCATTCTAAACATCTGTTCGGACAGACATTCACATTTCTAGCTTGCAAAATCAATAGAAATATTTTATTCGTTATTTTGTCTTCATTTTAGTTTTGTGAAGCTGAAATATTAGAAAATAGTCAGGGAAGCTTCTGTTTTGCATGCTTCTAATACAACCTAAAAACCCACTGTATTTTGTAAAATGAATCTTAATTCTTGATACCACATTTTCATTTTTAATTTCTTATGTATACTTCCCTCATTAATTGTAACATATTGTATTCATTATCTATAGTTATTTCCCACGAAAAGAAATAACTAAACTGGCAAACTCTATTGCATTGTAGAATGGAGTTTGCAGTACATGTTTGCAAAAACTCACATATAATGCCTAATCTTTTTCCTCCTGGCATCGAGTAGCAAGGAGACCTACTGGACTGGCGCATGCTTCCTATACTACCTCTGAGGGGAGCCATTATCCAACAGTTGTGATCAATGCCAAGAAACCATATCTGCAATCCTTGCAGGAATATATAGGCTTGATTCTTCTCCTATTTAACTGATGTAAATTAAAACTAGGCTGCAGCCACATAGCCTTCATGGCATGTTGTGATAGAACAGACATAGAATATGACTAAAACATTTGCAGTCCAAGCTGCTGTTTTCAGTCCAATCTGTTGTTTTCAGTACGGTACAAAAATGAGAAAAAAGTCAATTGAAACTGCATAGAAAAAATAACTTTCAGTTTTTCTTCATTTCAATATCTGGTTGTGCATGATTTGATAAAGCTCATTCGGGATAGAATACATTCTTAGCTGCTCCAAAGTTTGAGCAAGTATAACTAAACCATTATAGAACATTACTCTTGACTTCAACACTTGCTTTAATGGTACTCTACACATTTATCTGAAGACATATTCTGAAGTTTGAAATTTCATTTTCAATTGAAACCCTGAGTGACAAGCATAATTTTTTAGCCCACAACTTCATTTGGAAAAGTGGAGGAAAGATGTAAAAGAAGGAAGAGAGATTAAACATTTCAACTAACAGATGGGGAAATGGTATATAATCATTATTGCTATTTTATAACTGATGTTCACAGAGAAAATATCCTATGTCTTTGTGCGCTTTGCATTACTTTTTAGACTAGTGGAGATTGGTTTGCAAATGTTTTTAAGTACTGAATTGTCATTATATACACTTAGAAATATAATTGGTTTACTGAGGAGGCCAACAACAATAGTACTGAGAAAATTACCTTCTTAATTACAATCCTCTAAGAAACACTTTCTGAAAAACTCTACAAGGAATGGGCAAATGGTATAGTTAAAGACTGCACTGTATGTGAGAGATTAGTGAAAGTTTTTCCTTTACCTTGAACTATTTCCTTTGCTACTGAAACTATTTCATGGGATATTTACTTTAAATGCAGACTAAATGTGTTTCATTGGTTGCAGTGAAGACTAGAGTGATGGACATAAGAAAACTTTTCTTAAAAGTAGAAAACTTCATATCTTTTAAATATGCCAGTTGTTCATTACATTTTCTTCTTAACCTCTGTAATTTTTAATGTATTTTACTTTATACTTCCTAGAAGGCAAATGACTGAAAAGTCAACTTCGAATAAACTTTAGGGTACATGCTTTTCAAATGACTCTAAAAGAAGTCATAGTAAATTGTTTCATCTTCACTGTGTAGATCCTGCTGACTCTTAGCCAGGCTCAACAACAGCGTGACAATGCCACAAAGTGTTTGCTGAGATCTACAGGATAAGGACAAAAACCTTAACAGAGTAGTTGGTGTGGTTAGTAATTATTTCCTTTTTTTTCTCGGAGATTTTTTCCTAGTGAGGGATTGTCAGGAGATCAAAGGTAATGATGTCATTTCATGTCCCCAGTCTCCTTATTTTGGATGGGCACAGTAGACCTGGAGCAGACTAGGGGTTGTGTCTCTTTTCCTCTATTTAGAGACTCTTAACAATGTTGCAAATTGTGGGGTTTGTGAGGAACGGAGGCGCTTATGTTTTGGAATTTGGACTCAGACCACTACTAGATCATTTCACACAGACTTCCAAAAAACTAGAAACCCCAAAACCCAATCATATGATAACTTCTGGCTGAACTCCTACCCAACTTGAACTAATGTCAAATATTGCTTTAGCTAAACTAAATCTCTCTTGGTCTTGGCTTTCCATGAAAACAGTTGTTATTTTTGTTTTATTTTTTTTCCCTGTTAAATGAACAAATCTGCTTGGGATGTCCTTAAATGTCCGTGCACTGATTCACTCCAAAGTAATAGTAGATGACTAAGACAAATGATCTGAGTTACTGATTTCATGGCTGGAGAGAGTGAGTAAGAAGTGCACTCTGTCCCTTGGCTGTCATACACTGCTTTACCATATCTCCATTAACACCCCAGTGAATGTGCTGATTACTGCTCTGGATTCTCTATTTAACAAACTGTATGAAACCCTCACTGGAAAAACAAATTAGTAGTTTGGCTTATCTGTTTTTATCTTGGCACAATGATGCATTTTTCCTAATCAGCTGATTTGAAGTGAAACAAGGGGACAAATTTCATTTGAAGTGCACTGAAGTTCCTCCTGCCTACAACTATACAGCTCTTTGCTGACAGCTAGTGCACTCAAAATTTGGGCAAGGTTTGCATGGACCAGTACCAAAATAGCATATTACAGTAGGTTTTTTCGAGTGCTTGAAAGGCATTGCGATGAACTAAGACTAGAATTTTGTCCAAACCTAAAGATCTGTTCCAGTATATTCCAGTCAATCCTTACCTTGGGATTTAGGACTAAAGGCAGAGATTCAAAATTTGCTTTTATTTATGAACATTGTGTGGGAGACCTTCAGGTCTATAAGGATAAACATGCCGTGTGCTTCTGGAAGAATCCTGATGGTTTTCTCAGATAACTGTTTCTATACTCACAAATCTTTAAGTTTCTTCAAAGCCACCTTGCCATGAGACATAACAGGGGCAGAGGCTGAATACTAAAAGACCTGAAATTGTAACTTGTAGTAAAATGGATATAGGTCCACATTAAATTCAAGCTATAACATATCAGCATTTACCAAATTTGGAGAGGAAGACACTGCACTTCAGATTGCAAAGAATTTTTGGAGCAATGATGAAGATTTTACTGTAATTCCAAGTCACATGCCTGTAAATTGCCTAACAAAGGTTTTTTTATTCCCCTTCTGGTTTGTTTTCTTCATGGCATGAAAATTGAGGTTGAGATGCTTTATTACTTCTTAAATGTTGAGATAGAATAACAGAATGATATGGCCTCCAATTCAGACAGACAGGTGGTATGGATTTATTTGGTTCCTATCGAAGAGTGCTTCCAGCAGCTGCTGAAATGGAAAGCAAACACATGAATCTTGAGATGGAGGAGCAGCTTAAGCCCAGATGTGTAAACATAAAATTTCTATTTCTTTTCCTTGATAACTCAAAGATTATTTTTGCCAACTTTTCAAAAGTGTTATACCTATGCATGAAACATATGTACCTGCTGATTCAGGTCATAAATTGCAAACACCCAAACCATGAAACAAAAGGAGGCAGTAACTTTTTACAGTGTTGTCTATCAAGGCGCTATTCCATTTTTAAGAGAGAAATGGATAGGGTCAAAATCTATAACCAGTGAAACAAGTTGAGGAAGCCAAACAATTTTCTATCAAATTGAGCTTCACCTATTGGCATATTTATTACCTTAGAACAGGTAAACAAAGACATCTCTATTAAACTAACTTACTAAAAGTGTTACAGTTTAATAGGTATTGTTTCCTCCTCCCTCTCATTCATTTTGTTCCTTTATCTTAATTCTTTTCTACTTAGTCATTAACAATAAAGGGCAGGAAATGAAAGTAGTAAAAAAAAAAAAAGTTAAAAGAAGAAAGGTAAGAAAAAGAAAACGCAGTAATTGTAAAGTCAAAACCTGAAAAGTAGTTGATTAAAAAGTGTAGAGGAAACATTAAGTTTTTTGAATTTTTCTTGAAACATACTTGCCATTTTTCATCCAGTCCTGCTGCCAACTTTCTGACTGTGTAGTACAAACAGCTTTTCAGCTACTCCTACAATGGTGCATTCAGAAAAAGATGCATGTGCTAATGGCACCTGCACAGCCACTCATTTATGGCAGTCAAGGAGCAAGTGAACATGCCAATCAGATAATATATGCAGATTGGATAAGTATATATCTAACTATCTGCCTGCGTGTGGTACTATAGCTAAAGTCAAGGCAGTGGGGTGGCACGGAGGCTGATATGTACTCCAGGGTACATCCATTTTCTCTGCAGCAGGAAATCGGTTTTGCAATAGTAATGTGTAATTGATCTTGCCAGTATAGTATAAAATAAATTGTTAACCTTCTTAGCTTTAGTTTCAGATTCAAAAAAAAAGAAAAATTAATCTGAAGCAGTAGGCTTCTCAACAGCATATCTATTTAATTTTTTTTCTTGTAATAGAAATATACACAAATATTTTAATAAATGTAGTTATCTGCTTGCAGTAAAGGAACAATATGTGTGTGCATAGATGTATATATATATATATATCTACATGTGTGTATGGTGAATATATTTCTTCGATGCAAGCAGATGATTACAAGAATATTAATCTCTGAAACTGAAAATATTAAGGCCTAGGGGATATTGACTAGACATTCTATTAGAGCTGTGAAATAATTCTTGCCAGCAGTGTTTCTAATGCAGACCATCTGCAAATAGCTTTATTTTTGGTTCCAAAAAAGCATCCAAATTATTTTTAATCCAGCTGAACTTTTCAGGGATTAGCTATTATGTTCTCATTATTCCTTTCACTGACAAATAACTTTCAGGAGCAATTCCATCATCAAACCAGTTCACCAAGCAGAATATTTTTTTTCATAAACGGGAAAAATAAAACCAACAAAAAAAACCAAGCACCAAAACCTCCAAAGAAATCACAAGAACAAAAAACCAAAGGCCATCTTCTACCTCTCTAAAATCTGAGTTTAAAATTCTCTGATTTTATGTAGTGTGCAGTTCTACCTAAAAATAGTAATTTTCACACGGTAGGATATCCAGAATATTCTGGATAGAGTATTTTGCCACTTTTTTTGACACTAGGCTGAAAAAATAACTGGGAGAGTCAAAAACATATTTGTGGCATTTCTGATTGATTCATTATTGTCTTTTAGGAATTTAGCTAATTGTTTTAATTTTCTTTAGAGGAAATGTAAGCAAAATTAGCAAATGAGTGTATGATGCATATGGAAAAAAGAACACAAAACCTGTAGGCATTTCCATTCTGACCTTAAGGAAACTTAGTTTACTCTTTGACTAAAGGCTTTTCTGGATTCTCCATAACTGTATTCTTTACAGAAGATTATATCCTTTTATTGATTCACAGGAAGCAGAGGAAAGGTGGCATTGCAGTAGTATGCATATGAAAGGTGAGAGTATCAACTGATGGCACATTTCTTTGTTTGCCATGCAGCTAACCTTCCATGTTCTCAGTTCTGTGTCACTGTTAGAAGAAATATAGAAATATATACCCAGAGGTACAATACTCCTTCATTCCAGTCTGTGCCCATTTTCAGGCAGGAGATCTGACCAAATGGCTCTTAGAGTCCCTTTTGGATTAAGATCCAGAAATTTTAACTGCTAGACCTAACATATTATTTATAGTCTTACGGTGGGTTTCTAATTCATTCAACATTTTACAAAAACGCAAAACAACAAAGCAAAACAGAAAAAAAAAAAAAGAAAACCAAATATAAACAAGCCTCTGTTCTCAGCCTGAATATTTCTCTGTGTAGGGCAAAGTTGTCATCTAATGGAAAATTGAATGTTTCACTGAAGTTAAAATGAAGTTACAATGATGTGCTTGGGATGATGCACTTCAACCAGGCTGAACATTGAAATACATGTTTCTGGTACGCCTTACTGGCAGAGTGTTACGCAATCCACTGGTAAAGTGTTTCTGATAATTATCCCAGTAAGATCCACCGAGAACTGAGAAACACCCTGTTTTAATTTACTTTGCGGATCCATAAGCCACCTCTGAAGTTATCCAAGATTGTCTATGCTGCATTCTGTCTGATGGGCCTTTGGACAGTATCTGCTCTGTGCTTCTCTTCTGTCCTTCCACCTCCCATTCACCCAGCAAGAGATTTCTAGCAACAGCCCTCCCTTACTTGACTGTGTCATTTATGCCTTGCCACTTAGCATGCTCTCTCCCTGGATGCAGCCAGGAACTTGTTCCAGAATCCTGGAGATCAGCAATGTGGTGTGGCACAGTTTAGCCTGCTGGAAATCTGGAAGGAGAGAGCCCTGTAGGGGGCATGCATGTGTGAGAATGTGGGGGCTGAGATCCTCCCCAGTGCCCTGTGCTGGGAGGCAAAACACAAGTCAAAACCAGACACCTTCTTCTTGTAAGAATCACACAAAAAATGCTGTGACAGGTGAAGTAAGTGCTTTGCTCTCCTCATTTGTGTGCAAAAAACAAAACCCTTAGAGTCAGTCCCTGCAGACAAACACTTGCAGGTCCATGGCTGCCTAGAAGCCTCCCACCACATCAGATCATGAAATGCTCAACAGTCCTGGGATATTTGTCAGCAGAAACCAAACCATGCTTTTCCACAACAGCTGAGCTATGTGCATCTGAACTGCTTCCCCTGGTTTTGTTAGCCATTTCCTGGCCTGGGAAAGAGACATGTCTGTGGGTTTTGCGGGGGTTATTTGCCATGGGGCTCCCCTACCACATTGCAGCATTGCGGATGGGTGGCACTGGGAGAGAGAGGAGCCACAGGGCCATGCAGCATTGGGAACCTCGTAGGGACTGGCTCTACCCCCCAGCAGCATCTGGTAGCGGCTGGTCCAGGCCCACCTGTGTATTTCCCCGTGCTGTGTACAGGCTGGCACATGGTGGCTGTGTACAATAACTACTGACAAAATAGCATTGGGTGAAGGTGTGTGGTGCCAGCCAGCAGCACAACAGGGTGGTTGGTGCCTGCTGTTCTGGGTTCTGTATGTGACTGTTTGCTAGGCAGATTAGGTCACCTGACAACCTAGAAGTTGGTATTTCATTGGCAGTGGTGGAGCAGAGTCTTCATGTAAGGGAGAGAATTCAGAGATAAGCAGGAAGTGACGAGGAATGTATCACTTTTTCAACACAAAGAACAGGCCTGCCTGCTGGTCTGGAGTTTTCCAGTCTTTTTATAGGTTACAGGAAGCTCCAGTTCCTTCAGGGCTCTACTAGATGCAGGACCAATGTGGAAGCCCACACCCTAGCAGGAAGGATACAGGTTGTGCCCACTGTAGATGAGGTGTGCATGTGCCAAGGCATTTTTGAACATTTTTGAGAGCATGGAAAATTATTGCGCACAGTGGTGCAGGGTCTGTCTCCTGTCTTATTGGATATACACTGGCAGACCAGGAAAATTCCTGGGGATCATCCACACTAGTGAGCATACAGAAAAAGAGGTTTCCTCCCTGGGATTTCAGCTAGGGCATGGTACTGTGTGCAGAAAGAACCGGACACTATGTGCATTGTCAGAGAATTTGGCCTCAGGGGAGCTAACAGGGATGCTGTGACAGGATACTGCAGACACAATGACTTATATTTCCAATCAGGATTAATAATTGTTCAGGCCATCAAACATAAATAGGTGGTGTTTAGACAAATGAATTTTATATCAAGCTTTTGGTCATATGTATTCACGAGCTGCCACATCAATTGAAAGCAGGATGAGAGCCATCAAAGCAGCACTAGGTTCTGGGCAATCTGACCTGATGGGTCCTGGGAAAAGTGTAGGTTTCAGTGCTGAGTACACAAATCAGCCATGCTAAGCCTGCATGGGAAAAGAACAGCCAGAATATATTGCTCATCAGTATGGCATGAGACGAGTCAGTCTGAAGTTTGTGCACGCACACAGTGGGCACATGCATACTCTTTTGGGTTTTGGAGTTGATTTGTTTACTGATGTTCTTGTGGATGTGTTAGCAACACCATGCCTCAAAGTGTCTGAATCTGTTGCTGTCACCGAAACAATGATAACCAGGTACAGAACTCTGTTTCTTTGGAGGAGAAGGACGCCATAGGGACAGAAATCACAGATCTGCAATCCATTGAATAAGGCAGAGGAGAATTCACTGGTTCTGACAGCTCTCCTCCCTGGCAAGCTGACTATTCAGTCCAGAGGTCTGATGCTTACTTTCCTTTTCTTGCTTCTAAGTCGTACAGATCCCACCGTGATTAGGTGGGAATCACACTGCCTGGGCTGACATGACACTTGTATAGGTGGCACATTTTCATGTTGTTCATACTCATATTGGCTTTGGAAGAACATTTGGCAAAAGCCATCAATTATGTGCTTTAATAGAGACAATTTGTTGTGAAATGTAGTTATGACATAAGCTAAAATATATACAGTAAATGAAAGAAATGTCTATTACAGCAGCATAACTCACAGCTACAAAGCTACCTGTGCTTGTGAAGTCATTGGAGTAGCAGTACAACACAAATTGAATGTGAAAATTTGGCTCAGACATGTATATCTCATTTCCAACTTTTAGAATTCCATGGAATTAAACTCTAAAACATTTCAGTACTTCTGTTAATGAACAAAACTTAGAATTTTTGTTAGTCAAGTTCTAAACATATTACAGATTATGCTGATGAGATTTTTCAAACTCCTGATTTTTAGAGTAAAAAAAACCTGTGAGCAGCACGAAAAGTGGATTTTCCCCTTTATTTGCTATCTTATTCAGTAAAAAACTTGCCAGAGCTCAGGCAGGCTGCCAAGATTGCAAAAACTAAGCAATTCACAAATGTGGGCACACCACCTGTGCCTCTTGCAGCCCAGGCAGGGCCTTGGCATCCCATTTGGAGGGAAAACAAGAGGAAACCATTTCTGACTCACTGAGACAGGTGGAGGAACAAAGCTTTGGCTTAATCATGGAATTGACTAGAGGAGAATTTTTATTGCCAAAGGATACACTCTATTTGTGATCAACTCCACTGTTCCTGGCTAAAAAGATGAATATTTCTCCTTGATCTTCCATTGACTTATCAGCACATGAGTAAAGCCTTCTTCTGATGTTGGCTTAGTTAAGAGAGCCATCTTTCTAGGCCTGATCCACATGCTGCTGCAGTCAACTAGACAGGAAAAAGTTAGTCACCAAAGAGCCATCACAGCAAAATACAGTGCATTTGTTACAGCCTTGATTTATGACTCAGTCTGATGGCTAAGAAAAGGATCCCTACATTCCCTTTTGCTCTTTAATTATTATTTTTTATGAGAAACATTAAAAATAGCCCTGTTTCAACTTCTTGAATTAGAAAGCTTTTTTTTCCTTCAAAATGAAATTTTTTACAAAAGTAAAATAATTGAAATATTAGCATATTTAGATACAAAATTATTTTAAAAAGATCAGCACGGTAATAAGATATTACAAAATTATTGAAATTAAGTGCTCCATCTGCACTTAGCTCACACATGTTTGGATTTTCAATTTGTGGAAATTATTGAGATTTTTAACTTTTGTCCTTACCCGAGAGGAAAAAATGCAAGCAACTCAGAACTATCTGCAGTAGGAGAAGGGTGTTTCCTATCCTGCTACAGTCCCATTTGGTTGCTCTCTGTTATGAAGTTATTTGCAATGGGTGACTTATTCCTGTAATTTATAAAGGCCTTCTAATAGAAGAGATGAGATGAAGCAATGGAAGTTGGTAAGTACTTCCTGAGTATGAAGACCAAAGCAGCTCATAACTTGTGTTCCCCTCCTTCCCTTCTGCTCTATTCATTCTGCAAACTGGCATTATTCCTTGTATTTTTACTGCACAGAGACAGGCTAAGCACCTCCTAATACACAAGTCTCAGCCACACTCAGAGACCTTAATGAAGGTTAAGCTTCCTGCATACTAGGTTTCAAAACATAAGTATATTTTTGAATGCAATTAAAAATCTTAATAGTTTTCCCAAAGCCAATCCAGAATAAAGAACATTCCTCTTTGGCAACTTGCAAATAACGGAGAAAATTCTAACCACAGTGTCTCTGAAGCTATCCCTAGAGTCAAACTGGAATTTTTATTGCTGCATTGCCTTTTTAGTCATGCCACTTTTTAGCACTGTTAGTTTTAGAAGAGAAGGATAAATCTATGAGCAAAAGTTTCTGATGCCATTAGAAGCAGCTTATTCAGCCTGTGTTGTTTATGAGCTACAGGTTATTCCATTTCTTTCAAACCTCTGCATTGCTAAGGTTTCCGGGAAGCTTTCAGCACTATGGTATATATTGACAAGTAATGTTATACACTGCACGGAGGATGGCTATCGTTCCAGGCTAGTGGAACTTAGCCACATTCAAGGGCTGACCTTGGCTTGACACCAGTTGCCTACCAAGTCACTCTATCACTTCCCTCCTCAACAGGACAGGGAGGGGGAGAAAAAAAGATGGAAAAAACTTCATGGATCAAGAAAAAGGCACTTTAATAAAACAAAAGCAAAACTTGCCATGAGCAAGCAAAGATCGAAAACAAAATGTTTTATTCTCTACTTTCCATAAGCAAGCAATATCCAGTCACTTCCCAGGAAGTAGTGGTTACAATGGAAGACAAATATCATAGATAATGAATGGCCATGCTTCCTCTTTTCTTTTACATCTGAGCAGATATCAGACAGCATGGAGTATCCTTTTGGTCAGTTTGGGTTGGTTGTCCTGGTTATCCCACCCCCAGCCTACTGGGAGTGGATTTTGCCCCCCCCCAGCCTACTGGTGTGGGTGCAGAAGGTTGGAGAGAGACCGCTGATGCTGTGCCGGCTGCGCATGTCCTTGCAACCAGCTCAGCACCTTATTATTTCTATGCCATATAACTGCTGAAACCAGTTATAACCCTTTCTATAGCAGCATTTGAACTGCTACACCTTTAATTTGGACTTTTCTGCATTATTGAGTACACAAAACTGTGATTAGGCATTTGTGAGACTTCCCAGACTCAGAAAGTTGTAGTGTGATAAGTCTCCTCAAAGTCTATGTGTTTATGAGCTGAAAATGATTTAAAATGTAGCTATCTCTTTTTGAGTACAGATATAGAAATATTAGGGAAAAAAATTACTCTTTGATTGGTTAGCACCACTAAATCTGCAAGCACCCTCAGTTCTGGCTAGGAATAGGAGTAACAACTACAACCCTCTCCTTCCTGGTCCTCATAAATCGGAATCCTATGTCCTGCAAGCGAACAGGTTATAAATCAAAGGGACATAAATTCTATGAGTTCTCTACACAGGATGTTTTGCTCTCATATGAGAATCAGTAATAGCCATCAAAATGCAAATAACTTGATTTCACCCTTATGCTAAGCAATGCCCTTTCAGGTTATCGGACTCTAAACATGGTATTTAAGATCTATCAGAGTAAAGGAAGTCAAAGGGAAAAAAACAGTGAGTTCTGCTTTAGGACCTGCTGATCAGTAAAAACATTTTTAATTATACCTAGAAGAGATTGGTTCCATGTGCAAGCTCACATGAATTACATACAGTAAGTTTATATGGACATTTTAAATGTGTACGCTGTCTTCATGTGTACATGTATATTTGCATATGTGACATATATGCACATACAAATGTGCATGTATAAAACATGTATGTGCTATATATATTTAAAGTATCTATTTTGCATACAGTTTGTGGTTGGGTTTTTTGCTTGTTTGTTTAAATCTGTAATTAGTTTTGACATACTAGATTTTTGTTTTCAGGAGTTCAAGGACGAGTACTGAAAGATGCATGCAGAGTACAAATGCATTTCTGGGAAGAAAGAAAATAAGGAAAACTGTATTACAAAAGCAAACTGCTCCCATGACTTGTCCCTCTGCCTCCCTCCTACACATTCGTTGTAGGGCTATGTCAGTCATATCACAGTCTTCAGAATTTTCCCTCAGGACCTGTGCATACACACAGCCATGGACACAGTCAGAGTGTCAGTAGATACCATGATTACAATTATGACAGCAGCTGGCTTGGATGCATGCAGTGTCAGAAGTTTGATGGGCCAGGCTGTGGCTTGGAGAGCTGTGTTTTGCTATGCCGAGTGTGCTGTTGCAGGGCGTTCAGATGTAAAGAGGTGACTTTGCTTTGTGACTGGCTCAGGGGAGCAGTTAGGGAAGAGGGAGTCACAGCGCTTCCCTCACTTTCCCTCTTTGCAGATACAGAACAAAGTTATTCCACGTGCCCTGCCATATAAATGACTGCAGGTGAGGACAGTATGAAAAAGCAATATAAAAACCAGGGCATTCCCTTGGTTTTTTTAAGTATGGTTATATACCTTGCATTGTAATTTGTTTCCTCAATCAGATTTCTATTAGACATTTATGTCTCATTTATTTTTGTTCTGAAACTATTAATCTAAACCTTTAAAATTTTAGTTAATTTCCTTTGACCTTACAAATATCCATAATATTGATAATGTTTTATTCTTTCTTTGAGGTTTGCTTGTTAAAAAATTATCCCCAGGCTGATTTCATTTGGAACACCCCCCGCCTTATCTCACAAAGCATTAATATGTGTAGGGTTCTTTTTGTATTCCTGACCTCCATGAAGCAAACCCATGGGCACTTTGCAGAAGCAGTCCCCATGTTGCCTCGTGGATTGTTGCTAATAAGGGGATACGTTTCGTGTCCTGGCAGTAAGTTAAAGTATGGCTTGGCAAATATATTTAGGCTTTGATGCTCTAAGTTGTCCTTTCCAAACAAGAGTTTCTGGGTGGTATTTTGAAGCTACGCAGCCTGCTGCTGTTTTCCTGGATATGATAACACTGCAACATGTCTGTTGTGTTAGAGGCCATGCTGTATGAATACTGCATATTTAATGATCTCTTCTTATGACCTTTTTTTTCCCAGAAGTGGAAATGACAACAAATGAGCTCACGCTGCAAGGACTTGTGTACCTCAAGGTACCTCGGACCACAGCCAGGGCCTAGAGAGGAGCAAACAGGGCCCACAATGGGAGCTGCCAAAGGGGAATATCTCACCCTTGGCCTCGCTCACAGATGACCCTTGGCCTTCCAGCTGGTTGGCTGGTGAGAGCCTGAAAATGCCACTTCCCTCCTTTTGGCTCAGGGCTTAGGTGTGAAACCACGTAAGTCCCTGCTTGCTACAAGAACTTTCCTGCATTTCTGGTAGGGGCCATGGAGGGGACACCTCAGCCTGGTGCCCCCCAGCACATGCCCCCCACGGCCCTATGGCTGATCACTGCCGCCCAAGGGTTTTGGTCCAGATCAGCACATCATGGGCACCCATCTGCTGGAAGAGGGTGGAGGGGGAATGCCAGGAGCCCCAGGGCTGTCCCTTCCCCTGGGGCACCCCCACAGCAGTGAAGCACAGCCTTCCTCAGAGCTCCTGCTACCTCTAGGCCTCCTGGATATCCCTGCCAACACCCCTCGCAAGCATGACATGGCCACTCATGTGGTCAGTGAGGAGCAGAATCTGGGAGCCCAAAATTCAAATGGGAAGACTGATTCCACACTGACATGTGCTGAAATGGAGAGATGATGTTAATGACATCTTCTTGGCAGTGCCTCACTTAGACTCACTGTGCCTACCCATGTAGCTTTGGGAAACCCTTCTCCTCACCTTCCCACAAAAACTCCCACTTGCAGTACAAAAAACTTGCCCACCTAGTCCTCAGGTACTGAAACAACTTGGCCTTTTCTCTTTAAGTCCTGCCTGATTCAATTTTGTATTCTGTCTTCCAGATAGAGGTGAGACATCACTCTCCGAAGTAGATCCTCACGTATTTTGGTTTATCTAATGTCTGCCAACAAAGGATTACACATGGTCCTTCACTAAGCTGAGGCATCACTGTCTCACGCGGAGGAGGCTGAGGTTGCAATAAGGTATGCTGGCTTGATACAGGGTCTCAAACTTCAGCAGTCAATATTAGCAGAAATTTTTCTTCAGAAATGGACATTCAAAGGAAACTTTGCTTTGCACCACAGCTGCAGACATAAGCTTCAAAGGCAGAGAGAGGGGAGATAAGCTATTATATAAAAATCCCAGGTTTTAAGATAATGGCATTTCCAAATGCTTTAAAAAAAAAAAAATCTGTCTTTTTCAATCCAAATTTTCAGGTTTAGTTTTAAAAGCACCCCATCAGAGAAATTCAGCATTTTACTGCAAGACAAGATTTTGCATAGAAATCCATGATGAAAAAAATCAGTTCAGAAGTATGGATGTAAAGAAACCTCCATCCTCTAGTCAGTTCAAATATTCAAAATAGTCAGTTCAGGGATGAAATAATGCAGGATGTTTTTATGGTTTTAGCCTATGAATTGTGAGATGCATCTTCACTTTAGTAGCATGTTAATGATCTATTTTCAAAGCCTAGATGGTCTCTCTCTTTCTGGACAAAGTTTTGAGCTCACATCTTGGGCAATGGTATCTTGTGAGTTTAATTTTCATATGCTATTCTTAAATATACATACATTTCTGTCTGGAGAAGTGGGGAAAAAAACTTTCAATGCAAAATTTAGCACAGTTCCAGCAGGATTTATACAAAATACCTGATTATGCCAAGATCTAGAAACTTATATCGTCAAGAAACTCTGGGGAAGTAATTTTCCCTATTTCTGCTGCTGAGCAGATCTACAAAGTTCCTACCTTACTATGCTAAAATTCTGCTGGCAAACATTTTTATACATGAAACAGACAGTCTGTAATTAAACACTTGTAGATGGCTGAACTCAGTGAGTTATGAATGCTCTGGGACTTATAAAGAATCCCTAAAACAAAAATTCATTCCATAATTTGAGTCAACAAAGCAAATGAGTTCTAAGCACAATTTAATGAAGTCTGCAAGACAACATAGTTATACTTCTCTTTCATTTAAATAGTCTTATGAGAACACTGCACTTACACAACATCTTTTAAAAGATGGGGAAAGGAGCAAGAAAGAAACTTTCTTCATGTTTTAGTCAAAACATAACAGTTTCTAAAAGCACACCTCAGACTAAAGGACAAGTGTGAAACCTGTAGAAAATACCATAAATTCTTCTGGAGACAAGATCTGAATATTTCTGCTTTCCCCCCTCTGAATAATACCATCCCTCATTTCCACAGATCCTGAGAGACCATTTCACCCCTACTCTTTAGTACTGCAAGTGCCAGTGCAACTTGTATTAGTAGGTCTATGGTAAAGTTGACCAGCTGCTAACTTTTTGATTGTGATTTTGTCTTGTGAAGCATAGATGCTCTACAGCAACAGATGAAAGTCCCAGGGAATTTTTACACTGTTTGGTTGATAAGAAGATTCAAGCATTTGTGGGTTCTGTGCTATGACAAGATAGCTAGGTTGCTTTGAGATCTTCACATTGTGAGGATCTATCAGTGCTGGTCCAGGATACACATTCTGGCCAGTTCTTTGCATATTTAGCACAGGTGCAAGTCTCCCATCCTGATTATAGTTTCTGAGCAGCTTTCCATTAGCTCAAAATCTGATGAGATATTTTCTGTGTAGGTATAAATATACATATAATGCCCTTGCCACCCCCTAGGAAGGCAACATGACTCCAGTTCATGTGTAAGCAAACTTAAAACAGTTTGGGAAATGTTGAATACTTGGGTTTGATTTAAAAAAAAATATTTTGACATTTCTGAACTGATTTTTTTCCTAAACATACTGGTCTCTGAAAATGCCAATTTGGGATGAAAATAGTTTGGAAAATATCAGCCTTTTTCCCTAGGAAGGAAATTTCATCTGTCAACTCACTGTATCATCCAAAACAAGTCAGGGGCAGAAATAAGCAAAAAACACATGCTCTAAATAGGTACCTTTCTGTCTATTGCTGAACTCAAGGAGTTTAGCGCAAATGGGAACCATTTGGCATGGGCTGCTTGCCTTTTTTTTAATGGCCTAATTTTGCAGCAGTAGCCATGACTATCATAACAATGAAAACAAAGAAAAACATGGAATTGAACTCAGACTTAGCACATTCTGTCTGCCCATTAGGGGAAAGTCCAACCAAAACCTTCAGTCCCAAACACACGCTAAATTTTCAGGAGGTTTGCCTAGGCATTCATAGCTTCTAGCTCAGTTTCCTCTCTGCTACCAGTAATTGTATCAGATCTGTTTATGAAAAACAACCTGCAGGCTCCCATATTTTTCTAGCAGGTTTATATTCTATACCACCTTGGAGTTATTCAGTTACAAAGGAAGAGAAAGAGTCTTTAAGCCAAATTCTTTGTCCTCATAATTTTGGCAGCAGCAGGGGCTTCTGAATTAGCTTTTGTAGTTAATCCCAACAGGTCATGCTGCTCTGGTTTCTGACTTCCTTTCACTTTGTGTGATCACCGACAGTTGTTCAGTCAGGAGGAAATCTGCTTTGTCCTTTCAACCTACTGGAAGCAGGCACTTCTGAGTGCTTCCCTCCTATTCCTGATGCCTGCATCAGTGCCCTGCATTGGTTTCATTGTCAGCAGATCTCATCAGTACCTGCAGCAGAGGACTTCTTCCTCAGACATATATAGATATTTACAGTTCTTGTTTATTAGTGCACTAAATAGCAGCCAGAGGAATAAAAGTGTATGACTCACCATCCTGCCTGATCTTTCTTTAAAGAAACACTTTTTCTGCCTATCAGTTAAAAAGAAAGACTATGAAAGAATACACAAAATATGATACAACCATTTATGGGTCTCTGAGAGTAGGTATGTTAATATTAGATTGCCTGCTTAATAAAGGCTCAGGCTTTCATCTTGGACACACAGCTTTGAAATTTCCCACTATTGCAGCTGAATAGGAAAGGCAACAGACCCTTTCCTTGGGAAGGTGTCTGCTCTCTCTCCTTCACTCTGCTTCTCCAAGGTCTTTTGCTAGATAGTTTTGTAGTTACCTCTACAGCTGTTGGATTAATCTTTTCAATTCCACATATTGGGCCTCTTTGCCTTCTTCTCCCACTCAAAATAATAGGTATTTTTGAATAAGTGTTTTTTGTTTTACAGTACAGTCAGTGTTTGAATGGAGAAATACTTTAGGTAGAAGATTATTGCTAACAATCCTTATTTCCTTAAAAAAAAAAACCAAACCAGAGTCTCTTTCTTGGCAGTAACATCTGTGAGAAATGGGATCCTCACAAACACTGGGGAAAAATCTCTGCTGCCAGCTCCACACATCACATTATTTTTCCCCCTGCAGTGTGTCGCCTTTAAAACTAATAACTAAATGTGAAGATGTAGAAACCAAAAGATTGAACCGCAAACCTTACCCATGTACTCACCACGCTGGACGTGAGGGCCACAGCACTGCCAGAGTACCAGAAAGCTGGAGGCACGTGTGCCTCACTGAGGTCCCCAGCACAGAACCCTGCTGCTGGCCAGGCATCATAGATGTATGTAATAGCCTGGCACTGCTAGACTGTCCCTACCTGCAGGAAGCTGAAGGAAGCAGGTTTGTTACACGTGGGACGAGTGATGCTTTAGATAATACATCTCAGTCAGATTTGGGACTGTTCATAAATTCAGAGTAAAATGCAGGATACAACATAGAGCTGAATGTACTGAGTTCTTCAAAGGAAGTTTCTGGACACACTGCTTGATATTCGTTTATTGCACTCTGGGCACGAAGTATTTAGTTTTTGAAGCTTGAAACTAGTGAACGGTGCATGAGGGACAGAGGTGATGGACACGACCACAGCATACCCCTTCCCCTCTCAGCTCTCTTCCTCCCAGTATAAAAAGCATACAGAAAACCCTAAAATGAACTGCAAATGCTTGAGGTGCCAGGAATGAAAAGATTTTTCATTTAGTTAAGTTTTTATGCAGAATTTGAAGAAAAAAAGTGGAAATGATTTTTTTGGAGGGAAGGCGAGCTCCTTTCACATCCCCTGAAAACTAAAGAAAAATTGAGCTTTAACTTCTAGCTTGGAAATATCTCTTCTGTGAGCAATCTGATAAAATTTTAAGGGACAAATTTGAGCTGTGATGGATGACTTGTGGTTGTGACTTTTCAGCACAGAGGAGGAAAGGACATTTATCATTTCAGACTCATGGAAAAATCTCATAAAATAAGAAATAGAGTGGTAAACATGAACATGAAATTACTCAGGTTACTTAAAATGCAATGCAAAGCCTAAAAATGTGACCAGTGACAACCAGGAAGAAAAACTATAAATGTAAGTAGTCATTAGAAGCTGGCCTGTTATAAATGGCTCTAGGAATCCACGGGGGAAAAGTACATTAGAATTTTGAACCCAAGTCCTAAATAAATGCTTGACACATTCACTGGGTTACATATTTCTGTTACAATTTTTATAAATTTCCTTCTCAGAAGAGTCTGTTCTGGACGGGATGTCTGACCTCCTGCATAACTCAGACCACACAGTTTCACCCAGCCACTTCTGCATGAAGCCCCAAAACCTGCAGTTGAATCAGAGCCTATCTTTCACAAGGGCAGGAGCTCTTACACAGAAGACTCCACCTGATGGTTAGAACTGTGGCCAGTTGTGTTTGCTGTTAAGAACTTTTGTCCTTTTTCCAAGCTGAACCTTGCTTCAGTTGACAGCCATTTGGCCTTTATATTCCTTGCAATACTAAATTTAAGAGCTCTTAAGTCTCAATTAGGTTTTAGGGATATCTGGTTCTCCACATTCCATTAACTGAATGTAAATGCTGGTGAGAATAGGTTATGGCATGAGAAATATCCCCTCTTCACACAGTTTTCCTGTATGTTTTTTTTTCTGTAGCAACTCTATCAAAACATTAAGCAAGAAAAATCAATGAGCTTAGAGGTCAAGGGTCTTCAGCCATTTGAAAACCTGGTACTCTGCAATTTCTGGTTCGACAGACAAAGTAATCTACAGAAGATGAAGGCTCAAGGAGTGGAATTGTGATGTAAAGAAATCTTTTCTCTACTTACTTGTGACCCTCATGATAATCAGAGATGTTTCTGGAAGAAAGTAATTTCTATATACTTCTATGAAACATAGGTGATCATGTTTATTTAGAATCAATTATTGTAATTATTTAGAATCAATTAGGGGATTTCATTTTTTTCACAGACTTTACTGTGCACCTATTCTACACACAAATAATTTTTAAAAAATTAAGGATCAGTAAGAGAAGGAAAGATATGTAAAGGTCTAAACATCTTGTGTTCAGACTTGTTTAAAAATTTAGTCAGATCCATTTTAATTTTTTTTTTTTTTTTGCACAAGCCGCTTTTTTTTTTACCTTTCCAAAGCTGAAAATAGATAATTTCATATGATCTAGGTTTTTTGTCAAATGAAAGTCGCATCATTCTTGGGAATAATTCTACTTAAAAATACAATTCTAGTTTTGGCTACATGTCTGAAAGTTTTGCTGCTACATATCTTCCCTCCAAGAAGCACTATAATTCTCCTGTCTGTATTGCAATTCTTGCAAAAGAAGAGTGCCTATTTATTTTCTCCAAAATCCTATTAGAAAGACAGCTCATATCTAGCAGTAGTATTTTCATCTTGCTCTGTAAAATTGTCTGGTATTAGTATAAAATAATAAATCGTGAGCTTATTAATGTGCCTGCCTCAGGCACTGCAGACACTGCAGCTTGGAAAGATCCCTTATGACATGTAGGTATGTTTCCTGACAAATTTGTACACAGCCACAAAAGAGTCCCAGAGAAAAGTACGGGAGTAGATTCCTGCAGATGGATAGAGGTAAAAATAAAAAACAGTATCTTAAGAAGAAGAGGCACTCTCAGGTGTGCAGGAGGTTTCTTTAGTCATTGATAGCAAGCCTTATGTGGATCCATGAATCAGGTTCTGTGAAACCATTCCCACTATTTAAAAAAAACTTTGAAGTTTTTTCTAATCATGCTAGAGGATTTCCGCTCTATGGATTTCATTATTGAGAGGTACCTCCTGCAGGAACTTTTCATTGTTCACCTCTCAGTACCCCCTGCAAGACCTTCCCATCAGGATGCTACCTATTGTCAGCTTTCCTATAGAGTGAGGTGGGGGATGGGGAGAACGCCATTTGCTGCCAGAGGTAATCTGCCCTCGTTTTGCACCAGTAACACCCTACCGAACTGTGGGCAAATTGTTTATATGGAGGATATAGGATAACAGAATTAGATCAGATTGATATGGTGATAAAAAAAACATTTCACATCAGTTTTTTAGTTGTTTAAAGTCTCATGTGTCCTCATCTTCCAGGACTGTTTAGGTTTTCAAATGGCTGGAGACACTTGATCTCTAAGCTCATTGATTTTTCTTGCTTAATGTTTTGATAGAGTTGCTACAGAAAAAAAACATACAGGAAAAGCACAATAACCATTTTTGCATGCTACATTTATTAATCGTTTCTTGATTATGGCCACAAAGAAAGGTGAAGTATTACCATGTTTGTTTATTGTGTTAACTCTGCTTTCCTGACAGTCACTGATTCTCTCTGCTACCTATGCCATCTCTCTGACGCGGTGAAATTCTCTGAAACATTCTGTGGAATATTCACAGGAATGGCCATCAAGCAAACATGCCAGGAGTGTATAGAAAAATCAAAATGTGTTAAAAGATTCAAGGAAACTCCTCTGGCTGAACCAGAAAATATACACAGGAAATATACATGTTAGCTAAACAGCAGTTTAGAAACATCCATGACAGTAACAGATTACAAACAGTAGAGCAGTTATACTGGATAATGGAATGAGAGACAGCACTGACGACATTTTTCCTCAGGCCAAAGTTGTCACAGAAAATGACTGAAGTTGGATCTGATGAAATAGGACATTTTGATGAAATTTTATTTAATTAAGAGTACTTTGAAATGCTTAAATAGCAGGTTATAGTTTCCGGCTTCAGAGAACACTTTTAATGTCACCTGAGGTATCTTAATGAGAAATACATTTACCAGGACATTAGCTGATTTGGAACAATTCCTAACATTTTCCGATAAGGAAGCTTCAAGTTTTTAGAACTGTATGTATAGTTCAAAAGCAATTGTTGGACATTCTGCTGGGTTTCACTTAATCCCTGGTTGGAGCTGTTCGTCTCCATTTAGCAGAAATACATAGAGACTAAAATTAAGCAAGGGATGTTCTATAATTACCATGTTAAAAATAAAGAATTTTATTTTTATCCTGTTTTCATTCTCTTTCTCAGATATCCACATTATCCTACCTTAAACAAGTGAGCACTTCAATGAAAAGGCGTTTCTCTTTTCAGTTGCTTGGTATATGTTTTGTTATACACATTTGTGCTGGACATTATAGTGATTCATGCATAGACATCCTTGGTAAAAGAAAATCAAATATAACAAAAGAAAAATTATTTCATCTGCCTCTCCCTATTTAGTTAAAATACTAATTTTTTGTACTGTGGGTCTTCCTAGGGACTCCTGATCTTAGCAATTGGCCCACTATGCTAAGTACTATTAAAAATACAGCAAGAAGAAAATCTCTGCCTCAGAATTTAAAGCTGGGACAAGTTCAGAAAAAGCCAAAAAATTGGGATGTATTGCACAAGAATTATAAGAAAAGTTAATCTATTTTTACACCACTATGTATGTAGATTTTTCAGATTTTTAATTTAAATTATAGTTCTTAAATACTTCGTGATAAAACAAAAAGCTCAATGTTTTAAAGCCATATTTCATCAAAGACACTTGGACTATTTCTGGGTATTTCTGAAACTTGTATCTATGTCTCATAGCATCTTTTATATATATTACTATGTTTCTGTTGTACTTCTTATCAAAACTAATAAACTCTCTTTATGAGCCATTCATAAGGAACGCAGAGAAAGAAATAGGTCATGTTAATGATACATTTTTAATCGGTAATTTACAAATTTTTGTATACTATGTAAGCCCCCTGATTGTCCTTTAGCTAACATGTAAATGCATCTGGATATTCTGCATACAAAGTAATGGCTTGCAGCAAATAGTGCCAGGACATGCCTTTGAGAAAAAATACTATTTGTAGCATGTCTTCCAGTTTGACAGGGCTTGGTCCACACTGGAATACTTTATTTTCTTTACTTGAAATTTTGACTGGGATCACCCACAGCAGCAAATCTTTCTAGTAACATTCAGTATTATTCCATACTTAGAGTCCACCCTCTTGGTCGTGCCTGTTTCACACATGCAACATAATTCAAGAGGTCCCAGGGACATCATGACAATGTTAAAAAGGAGTGGCAATTTACATACATACACTACCTTGAATGAAAATACTAGTTGTTACTGAAAAAAACTAAGAAACCAATCTCTGGAAGAAGACCAACAAAATGGCAATACCTTCAGCACAAACACTGTCAGTGCAGAGTAGGGCAAGAGCATAAATAACAAGGTAAGTCTTATACACACATAAAACATGACTGTAAACAACACTGGGTCTGAGATGGCAAAAGGTGAAAGAGGGGCAGGAGGGACCTATTTGGTTATTTGAGTCCTTCCTCATTCAAAGTAACATGAATGCGCTTTCAGAGTAGGCAGAACTTTTGGGAAGGAATGAAAGAAATGGGTAGTCAGTACTTGTTGAAGAAAAGGGTGTCAACACATTTATAACTGGCTGCCAAAAAAGCTCTGTTGATAAAGAGCTTTTCATGCACATTTGATATTTCTGCCCTCCAAACAAAATTTACCAGTGACTCTGAATGGGAATGTTCACTTTTCTAAGCTGAAAGAAGTCATAAATATACCTTTATGATTATTCAGGAACTTAGAGAAAACTGTAGCATTCCATAGACATGCGAGATGAAGGTGTAAAATCAATGCTTATTTTATTTTTTTTGATTCCATTTAAGTCAGACTTGTAAAGGTAAAGCATTTTGAAGAAGATATGATTTATTAAATGAGTGATAATTTTAGACAGTTTGCTGAGAAAAAATAAACTTCATTGCCGATCCAGAATATTTCTATCAAAAGCTTAGAAAAAATAATAAAATGCTGAAATATTTGGAATAAGTTCCACCTTATTGAAAGAAATTCCACTGTATTTAATTTTTTTAAAACCCCCAAAAACTAAACAAAACAAACAAAATACCAGACAAACTAAAAAGCCATCTACCCAGCCTTGGTGATGTAGGTACCAAACTGAAGCACTGGATTCATGAGGTTGCCTCATTGGGAATCTACAACATAAGACCTCTGCACTCTCCAGTCGCGGTTTGTGCGTGGGGGTGAGGAACACCCTGTTCACACGAGTGTTGTCCATATATGTCTGGAAATTCCAGCGTGTGCTGACACCAGCCGGCTTCTGCGTGGGTGCAGCTCAGCACTCAGAACAAAACTGGGATGGACACAGCTGCCAAAGCTTGGCCAGGAACCTCCCTCGAGGAATGTCAGGAATGCCCTCAGCATTTATTCAGCAGGAAGCTGTTGGCTAAAGTCACACGTCAGCAATTGCATAAGTTTCTTAACAAAACAATTTGGGTTTCTTCAGAACAGAGGTGGGCTTCTCAGTTACGTGGGTAGATGATGATTCGTTTCAGTTATATTAAATCCTCTAAATAAAAGATCAGCTTTTGCATATCTATTTCTGTTTCTTTTTGCATATAAGCTAGTGTTGTCTTTTGGCCCCACTGTAGCTGATAGGTATTTCTGAAATAATTTCGATATATTTGAATCTATATTTGAATTTTGATATATTTGAATAGTCACAATTTCTTCTTACAGTCATCTAGGTGGAATGGCAGATCAGAATGATAGGCAGTCACGGGTTTAAAGACCAAAATTTTACTTGCTTGCTGTTAAAAACAAGCAAGGTAATAAATGATGCAGGAAAATGCAAAGTGACAGACAGTCAATAGTGAGGAAGGAAGTCCTACAAATTTGCTTCTGATTCCCAGTTACAATCCATTCAGAATGTGAATATAATTTGACAGTGAGAAAAGAAACATAAACCTTTAACTCTCAGGTTTGTTTGGGGTTTTTCCAAATAAATGTCTGTATTGGTAAATGGATAGATTAAGTTACCAAAAGATGTAAAATTTCGAGGCTGCCCTTAAGTGGCTGCATTTGGAAAATGGTCAAAGAAATACAAATAAATTTTCAGTGTCTTACAAAAGTGCCTTCCTCTGACTTGTTCAGGGCTTTTTACTGTAAATGTTGTGCACTTGAACCTAAAGGCACTAGTCTAATAACTTCAATAGTATTAATTGTGTGTAAATCTAAACAATCTGCAAATTTCTCCAAAGAGTTGACACCTTGCAAGTTCAAGGATTTGCAGCAGCTAGTGTACAGCCTAGGACACAGAGAGAACTATTGGCAAAAACAAGTTTTTCTGTCCTTTTCAGAGATGGGATGATCCACAGAGAGATTTTATGGATGATTCTCATCTCATGGGGCATGGACTTCTAGCATATTGTTTCTTTCCACGATGGGAAGTCTTCATGGTTTTAGGTGTCTAGTCAGTAGGTTCCTAAGCCTGAAAAGACAACATTCTCCATAAAAAACCGTAGTACTCCATCATCATCATCTTTGTCTGAATGCATATTTAATTATGAATTTGACAACTGGTATATATGCATAGGATAGCAGAGCAGAGTCATACTCACTGAAGTGGGTTCCCACCACAGCTGCCTGTTGAAAAGTACTATGATTTTGCTTCTTTACTCTGCAACTTTTAAGTTTGTGTCAAATTCAGGTGTTTCCTCACTTGCTTTTGAATCACACACACACACACACACACACAAACAAACAAAAACCAAACTCAAAAAAGAGCCCACATTTGCCTAGTGAAGCTTCAAACACAGCAAATCTTGTTATGGTTGAGCAGTGATGGTTTAACTGGGATAGCAGTTTTCTACAAATCCTAAGAAAAGGTTTTACCTAGGGAAGAAACTGGCAGTACTGATGTACTCATGGAAATCTCACACACTTTTACATAAGTTTATTTCCTACATTTATACATAGATGTGTGGTTTTTTTACTGTATACATGTGGGTGGGTTTAGCTTTTCTGTGTATAGAATATAGGTGAAAGGAAATATATGATATTTTTGATGCTTTCACTTTGCCACAGAAGCAATTTATAGTATTCTCTGCTTATACAAACTACAACCCAATACCTGACCTAGGGTTAAAACTTCAATGAATGATCAGATACCTAGATATTAGCTTTATTTTACCTGGTCTGGTACACTGTCAGTTCCCCATAATTTCACTGGAAGCCAGACATTTTCCGCACTAGACAAAGGGTGTCTATGTGTTCAAATAGAAATGAAAAAATCTGTTTGGCTTTTGGTTAACAGCACTGTGATAAAATACAATATACATAAACGCACACGTGTGTATGTATTGTCTGTAGAGATTATAGTTCCAATTTCTGCATGGTCCATATTTTGAGGAAAATGATTCTTACTCCTGGGGTGAAAGTATGTATTTCACAATCATCTTCACCAGGCTGGATTTTTATACACAATTTCTGATTACACTGGGCTTCTTCTAAGAAAGTAGGACAGTAGGCCATGAATGGCCTAAGTTTCACTAACCAGGCAACTGGAGTAATCAAATACGCCTTTATTGTTAAAATCTGTTTAGATTTTAAAAAGAGGGATTAGGGAGATGATATTTTTTATTTACTTAATTAAGAGAATAGAAGCCAGGTTACATCATCTTTACTGTCTCTCTTTTCCTTGGTAGAAATTAATGTAGTTTATAATTCCTTAATAGAATGGTGAAGAGTTAACACACACTCCTTTATAGCACAATAGTCTCATGTGTTTTTATTTTTCTGGTTTAGAAACTCACAGAAATATTACCACTAGCATGTAATTAAAAAGACTGATGTCTTTGAAGTGAGGGGCAACCTCTGCCATCATCCTTTACCAAATAACAGTACAAATCCCAATTAAACACTTTTCATTAATTTTCTTTTAATAGTCTCCACTTTCAGAGTAGGAGAAGAGAATGCAAGATAATGATTTGAAAAGATAAAATACCACATGTTATTTTGCAGAAACTGTGTGGTAAATCTAAGGGAATATGTTAACTCTGCAGGAAACCAAAGTACCTGAGGAATAAATTGTGTCATCACTATCTGTTACCTCTTGATAAATTTTAATGATCTCACCAGATATTATTTTTATTGAATAAAGTGAAATCAGCATGAGAAGTGCTGCTTCATTTTGCATTTTCTCGTGAGAGCACATAGTGACTTTTGTATATACAATAGTTTGCTGTTGAAAATCTAACCACCTTCCTGTAAGTTGGAAAGAGAAAAAGCTGTGTGTTCCTCTTCTTCATGTCTCCACTGACATGCACATGTATCGAGCACCTTATTCTTCTTGTACTCTTTTTCTCAATCAGCTGCTTCTGACTACTGATCAATATGGGTCAGATATTGATTCTGTATATTAGCAAGATACGTTGTCTTCTTTGCTCTATACACCTAGGCATTGGTGAGCAGGCCAAAGGAAAAGAGAGCATGCTTTTGCATTCACCCATGTGCTAACTGTATGATTGCACAGGGTGCCAGTGTTTTTGTTGGGCTGCTTTGGCTAGACCTTCATCCAGCTCACACCCTCCTGACGAGTTGGGTCAGTTGTGTTGACAATACAACAAAGAGAAGATAACAGATTCCAGCTGCTCCAGAGGTGCAGTAGGATTGTTTAATATTCTTAGCGTAATTGAGACAGCAAACAAGTGGCATGACAGGAACAATAGCACTGGAAATGGTTCTAGGTTTGAAAGTAGTTCCAAAAGGTTTCTTAAAGGTAGGACTACACACCATGAGTACTCGTGCATGTAACTGTAACATGAACATAGAGACACAGAACTATATAGTCTAGAAAGGATGTCTGGAATTTATCTAGTCCATTGTACTCAGAGCAGGCCCACTGTACAGTAGTTTTTGGCAGCATGAGCAAGGCATTCTTAAATCTAAAGAGCACTTACAAGTAAGACCAGTTCTGTAAAGAGTATTAAAGAGTAAATTATTTTCCCATAGTCAGCCGATCCAGAGAACACAAGAACATTTCTGAAGTGTTATAATACTAATGAGGAGTAAAAAAACTGAGAAATTACTGCTGCTGTCATGTTGCTTCTGAGCTACAGTATAGTAAACAGGTAAAAAAATGTCAAAAATATAGCTTGTTCCCGGGAGTAGTATCCAAGTCAACAGTAAAAAATATAGAAGCTCTTATTGTTTGTTAAAAAACAAAACATCAGACAAATCATGTAACATCAGCATCCCCATGTACCAGATGAAGCATGTTTTGACTTGTTCAACAGAACATGCATTAAATTAGCTATCCGTTCTACAGGATAGAAGCTGAGAGCTTCTAGATACTTCTACCCATTCTCCAGCAGAGGCAACTAAAATAATCTATTCTGATTTGAGGTAGAATAATAACAGTTTTCATTGTTTTGGAATGTTTGAGATAACTAATAATGGGAGAAATCCAGATGATCTTAGACAATGGCATGGAGTAGTAGTTTGTTATAGGCCTTTTATAGATTTGGCTGCTTCTCTGCATGTCATAAAAGACAAAAACAAGAATGTCTGGAACACAGATCAGTAAAATGGCTATTGCCTTTAACTGGTCATAGGGTACAAAACTACAAGAAGATAATAAAAAACTATAAAACATCTGCTCTTATATGAGATTGTATTCCAGAAATTGCCAGAGTTACCCAGAGTTGAAGGTTAGTCAGACCTTTTGCTTCTACCTGCTTAAAAGTTAAAATGAACAGAAGTACAAGGACAAAGGTAACACAAGAAACTTTTGTGTTGAGCTTTCCACACATTTGTCCTTTATTTCTTGGAAATGTAAGCGATCTTGCTATAAATATATGGTAGCCAACATCTAATAAAAACATCTATATACATACATCTGGTTTCAATATTAAAGTGACATTTATATAATCTCCAGCATATTGCTCAATGGAGGATAACAACGATATGGAAATAAGGCCTATTAAAATGGTATTTTTGAGATACAATAAACATATACATATTTTTAAAAAATTGGCTCCACTGTTCTGTGTAGATTTCAAATAGCTGCTGGTCCCATCCATTACTAAAATTTTCTTCATACTGAAGAACTGAAATACATATATTCATACAAAGGTTTGGTTCAGAAGGGACCTTAAAGATCATTTAGTTCCCAGCTTGTCTTCTACTAGACCATGCTGCTCAAAGCCCTGTCCAACCTGGCCTCGAACACTTCCAGGGATGGGGCAGCCACAATGTCTCTGGGTAACCTGTGCCTGTGTCTCACCATCCTTACAATAAGGAATTTCTGTCTAGTATCTAATCTAAACCTAACCTCCTTTGGTTTAAAACCATTCTCCCTTGCCCTATCCATACATGCCAATGTAAAAAGCCCCACTCCAGATTTCTTGTATAATTTTTCAGATATCAGAAGAAGCAATAAAGTGTCCTCTCAACCTTCTCTTTTCCAGGCTGGATGAACCCAACTGTCTCAGCCTGTTTTTATATGAGAGGTGTTTCTGTACTCCTCATCTTTATGGCACTCCTCTGGACATGCTCCAGAAAATCCGTGTTGTCCTTATGTTGAGAGCCCCACGGTGGGACATGCTACTCCGGGTGGGGTCTCATGAGAGCAGCTGAATGGGAGAATCATCTCCCTCAACCTGCTGGCTACACTTCTTTTGATGCAGCCAGAATGTGGTTGGCTCTCTGGGCTGCAAATGGGCACTGCCAGGTTATGCTGAGCTTCTCATCACTCAGTGCCCCCAAGTCCTTCTCCACAGGGCTTCTCAAAATCCTTTCTCCACCCAGCCTGTACCCATGTTTGGGATTGCCCTGACCAAGGTGCAGGACCTTGCACTTGGCCTTGCTGAACTTCATGAGGTTTCCACAGTCCCTCTCCTTGAGCCTGTTTAGCTCCTTCTGGATGGTATCCCTTCCCTCCAGTGTGTCGGCTGCACCACACAGCTCAGTGTCACCAGCAAACTTGCTAAGGGTGCTCTCAGTCCCATTGCCCATGTCACCGACAGAGAGGTGAAATAGCACCAGTCCCAGTACTGACCCCTGGGGAACACCCACTCCTCACTGCTCTCCATTTGGATTTAGAGCCATTGACCACAACTCTTTGAGTGTGACCATCCAGATTTTTTATCCACTGATTGGTCCATCCATCAAAGGCATGTCTCTGCAGTTTGGAGACAAGGATGTCATGTGGGGCAGTTTAAAATGCTTTGAACAAGTCCAAGCAGATGAAATCAGTTACCTTCTATATCCACCAACACTGCCTCACCTGTAAAAAGCCACTAAATTTGTCAGGCACAATATTCTCTGAGTGAAGCCATTTTGTCTGTCACCAATCACCTCCTTATTTTCCATGTGCCTTAGCATAGCTTCCAGGGGGATGTACGTTCTGTACTCCTTTGTTCACCTTAGGTAAGAACCAATGCTTCCCAAATTTGACATTATATGGAAATCCAAAAAAGATCAAGGCTTTTAGTTTGTCTTAATTTGTATTATTTTAACTATGAGAATGTATGCACAGCAAAAATATCTGTTATTCTAGTGGCTGCCGGTTACATTGAGGTAGCAGATTGTCTGCTTCCAACACTAAATCTCTTTCTTCTCCTATGTTTTGTCAGGGAATTGTGGACTGTTTTAATGCTGCTTATCTAATTTATTTTTGCAGTACCTTTGTCCTACTGTAAAGTTAAAGAAGGAGAAGGAAATAATTGCTCCCAAAAAGCAGAAACTGAACTGTTCCAAAAGTTTGTAATGCAAAAAATTATCTTCCTTTTACTGCAGTTCATTGAAGTTTGTTTTCTTTTTATATCACATTTTTTATATCACATTTTTGTTTTTATATCATGTTTTATGATAAACTGAGGCATTTAACAATGCCTTCTATAAATAATATACTATACAATAAGATAACTAAATTTTTTCTCCTATAGATGCCAATGACTAACTCTTTTTTTGTGTATTCAAAGAATTTTTTTTACTCTACTACCACAACTACAGCTTCACACAAAAACAATTCCTAGTTAAACCCTCCTTTTACTCAATTTATTCAATGAGCACTTTTCTATTGTCCTGAAAGCAACAAAGCGAGCATGTTCTTCAATTAATAGATATGTTTAGATACCTTCCTTAAAAACTTCATCTCCTTTGTTCAGTTATTAAGGAGAAAAAAATCTTTTAAATACAAAAGCAGTTTCTTCAGATGATGTGTTGCTTATTTTTTAAAATAGGTTGGCAAAATGAGACAGATATGTCAGGATACAATACCTACACCAGTCAAGGCCATTCTATGCCCTTATTTTCCCTGTAGAGAGCAGTGTTCCTCTGGGTTCATTCAAGGCAAGAATAGCTCTTATGGACATTTCCACACCACATCTATCAGATGTTTGTGCCTAAATGATCAAGCATTGCCATTTGCACATGTCTGATATTCACGCTTGGTGTAATTTTTCATGTTAAGCAGGTGGTATGTTCTGGGAAAACAAAATGCCATGCTTCTTCAGTTCATCCCGACCTTTTCAGCCACCCTTTCTTTGGAGGGTCTGACACAGACTCAGAGCATCTTCCGCATCTGACATGACACCATCAGTGCCTCTTTCAGAAAGAGTTTCTTCACAGTAAATGTATTTCTGTTTGTTCCAGTAAATCTAGTAATGCCAGAAATGAATCTTTTCCAATCTGGTTTCCTAGATGCATGACTGTGGAGGGAGGAATTTAAACAGAAACCAGAGCTGCTGACTATTCATCAAGGAAACATTTTATATACACAGGATTCCTTTACCAAGCTTGTACATTAGTATATTCAGTTTACATTATGCAGAGCTTGCTTCCCAAATATTGTTCAGTCCAGTGTCTGGACAAGGACTTCCCCTGCCTTTGTTTTTCATTTAGCAATAGAGCAAAAACTTTTCATCTCTCATATTAACTGAGTGCTTCCTATATAGTAGGGCTGCAAAACTTACAGATCATCACCCTTTATTTCCTACAAGTTACAAGAAATTTTCTTTATATTAAAATTAAATGACTTGAAGAAATAGGAAAACGTATATCCTACTAACAATGTTTGAAAGGTTTCTTCGGTCCTTCAGAAAGAACAGGGTCCTCACACATGCTCTGTGGCAAGTTATAAAACGAATGTGCAAAATGCACAAAGAGCAAAGCCAGGATGAAGTCCTGACATGTTGGATACTATGTCCTTAGCCAGAGAAAACTTTCACTGGCTTTCATGCACTAGAGAGAACATGGTGCCAGTTTATAATCTCAGCTGCACCAGTTCACCGTCCTGAAATTACACTTCTTTCAGCTGCTGCTAGAATTAGAACTGATTTCAAGTAACAAGGACACAACAAGTATTACAGGCTTGTGATTTCAAAATCAGTTTCAGCAACACTAAAGCAATGAGATTTTGGTCCAAAAGAAGGAGAAAGCAAAAGAGTTAATATGTTTTACACTTATTTTCATCAAGTTCACTGGCAAGTAAAATCTGAGCTCAGCTGTCAAGCAGACAGCCCAGCTCTGTAATGATGGAAGATGGAACCTGTTCATTTCCTTGCCTTCCTCATTATGGCCAACAGTTCATTCTCTAAAAATATGACTGTGGAAAAAGTTAGAAATGTTTCAGTTGAATCCGTTCTCCTTTATAAGTCGGGAATTTACTCCACAGATATAAACAAAGCCTCAGCATTATGCAATCGTGTAAATCAGACTATAACTTCTACACTATATTTATACTGTCCCAAATAGTCTTAGGTTACTTTAAATGTATAAATTTGTCAGTATTCAGATTTTGCATGGCTTTGCAGAACTTTATATCTAAAAACTGCAGCAAGGAATTTATCAGGGGAGCAGAACTTAATATTGAAATTCAAATTATTAAAACTGAATGATCTTCTGCAGCTTCATTTTGTTTCTGTGACTTACATCCTAAAAATAAAAAAGTAGTAGCAAATAAAATGTTACAACAAAGCCCAATAACTTTGCCTCTCATATAATCTCAGTTTTGTTGTTTTGCTTGGAGTCTCACTATGTGAAATTTTATCTATAAATCAAACTCTTGGAAATAAACTTGCTGAAATCACAATCGGAGTCAAATATTTATGTGATGATTTTTGTGAGAAGTTCAGTAAATATGTTGTCATCAGTTAGAGTCTCAAGAAAACATCTCAGGTTTTTTTCTCTTCAACTTGGAAAAATATGATTCAGTCATGGACAGGAAAATTATGCTTGAAAAAACAGCTTCCTAGCAGGTCTGCACAGGAGCACCTTCACTGTGCTGCCCAGTATTTAAAACTTTCTTAGTGTGCTCATATTCCTTTGACACTTCCCACAGTTGCTACTTGGACAGTCTTATAAAGACTCCCTCTGGCTTCCTTCCCCATACTGATCCCATTTTTTCCTCTTTATCACTCTCCCCTCCCTGTCTCCCTATATTTTGTGGAATTTAAACTTGATGGTTTCTTGATTTTTGTCTTAATCATTCTGTCTTCTCCCAGCTGCAAACATTCAGATCCCATTTCCAGACCCTTCTTTTATTACCTTCTTCTCAGATTATTTGACTTCACATTTTTCCTTCCACATCCTCCCTTGTTCACCATTCCTGTTCCCATTTCCATACTGTCTTGCCACCTTTCCTAACTTGCAACTACCTTGTCTGACTTGGCAACTCATTTGCCATGCATNTATTTCCACACTGTCTTGACACCTTTCCTAACTTGCAGCTACCTTGTCTGACCTAGGAGTGCTTCTCCACTCATGGCAACTCATTTGCCATGCATCACGTCTTGCTTGTTTAGGTACTGGTACTTTGTGCCAACAAAACAAAACATTGTCCTGATACTGGCTGATAGACCCCCTTCAGTTCTCCAGCAATCTCACTTCAACAGCCTCTCTTTTCCCACCACTTGACTTCTGAGGTGTTTAGGTCCTTCTTTTCTGCTTCCATACATTGGCTAGTGTCTGACCAGCGTTCCCAGGGACTACTGCAGCATAGGTAAACCCATGGCTAAATAAATAAATAAATAGTATACATATATTTCATTGTGAGTCAAAAACGAGGTGCCATTTTTTAAAGTTTTTCTTAAAAGTCTCAAATGCCTATGAGTTAGATATAAATCAGAATTTAGAACACACTAGAAATCTGAGACATTAAGATACCTTGTACTGAGTATTATAGGTAGATAGGGAATCTTGTTCCATGTTGGAATCCTTCCAGTTTTTGTGGCTTAACTGAATACCAAGACAAACAAGAATTGATTTTGTATCATTTACAAACAAGGAGTGAAAAGGAAAGGGAAAAAGTAAAATTGCAGTGAAAACCGTAAATCCGCAAGTCTGTGCAGTCACACTCAGAGCTTTAACTGCATGGTCAACTCTATGGTCTAAAGTAACAGTACAATTTCACCTTACACATTTGGATTAAATCTTCATATTCCATCTCAAAAATAGTGGATTGCAGGATTATAGGAAGTCTAATGAAGACGAGAGTACACAAACTGCTTTTTAAAGTTTATAGACTGCACACTCAGAGGGATTTTTATCTTCATGGGTACAGAAACCAGGATCTTCACGAGAACCTTTCCTAAGTATGAGTGTAGTTCAGTTTGGATACTTAGGTTTTCACACAAGCTGACCTTAGTTTGGTAAGGTCTAAAGAGATTTTTAAAATCCTTTGAAATAAAGGGTGCTGTATAAATCTAGATTAACACATTTTTCCTGCAGGTAATATTTATGTTAATTTTGCCGTTTTTCAGGTTTCCAGTGAAGGAACAGCTACTGGCTTAGTGCTTAACTCTGCATATTTACATAAAGCTTTTCCATGTTACTCCTCATTCCTAAGAAATAAAGCTTGCTTGTTTAAAAAATTCTGAGGCACATTCCAGTAAATTTTCATTTTTAACCTTTTCCTTGCTTTCTATTTATATTACACAAATACAAAGTTAAAAAGCCCAGCAAATCTGTGTAACTTCAGTAAAGGCAACTGCATCATATTTATTCTCCTTATGTTCTCATCGGTTGTTTCAGAAACTCACTTCTTTGAGAGTAAGAAAGTTTTTAAATTCCAGTCTAAATTCATGCTTTATTCTTAATGTTGTATGTCTCTTTCCTCCTCAGAGATGCTTATTCTGGCTGTGTTTCAAGAAAAAAACTGTCCATTTCTCTACTTATGTTTATCTAGATTTGATAAACTGTGTAATTTTGTTACAGTTGCCTAAGTTTCCACAAACATGAGAGAGCAGAACTGTACACATTTTTTCATTTTGGATATGTAATCTAGGCTATGTGGAAAAAAATTAATATATTCCCTTGCAAGTGCCTCTCCTAATACATCCTACATTTGCCTAGATGTTTGACATTTTTTCCTGGAGATTTAGCTGTTGTGTTTAACCAAGCTGATTGACTCCTACAATGGGACAACCAGATAGATTAGAGAAGTGGACATTGTCTACCTGGACTTGAGCAAGACTTTTGACACTCTTTCATGATATCCCCACAGGCAAGCTCAGGAACTGTGGTCTGGATGAGTGGACAGTGAGGTGTTTAGAGAACTGGCTGAACGGCAGAGCTCAGAGTTGTGATCAGTGGCACAGGACCTAGTTAGAGGCTTGCCACTAGTGGTGTTCCCCAAGGTTCAATACTGGGCCCAGTATTGCTTAATTCATTCGCTGATATCTTAGATGAAGGGGAGATGCCTCCTCAGCAAGTTCACTGAGGACACAAAGCTGGGAGGAGTGGCTGATACCCCAGAGGGATGTGCAGCCCTTAAGAAGGACCTCAACAGGCTGGAGAGATAGGCAGAGAAGAACTGTCTGAAATTCAGCAAAGGCAAGTGCAGGGTCCTGAACCTGGGGAGGAACAACCCCAGGCACCAGCACAGGCTGGCAGCTGACCTGCTGGAAAGCAGCTCTGTGGAGAAGGACCTGGGGGTGCTGGTGGACAACAAACTGTCCGGGAGCCAGCAGTGTGTCCTGGTGGCCAAGAAGGCCAATGGTGTCCTGGGCTGCACTGGGAAGAGCATGGCCAGCAGGTCGAGGGAGGGGATCCTGCCCCTCTACTCAGCCCTGGTGAAGCCTGACCTGGAGTTCTGTGTCTGGGTCTGGGCTGAGTACAAGAAGGAAAAGGAACTACTGGAGACAGTCCAGTGGAGGGCTATGGAGATGATTAGGGGACTGAAGCATCTCTCTCAAGAGGAAAGTGTGAGAGAGCTGGGCCTGTTTAGCCACAAGAAGAGGTGACTGAGAGGGGATCCATCAATGTCTATCAGTATCTGAAGGGAAGGTGTCAAGAGGTTGGATCCAGAGTCTTCTCAGTGGTGCACAGCAACAGTACGAGAGGCAACAGGCAGAAACTGATGCATAGGAAGTTCCACCTGAACAGGAAGATGAACTTCTTTATCATGAGGCTGACAAAGCACTGAAATAGTTTCCCAGAAAAGTTTTGGAGTCTCCCTCACTGGAGATACTCAAAAGCTATCTGGACAGCATCTTCAGTAACATGCGCTGGGGGACCCTGCTTGAACAGGGAGATTGGACCAGATGACCTCCTGTGATGTCTTCCAGCCTTACCCATTCTGTAATTCTGTAATTGATTAATACAAATTAACTTTTTTCTTTTATTTGCTTGAACTTTACCCCAGCCCACTTGATTAGGCATTTCAATGCAGGCCACGGCAGTTCGGGTCACATATAAATATATTAACTAGGAAGCTTTGTATGGGAAAGTTGAGGAAAGGTTACTTTCTGTTAGCCATGAGCCCCCTGAGAGTTTTTATTAAGTATTTGTTTGTTGTTGCTATTAATTCTGCCTATTAGTAGCTGAACACTGGTTTTGTAGCTACATCTATATTTTACTCATAGCAAAGTCACTAATACGGTCCTGCTAATATGAAGATTTCCTTCAACAGTCCCTATTACTTCAGCCTAACCAAAATATCATAGAATCATAGAATATGCTCTGCCTGCCCCTCTGCTTCCCCTCATCAGGACCACAATCAGATCTCCCCTCAGTCTCTTCTTCTCCCGGCTGAACAAACCAAGTGACCTCAGCTGCTCCTCATAAGACTTCCCCTCCAGACCCTTCACCATCCTCTTTGCTGCCTTCCTTTGGACTCTAGTAGCCTAATGTCCTTCTAATATTTGGCACCTAAAAGTGCACACAGGACTTGAGGTGAGGCCAGTGCAGGGTAGAGTGGGATAATCCTCTCCCTTGCCTGGCTGGCGATGCTCCTGCCCCGCAGGGCACAGCTGGCCTTCTTGGCTGCCAGGGCATTGCTGACGCAGATTCAACTTGCCATTGGCCCTTTCCACAGCATGGCTTTCCAGCCTTTCCTTCCTCAGTGTGTGTGCAAATCCAGGGTTGTCCCATCCCAGAATCCACCACTTGCTAAACTTCATATGGTTGATGATTGCCCATCTCTCTACTTTGTCAAGGTCTCTCCGCAGGGCCTCTTTGCCCTTTAGGGAGTTGACAGCACCTCCCAGTTTAGTGCCATTGGCAAATTTACTTATTTTAGTCCTTTAAGTCTTCCTTCCAACTGGTCAGGAAGATGTTGAAGATGATGAAGAGTGCAGGGCAGAGAATGGAGCCCTGTGGAATCCCACTAATGACAGGTCACTAGATCCAGTTGCTCACCCATCAAACGTGTTTATCCGGCTGTGTGCTGGATATTTTGTCCAGAAGGATACTATGAGAGACAGCACCAAAAGCACTAAAATCTTTCCTGAAGTCTAAAAATATTATATCTGCTGGCTTTCCTAGATCAAGTAGGTGGGTTACCCTTTAGTAGAAGGAAACCAGGTTTGATAAGCAGGAATTCCCCCTCATGAAGCCATGCTCGGTGTGACCAAAGACCGAATGGTCCTCCAGGTGTTTTTCAATACTTTCAAGAATAATATTCTCCATGATTAAACCAAGCACTGAAGTGAGACTGACAGGCCTGTAGATTCCAGGGTCCTCCTTCTTTACCCTTCTTGAAAATTGGGACAACACTCGAAAATTATTGAGAGAGGCTTTGCAATGATATCATCCAGCTCCTCGAAGATTGTCAGATCAGGGCCCATAGATTTGTAGGGATCCAGCTGGAGCAGCAGATCCCACACAAGTTCAGGGTCAGCTCTCTAAAATGCCCTTAAAAAAAAATTGTAAGAACTAATGTGCCAGTAATGTCTAGAAATTTATGGATTTTTAAAATATAAAAGAGAAACCAACTGCACCTGTCTGAAAGTGTAAAGGAACCACTTAAGATTTGGAACAGACAAAATAGCCTTAGTCTTGTGGTCTTTTCCATAAGAAATGAAAAGTAGTTTGCAACATTTCAGATAACTCTGCAGTCTTCTGTGATTTAGATTGTTATTCCATTCAGTGTCTTCATAGACATAAATGATGATGATGATGATGATGATGATGATGATGATGATGATGATAATAATAATAATAATAATAATAATAATAATA
>VYXC01004495.1:1487667-1739277 GCA_013397175.1 Platysteira castanea
AAAAAAGCACGAGAGGAATTCCAGTACACATCTGTTGTATTTCAGACTTGAGGTCAGAGCAACAAAGACATCAGCACAGCTGTAAAAGGTCACTTACATAGCAGGCCCATGGATTTCTTTCTGGCTGAGCCAATAAACAGGCATATTTAATCATGGGTTGGAAGTTTTGAGTGACAAACAGGACAAGTTGTATAAGGAAAAAATTCCTACGTTACAGAAGGTGGTATAAAAGTACATTCTGAGCATTTTCTGATTCCCCTGTGGAAGAGTCACTAAACTTTCTATCAGGGAAGACTGAGTCATCCTGTTCTAAGTGAACTAAAATTTGTTTTGGAGAAATTTGTGCCTGGTATTGTTTGTCTTTTCATATTTCATATCATGGTTTTCCATTTGGATTGGCGCTAGAGCTAACAATTTGGAGATAGTTAGGGAATAAACTTATAGCACTTGCAATTTGAGCAAAGTAAATAAAAAGAATCACTTTCTTTATGCCAGGTTTCTGATCTTACTACTACAACAGGAAAATTCAAAAGCTGATTAGGTAACATCCAAATGACACAGGCAGAGTACTACTGAAAGGTAAGCCTTATTAGGTCCATGCCTAAAAGTAAAAATTCTATGAAATAATATATTTTTTTTGAAGAATTCATCAGATTTAGAATTTGTTTATGTTTCATAGTTCATGAAACTTAAAAAAACACATGCAGGATACTAAGGTACTATGAACAAATAAAGACAGTGGTACCATAGCAATTGAGAAAAAGGTCTAATGCAACCTCTTAGCAGTTGTGAAGAATTTGATCTTCAGTTTTCAGCTTCAGAAGCTCACATATAGTCCAGTAATTGCCATTAAAAACATTTACTGCACACTAACTAATATTGTCTAAGACATCCCCTAGAACAACTGTTTAAATCAGTACTGATAAAAAATCATTGCACAATAGAAATTGGTCTTTTCCTAAAATGTGAACTTGAATTTGGCCTTAAAAAACTCCACTACTGTGTGAGTAGAACACAGGACACAGATAAAATTCTTGGCAGAGAAACAGACAACTGAAACAAGGAAAAAAGAGGCAGACATAGATTCCCTCCCAGCATTTAGGCATACCCTCACAGTTATTGTAGTATATCATAGTAGAGTGCTTTGAGGGAGGTTGCTCAGTTAGGGCCAAATATAATCCCTTGACCCCATACTGGTAGGGATCAGGATTTCACTGCTATTGCCTTGTGCTCTTCTTGCTAGAGGCAGAAAAGATTTCTGAGGTCCCTCTGGTCTCTCTTTTCACTTGGACAAAATTAACTTTAAAACAAATAAAAATAAACAAACAAATCAGAGAAAAAAAAAAGCAGAATCTATAATAAATTTTATAATTAAACTACATTGAAAATTCTCTAAGCATTATTGCCACCTTTTTACAGGGCATTTTTTACTTGTAGGGGAAAAATCCCTAGTGTTTTGATTCCAAATGCTCCAGCCTTAGACGATTTTAAAAATTACAAAGAATAGATACTGGAAATGCTCAAGACATCCAACCCCTAGCACAGATTTTTCGAAGATAATTTCCAATTTAATTTGGTTTGTTGGTTTTGTTTCTTTTTTAATGCCTTATAAGAACCTGCATCAAAATTCTTGGCATTCACACAGAATGGGAAGTTTCTAAGTTGAAGTGTTCAAGGCCAGGTTGGATAGGGCTTCGAGCAAGGTGTCCTTGCCATGACAGAAGGATGGGATCGGATGATCTTCAAAGGTCCCTTCCAACTCAAACCATTCTATGGAGTCTAGAGGAGGACAAACAGAAATACACACCTTTCTGCTTTCACTGGTTGGAATCAAATACTTTGGGAGCAGACACATGGAATTACCACGGTGGAATTCAGTATGAGAGGAAAAGAAACCTCTTTCAGGTGAGGTTTATTTATATCTGTTTCTTTACATCATTGATAGTTGAAGCAAGCACATTGAAGATTTAGAAGGGGAAGACCCTCCAAAGTAGATAACTCCTTGTGGAAAACGCAAGCATGCAGCTAAACAAATGTAATGAATCTTGTTTATCACCAAGCCAGACTTTAAAGCTTATGCTACCTAGCAGCCTGCGTCTGGAATACAAGATATCATAAGACTGCCCCTCTAGATCCTTCACCATCCTCTTTCCTGCCCTCCTTTGGACTCGAATAGCCTAACGTCTTTCTTATATTTGGCACCAAAAACTGCATACAGGACTCGAGGCGAGGCCAGTGCAGGGTAGAGTGGGATAATCCCCTCCCTTGCCTGGCTGACTGCTAGTCAGCTAACATGGTAGGCTGGAAAAGTAAACCCCATGATGTCAAAGATACAGCACATTTTATAACTGAAATAAATAAAATTAATTCTAAGGCCAAGAAATATTTAGCAGTTGTACAAAAGTCATAGTATTAACTATTGTTTCAGCAGAGTGGTTGGGGGGTCCAAGCAACACTTTGGCAAAGCCTTTGCATGGAGGGCTGACTGCCAAGAGCAGCTGTGCAGTGACAAGTCTGGAATGTCCTCTGAGTAAGGCTGGCTGCAAATCCCTAAGGACTCTGAGAGTGGGAGGTTCTTGAATATCTTGAGAAATATGAAAGCCCCATTCAATAATTTAAAAAAAATCATTAGTCATATAAGAGGGAAACATGAAAATAACCTCATAACAATGTTGCTGTTTATTCACCCTAGAAAAACATATTTCGTGTGTGTTCAGTACACTTCCCCTAAGGCTCACTTTTTCTGACGGGGGAGCTTTATGAGGTTAGGGTTCAAATAGCAGATCAAAATTTAGTAGGTTAAGCTGTATTCAGGATTCTGAGATTTTTATAATGAAAAATATCATATTCTTACACACTATAATACAGTATTTCAACTTCCTTATTGGCCAGAATTAGAGTTTTCCATATATTTCAGAAGTGTTACTGTGCTATGTGAACACCTAATTCTGCTCTCTAGGCTCAATACAGGGGGTCAGTGATTGAGTAATGAGGTTAATCACTGTAACATCTGTATCAGTCTACTTCTCAGATGTATAAAAACAACTTTTGTACTAATGTCCTGCTTTGCTGTTTTGAAATCTAGTAAGAGAACATTCCTAAAGTTATCTTCATACAAAAATTTAAATCTATACCACAAAAGCCTTCAGAAGAAAAATGACACAGAATAAATGAGAATATATTTATCTGGATCTTCCATCAACTCTTATTTTTAACTGTATCATTTAAGCAACAAAACATAATTCCTGTTAATGAACTGGAACTACTTTAAGATGCAGTAGTGTTCAAACACAGACCAGGTATATTCAGGAACAAAGGCCCCATTTAAAAACTGAAGTTCAGCTATCTAAGTTAGAAATTGAAAGTATTTAGTGCAGAGTGATTTTCCTTCTATAGGTTTCAATAAACTGTTCCAGAAAAAAAAATTAATTGTAAGGCATTTCTACTACTTTTGATAGAGTGATTTTAATAAAAGTCTTCTATAAATTATATCCTACAAGACTCCATGTATCAACTTAAGGCATTTGCAGATGGCACCAGCTGATGTGCAGTCTGTTGAAAACAGCTTCTTCATAACCAGCCTAAGAACAGACCCCTCCATCACCGGGCAATGGTCACCAACCAGGGTTATCATCTACAGCTCTTCTCTCCAAAGTTCAGACTGACAGCAGCTAAAGAACTGATATGTGGGTTAGGTCTATATTAAACTTAAGAAAAAAATTCTTTACTGTGAGAGTGGTGAGTCACTGGCACAGTTTACACAAAGTTCTGGATGTCCTGTCCCTGGAAGTATGTACCCTGGGGGTTGGATGGAGCTCTGAACAACTTAGTCTGGTGGAAGGTGTCCCTGTCCACAGAAAGGGCCTTGGAACTGAGTCATCTTTAATGTCCCTTTCAACTCAAACCATTCTGTGATTCTATGAATTCTCTTTTAAAACTGCAACACTGTTTGTTTGCAGAGGTTTTTTTAGCTCAGATGTACTTGCATATATAAGGTTACAGAAGTGTGAAGTTCATTATTTCATTGAAGAGAATTGCAATCTTTCTGCTTGCCTCCCGCTGAGATTATTCATGTTCGCAAAATGCCACTCTTAAAACCTAAAATGCAAGAAAATTCCAAGTTACAATATCAAATATCATCTAATATCTAGTGTCATCCTTGTTTATTTTTTCTAGCATGAGGGAGCTCTACAGGACCTTTACATCTAGAAGGTAATTAAATAGATTATATTCAAGAGGTTGATGTCCAATTATGTTGAACACAATGTCACCAGAACTGCCAGATTTTCAGTGCTGAAATCTTCATGCAGGTGCTACAAGTGGAAAGCATGTGGTCATAGTTTCAGCTTTGCAGAGAGAACTAACTGACTTTCACATAGGATTTTGATTATTGCAAAATCTGAATTTGTTCGACTTGGTAACAAAAGCCAAGCATTTCATAATTATCTTTGAAAGGCAACGAAGCTTCATTGTGGGAGCAGGTCAGCCCCTGGGCTTCCCCAAAGCATTTGTTGTGTGAGTGTTGTGTGAGTGCTAAGTTTCCCTAAGACAGGTTAGGAAAGGGATTGCCCTGAAGGCTGCTCCTGATGGACCTGTTCCAGAGCTGCCCCCCTCAGCTGCTGGAGCCCCAGACCCACAGCAGCTCCCCAGCTTCCAGGCTTCTGAGGGAACCAGGGGAAAATGCCAGTGTCTCAGAAAAAGATTTCAATCTGCCTGAGCCAGCAAATTCCTACCAGAAAATGTTTTGTCAGAATTTTTCCAGTCTCTTCCATTTGTAATTAAAGGCTTATGTTTTACTATAAAAGAGATTATTGTGCTGTGTGTAGCATGCTCCTGGGTAACAGTGCTGTCATTTGGGTATTAGGAGAGGTGGGATGGTGTTGGTGCTGATCCTCTCCATTCCAGCTTTGAATAATAAAATACCTAAGAAATTTCCTCTTGCTTTAGAATTCCTTCCCATAACTTAAATGAAGATTGAAATTGCTTATAACACCTTCCACACTGGCACAGGATTCTGAGAAGGAATCACATCAGAAAAGGCATCAGTCTGTGGCAGAAGCAGTGATGGCCTGGACCAGGCCGGACAGGTAGCACCTGAACCCTGCTCATGCAGAGAAGTCTGTGTAGTACATGGCAAGAATTTCTGTCTTGTCGTGGTGAAGGACAGCTGTTTCAATGTACCAAAAATGATGAAATACAACTTCTGTGAAACAAATTCTCATACCTTTGCAAACTCCGTATTGCCACTTTATTGTTATACAAGAGTGATGGCTATGAAAATTTGAATATGTTTTTCCTCCTCACAACTAGAAAATTGGTACAGCCCAGTAGGACGCAGATGTAAATCATGCAAGCCAGACTTGGCCATTAGAGCCTTCCTTCCATGTTCTTTTTAACCTGTCCACTGCACAGAGAAAGAAAAATAAAGTACACATCTTTGGGATACTCAGCAAAATTCCTTATGGACTGTCTAATGGAATCCTTTTCTTCTGTTTTCTGGTAGAAAATTAAAAATACTAAGATGAATCTCTTCAAAATAGGAGATTACATTTTTTATCAAATAAATGTGGCAGTGAAAAGCATCTCCTGCTCCTGAAATCTTTTGTCTGTTTCCAGGTATATCTTACTCATTTTTAGTTCATGGACTTTTCTTCTTTTTCTGAATGCGAAGTCATATATTCTGATTAAAAAAAAAAAAATTTAGTTCATAGCCCTTCTCCAACTAATTTAGTATGTATGTAATATACAGTGTCTCTAAGACATCTATTGGGAGCAATAAAGCCAGTTACAAAACATGGAACACTAGAAGAAAATACTTTAAAAGCACAATACATCCCAGTGCAAGATGCTACAGGGGCTGCTCTCCCAAAACGCATATTGCATAATTTGTTGTCTGCAACAACAGTTTATATATCATCCCTTGCTGAGTTTGCCAATGGATGTAAGGTCACCATGGAAACACATTTTAACTTGTACTATAGACTTCTTAGTGTGGGACACTGATCAGAGTTGCAAGAAACTAAGACTAAGAAAAACAGGGCCCCTTAGCTTGCAATTGCTACCTTGCTAATTGCTAAATTGCTAACATACGTAACTTGCTTGACCATGATCAGAACTCAGTGCTCCCCACATGCACGTGACCACAGTTATCTCTTTCTAAGTAATAGGGAAGGGAGGTGTGGAGAGGGAACAGCAAGCAGTCAGGTTGTATCCTGCAAGTAAGGACCTAGATTTGATAGGACTGTAGTGAAGACAAAGTTTTACCAGTTCGGACATCTTCCCTTGCGGTACCCACATAACAGCAGATTTATTTTCTTTTGTGAGCATAATATTGTTTAATGTCTTCTATTCTTGCCCAGTGAGGAACACTGTGCCCTATCCACTGCTTTTCACTAAACAGCTGGGTTCTTTTACTAAAAAATGTGCATGCACTCCCCTGTAGGACTGGGATTTAGCCTGTCAACCTGCCATGGAGCTGTGTTCAAGATATTAAGAGAAAAAACAGTGTAGATTTGGGGGAAAGGTCTGAACACTCCCTGGAGTTCAGACACTCACTTCCTAAGTAAACCCTTATTAGATACCTAAGATGGATAAAAATAATATGGCTAACAACAGTTCAGCACCTCTTCTATACCATGTCAAACCTTAGAAAACACTGAGGTCTCCGTAGAGGTGGTGGAGTTGGTGATGGAGTGAGTTTGGGCTTTGGTGGAAAGATTGTAAATCTATCATTCACCCAGTGATAGATTGGGTGATACCCAATTGGTAGATAGATAGATACCAATTTGGTAGCTTTACTACTTTGCTACATCTTTCATAGCCAGGAGTTCTTTTTAATGTGCTCACTATGTTGTTTTTCATGAATTTTCATGAACTTTTCTGTCAGCTGCTTGAGGTGAGCTGTAATTTCAAGAGTGACAGTCACCACAGGAGCAGTGGTTGTGTCTGAAGCAGGATCATTACTGGACTACACCGCACCATAGAAGTTCATGGTAAAGACCTACTGAGGAGGTTTTGTGAAAGGTATTTTGAATCCCAGTGCAATCTTGATGAAGTTAAAAGGAAAGAAAGGTTCCTTGCCTTACAGTAAATTACACTGGAGCAACTGCTGATTTCTGGAAATGAGACTTCAGACCAGAATGGGCCTTCAGACCAGTATGCATAATGGAGCTCAGGGATGACAGAAGTGAGTAAAAGCAGTCCTGCTTATTAGAGAAAAGANGGATGGTGTTGGTGCTGATCCTCTCCATTCCAGCTTTGAATAATAAAATACCTAAGAAATTTCCTCTTGCTTTAGAATTCCTTCCCATAACTTAAATGAAGATTGAAATTGCTTATAACACCTTCCACACTGGCACAGGATTCTGAGAAGGAATCACATCAGAAAAGGCATCAGTCTGTGGCAGAAGCAGTGATGGCCTGGACCAGGCCGGACAGGTAGCACCTGAACCCTGCTCATGCAGAGAAGTCTGTGTAGTACATGGCAAGAATTTCTGTCTTGTCGTGGTGAAGGACAGCTGTTTCAATGTACCAAAAATGATGAAATACAACTTCTGTGAAACAAATTCTCATACCTTTGCAAACTCCGTATTGCCACTTTATTGTTATACAAGAGTGATGGCTATGAAAATTTGAATATGTTTTTCCTCCTCACAACTAGAAAATTGGTACAGCCCAGTAGGACGCAGATGTAAATCATGCAAGCCAGACTTGGCCATTAGAGCCTTCCTTCCATGTTCTTTTTAACCTGTCCACTGCACAGAGAAAGAAAAATAAAGTACACATCTTTGGGATACTCAGCAAAATTCCTTATGGACTGTCTAATGGAATCCTTTTCTTCTGTTTTCTGGTAGAAAATTAAAAATACTAAGATGAATCTCTTCAAAATAGGAAATTACATTTTTTATCAAATAAATGTGGCAGTGAAAAGCATCTCCTGCTCCTGAAATCTTTTGTCTGTTTCCAGGTATATCTTACTCATTTTTAGTTCATGGACTTTTCTTCTTTTTCTGAATGGGAAGTCATATATTTTGATTAAAAAAAAAAATTAGTTCATAGCCCTTCTCCAACTAATTTAGTATGTATGTAATATACAGTGTCTCTAAGACATATATTGGGAGCAATAAAGCCAGTTACAAAACATGGAACACTAGAAGAAAATACTTTAAAAGCACAATACATCCCAGTGCAAGATGCTACAGGGGCTGCTCTCCCAAAACGCATATTGCATAATTTGTTGTCTGCAACAACAGTTTATATATCATCCCTTGCTGAGTTTGCCAATGGATGTAAGGTCACCATGGAAACACATTTTAACTTGTACTATAGACTTCTTAGTGTGGGACACTGATCAGAGTTGCAAGAAACTAAGACTAAGAAAAACAGGGCCCCTTAGCTTGCAATTGCTACCTTGCTAATTGCTAAATTGCTAACATACGTAACTTGCTTGACCATGATCAGAACTCAGTGCTCCCCACATGCACGTGACCACAGTTATCTCTTTCTAAGTAATAGGGAAGGGAGGTGTGGAGAGGGAACAGCAAGCAGTCAGGTTGTATCCTGCAAGTAAGGACCTAGATTTGATAGGACTGTAGTGAAGACAAAGTTTTACCAGTTCGGACATCTTCCCTTGCGGTACCCACATAACAGCAGATTTATTTTCTTTTGTGAGCATAATATTGTTTAATGTCTTCTATTCTTGCCCAGTGAGGAACACTGTGCCCTATCCACTGCTTTTCACTAAACAGCTGGGTTCTTTTACTAAAAAATGTGCATGCACTCCCCTGTAGGACTGGGATTTAGCCTGTCAACCTGCCATGGAGCTGTGTTCAAGATATTAAGAGAAAAAACAGTGTAGATTTGGGGGAAAGGTCTGAACACTCCCTGGAGTTCAGACACTCACTTCCTAAGTAAACCCTTATTAGATACCTAAGATGGATAAAAATAATATGGCTAACAACAGTTCAGCACCTCTTCTATATCATGTCAAACCTTAGAAAACACTGAGGTCTCCGTAGAGGTGGTGGAGTTGGTGATGGAGTGAGTTTGGGCTTTGGTGGAAAGATTGTAAATCTATCATTCACCCAGTGATAGATTGGGTGATACCCAATTGGTAGATAGATAGATACCAATTTGGTAGCTTTACTACTTTGCTACATCTTTCATAGCCAGGAGTTCTTTTTAATGTGCTCACTATGTTGTTTTTCATGAATTTTCATGAACTTTTCTGTCAGCTGCTTGAGGTGAGCTGTAATTTCAAGAGTGACAGTCACCACAGGAGCAGTGGTTGTGTCTGAAGCAGGATCATTACTGGACTACACCGCACCATAGAAGTTCATGGTAAAGACCTACTGAGGAGGTTTTGTGAAAGGTATTTTGAATCCCAGTGCAATCTTGATGAAGTTAAAAGGAAAGAAAGGTTCCTTGCCTTACAGTAAATTACACTGGAGCAACTGCTGATTTCTGGAAATGAGACTTCAGACCAGAATGGGCCTTCAGACCAGTATGCATAATGGAGCTCAGGGATGACAGAAGTGAGTAAAAGCAGTCCTGCTTATTAGAGAAAAGAAGCTTAACTGTGAATCGCATTACTTAGATGAGATCTTTTCTTCCACAGAAGTTAACAGAGGTGCAAATATATTACCTTTATGCCCTGAAATCATCTGAGCCGAAATATGATGGATATAAATCCTACCTGGAGCTAGCTGAAGAAAATCAATACCCGTGAAGTGCTTGACTTACTATATAGCTTTCTCAGAAGAGGAATGGGGTCAAAGGAAAAGTACGGTAGAGAGTGTGCTAAGCACACTGTCAAAGTGCTGCTGAAATGACAAGACACAGGTAGTCGCCTTTGGCCTGTCCTGTTTCATGTCAGTGACAAGAAAGACGTAATAAAGATGATGTCAGGCTAACATGAGAGCAAGTTTGTTCTCAGAGCTGTGATACCATACACAGGGAATCCAGATTACAGTGAGTCATTCTGTTGAAAGAAAACAATGCTGACAGAATTGGACAGAGAAAGTTTCTGTACGATTCCTCAGCAACGCAGAGTGGGAGGGAAAAGCCACCCCACAGGATGAACCAATGAAGACTCTAAAATGAAGAAGTAATGTTTATTTACTGAAATCTGCCAATTTGTATTCTAGCTTGGCATATCTCTCCCCTCCACACCCCCTACACACCGAAGAAGAGCACTTATCCTGTGATAGACAGCTGAGGTGGGGGTATAACTGAAAAACATGGAATAAAGACATAAACTACTATATACTTACACCATTTTGGATCAGTTCCAAGAAAAAGCTTTTTGCTTTCATGCCGTGAGGCCTAAACAAAACAACAAAATTCTCCCCATTCTCCAACACATAATTTGAGAACAGTTATGTGACTTATACAGACTTAAAATAACTGCACTTCCATTGAATCAAGATCTTGCTATTTAGCATATTACTATTTTTCAGGTTGTCAAGAAAATTATTATTTAGAAGAATATATACACTATTGATTCTTGTGAATAATGCCAACAAACAGACAGACAGATTTACACACAAGCACTTACAGCCTTTTATTCCAGGATGGCTGCTAACTGTGCAGATGCAGCTATTTATCACACTGCACAAAACTTTCTTTTACACCCTTCTCTACCAATCTGAAATCGTTTTTCTTATCTTATTCTAAAATTAAAATGCTGCTAAGACCAGAGCTAGCATCTTCTTCAAGGGTGCAGAGTCCAGCGGAGGGAGTGTGCTGTCCACAAAAGACTATGGCTTGTAGACATGATAAAAACACCAGCAAGCAGACCATGAGTTGACAACAAAGCACACATGTTCTAATGAGATTTCTTCAATTTTTAATGGCTATTTTTTAAAATAAAAGGAAGCAGAATACTACTTTTCCAATGTCATAAATAAACATAATTTTCTTAAGGGGTGATACACTTTTTCCCGAAATGTGATAAACCTGTTGCATACTTGCTAGACATCCTTCACTAAGGGAACTCTAAGGGATAAATCTCACCCACCTAGAATTTCTGTGGCTCTCTGTCAGATATAAAACATACGACGGAAATATGAAGATAGTAATACAGGTAAATATAATAAAACCACTTTTGACTGTATATTAGACTACGTCTTTATAAATTTTACATATTGTTTTCTGCAGGTCAATTGTTTATAGCTTCTGGATTTTAAAATTAGATACAGAAAGTCAGAATGTTTGCCAAAATGCTGGAAACAAGGGCTTTGCTGTGTGTACCACCTGTTTAGTATGTTTTACATGACTTTTTTATTCATATTTTTTCCTTATGGGTGTAAACACTGTTGCATCACCTAACAGGATGGATTTTATGACAGGATATTATAGCAGTGATGGACAACTCTGACAGGGGATTTCTATTATGTGATAGAAATCACAGTATTGTGTTCAGTACTTTGAGTACATTAGTACTGCAAGAGAAAATGCAGCTAGCCTTAGAATTTATTATATGAGATGCTAATCTACATGTAAAAAAACCCCAACCAAAATGAAGACATCCAATAGGAATCAAAGCCTCTAATTGCCTACTATTTAAACAAGTGTAGCTTTTAAAATACTTGTCGAATGAGTAGATCCCAAACCAAAGCGTAAATATTTGGTGTTTTTCCTTTAAATTAGGAAGTGTTCCTCTCTATCCAGAAAATTAAAATAATTTTAGCATGGAAAATTTACTGTGTTTCAGAGATGAAGAGAATCCAAATATATCAGCAAAGCAAGGACAACTGTTTCTCCAAGTTGAAAATCAAGCACCTGCAGCTTAATACAAAGATGTTCTGATAGGATCTTTTATTTTACTTGGCTTATGGGCTGTGATCAATCTAAAAGTGCCTGAATAGCAGCTTTGTTCCTGTTCTAGCAATCCTTGCATGCTTTTGAAAGGTGGCATTTTAGAGGTCATGAATGAATAGGCTAACGAATATTTTTATTAAAAATTGTGTTTGTTCAAACACCTTTGCAGCTTTGAAAATCTCAATCATTCAGTACTCATGCTCCTCTCTCTTGCAGGACAAATTTTTTCTGCTTTGATTTTTTATCTTCTGTGGTAAAATTCCTTCTCTGTTGTTCACCAAGCCATGAATGTTTCAGAGAAAGCTGAAATAGTGATTTTCTTGCTCTTTTTTAAATCTAGATCGTCACGTTAAAAAAAGCCTAATACACTTAGCAAAAAAGATGAGGTTGAGCAAAGCCAAGTCAAGTAACAAGTATTGTAACATTCACATCCAAATTAAGTCTCACTCCTCATCTTGCTTTTTACATCTGTTGAAATATGGTTTCTATTATGGTTTTGGAAGATTTCCATTTACTGTAAGTTTCAGACGGTATTGATGAGGTCACTGTTTACTTTGAATAGCTCTTTGATAGGAAAAAAGAGAGCACAATGGAACATTCAGGAAGCATGGCATGTAATACATTATTAAATTAATCATAGAAGAGTTGTATTGAGACATAACCTCTCTTTAGCCCTAGGGCATAGCCTTAGGGGACAGCTGTCCCACAACTCCACATGACAGCAGGTTCTCATGTAATGGCAACAAATGATGCTGATTATTGATGGATAACAGCCATGTGAATTCTGCCTGCTCAAGCCACTGTGTGCAGCTGTATAAACCAGAGAAGCAGGCTGGAGAACAATGGGCTAAGGTGTGCTACCCACACACACACACACCTTTCAGAGGGTATTTCTGCAGCTAATACTTTGGTAGCAAAAGACAGACTCCTCATATTGACTGGAAGTGTCTTCCCATGCTTTCCTGATAGGCTCCTGAGAACAGACTTGGATTATAGTCAAAAGCCTTATCTAGGTGTTAGTCATGCTTAGACATTCAAGCCGAGGCTTCAGAATCAGTTCGTGGTTACATTCTGACATTGAAGAGGCCACCGTGCTGGTGCCAGTGGGGAAACAGCGCGGTGTCCGTGTGCCCAGTATCATGTTTCACACTCCTCACTGCGAGCCCTCCAGCAGCCACACTGCTGTGGTGGGTCAGAAGGATAAACTCAATGATTTTTCTAAAAACTGACCCTTTTTTTTTTTTTTTTCAGTTTATGCTTAGCATATGTGTTTTGTTTATTTATTTTTAATGACAAACATCCTTGAGAACATGAATTGAATGCAAGCAGAGACCCAGTGATGTCACCTGCTAATGATATGGAAAAAGTGTGAAGCACAGCTGTACTATATTACTCTCCTAAAGCGTAGATACAGAAGGATATTCGTGCAGCAAGCATATTTCCTACAACTTCTAACTAATTCACACACTGTGAGGTGTACAGCGAAGATCCCTTATTTTCTAGGGCTCATAACTTATTTATTTGAAGTTTTATGTTTTAACTTCGGAGGTAACCCGGCAGACAGCTCATAAAGTGGCCAGACTTGACAATGAAATGATCACAAAAAACTCTTTTCTTCATGAGAATATAAAGTTGGCTGAGATGAGTTAGTGAGACTCTTACAAGACAGTGGCTTTTGAATTATGTGTAAATGACTATGCTATGGGGAAGAAAAAAGAAAATTAAATCTATTTTCTTTGTATAGTGCATTCTTACTATTACTAAGGCAGTTCCAGGAACAGGGTTTTGGTTTGTTAAAAGATATTTTAAGAAAAAATACTGTTTAATTTGTCACTTTTGCTTGACAGAATGTTTCATGTTTAACATGAACTGCATGTGTTAAATACTCTAAACAAACTTTGTCTCCAACACTTCTTTCAAAATTCTGCTTAAAAATACCCTGTTGTCCTTTGTTTTTTAGGTACTAAAGTTCTTCTGTCAATACGTAAAGCATACATAAGTACTTACACCTCAGAATTCTTTTTCGTGATGCTTCACGCATTCTTTGGGGTAGCCTATGATGCACTGTGTTTGGCAATCCTTCATAAAAAATAATTCTATTTCTTCATAACACTAGTGACATCCAGTTTTGTTTATAGCAAATTACAAACTGCTCAGTACTTCTGAAGAATTTAATTTAGATCCCTACATGGTAAAAACATGTAATACTTGCTCCAAATAAGAAAACTAATTTTTGTATTTAACATAAATCATCAGTAATGTAAATATAGAAACACACTCTTAAAATGAAGCCAAGAGAAGTATATTTAGAGGCAAATATTGAAGAAGAAGCATAAATAAGACAAGGAAGTTTAACACAAAGCAAGGCCATGAGGAAGCTCCATGTGTAAAACTGCACCTTTTCTGGGAGACCACAGATCCCTACGGATGTGCAGGTTCTTGAAGTGGTTTGAAAGGAAGGCTGATGGATCAGTTGGCACATACACAAGCACAGCTGCATGGTAGGGAGTTTTAGAGGAAGTAAGATTATTTTTATAACTTGGAACTTCAAGATATGCATTTAAATGATAGGGAATTTCCAAGAAAAAACCAGCTATATTTCCTCCAAATAATATTATTACATCCTGAATATGTGCTGTGTATGTATTCATATACAGTCAGAAGCATACACAGTTGTACATACTGAAATGTAAAAGGAAATATAGTCTTATGCATGAAGAAATATCACAAAAAGTTTTTAGAATACTGAACTTGATGAGAAAAATTGCAGAAGACAATGTATTTCACATGACACAAATTCAATTTGAAATCCTTTGAAAGCGATCAGTACCTTTAGCAGAAGTAAAGGAGCATACAGCTTAAAAACCTGCTGGTTTTGACACTTTAATTAATTTTTTTAAGTGCATTGAATCTAGCTGATTCTTGCCACTAAGTTTCTCTGCTCTAGTCAGAGGAGAGGAAGAAAACTGGCATGCTTAAACATAAATTTGGCTGCGTTAGTAGGAAATCCACTGCAGTCATAAATGGAAAGTATTCAAGCTAAAATGTCAGTAGTAGAAGATGACAGGAGTCAGTGTTAGAGGTCCAGATTTTAAATATTTACGCAAATATAATGTAACAGCGAAGTGGAAAGCAAAGACATCCAAGTTTGCAGATAGCACTTAATTAGCAAGTACTGCAAATAATGAAGGAATGTACAGTCAGAAATCAGAGACTGAATGGAGAAAAAGTTTGAGCTGTCAGGTGAGAGTAGCTCTAATAAAGATGGAGTTCTGAAAAGGCAACATGCAGAATATTTTAATGTTAAAGTTTTGTGAAAAACTTAACTTTTAAAAATGTTGGTAATAAGTAAATATGTAGCTGTTGCTGTTTATTGTTTTAGCATACTTGTTTTTCTTAGAGACTTCAGACTTCTAGCTCTAAGGAGTTACAGAGTTGCAGTCATTCCACTGCAGGGCCTTTGGCCTAGACAGACCAAAGCACTTAGGCACATACAGGAATTTTTCCAAAACAGAGCCCCAAGCCACTATGCATCTCTTCCCCCAAAAAAGAACCTGCCAGTGAAGTTCCCCGTGTTGCCTGAGACTCTGTTCCCTTGCACCCTCAGCACAGCCCCTGCCTGGGCAGTGAGTTGATAAGGAGCTGGTCTCTAGGTCTCACATAGCAAGCTGAAGCTCAATCAGAACCAAGAAGGTAGAAGGGCATTCCCACTCCCTCTTCAGCATCAAAATCCCCAGCTTAACTAAGTTCAAGTCTCAACAAAGATAAGTAGAGAAATGGGTTCTTTACTTGTCCAAGGACATTTCTAAAATGATAGAAATGTTGTCTACTCCAATCTCCTTCTCACAGCCCTAGTTCACGTTGGCTATGGTTTCAGTTTAGTCAAATCTTGAAAATCTCCAGGGAGGTTGCTTCCTCTTCTCTGGGTACCTGTTCCAGGTCTGTGCTACCTAATTTTAAAAGTTCCTCCTTCCGTTTGTTCTGAGCTTCTTGGGCTGCATGCTGGTTTTCTCTTATTACGCTGACTGCCACTATCGAGAAGAGCTGACATTTTCCTAATTCCTCTTTGGCAGTTGCAGGTTGCATTTAGATCCCTTTCACTGACAGGCTAAGAAGCCTTTGCTTGACCAAATAGGTCTTCTGCTGAAGTTCCCCACCCTCCTGTGCAACAGGATAGTTTGTTGGATATAGGAAAGTGATACTTGGATTGTCCTGGGCTAAGGAAAACCGTGACTCACACAAATTTGAGGATGCAGCCTGTCCTTCAGAACTAGACTGCTTACATAAACTTAGAATCAGAATCATAGAATCATAGAATATATTGAGTTGGAAGGGACACATCAGGATCATTGAGTCCAACTCCTGGCCCTGCACAGGACACCCCAAGAGTCACACCATGTGCCTGAGCATTGTCCAATCACTTCTTGTACACAGAGAGGCTTAGTGCTGTGATCTCTGCCCTGGGGAGCCTGTTCCAGTGCCCAACCACCCTTCAGGTGGAAAACTTCATCCTGGTCTCTAAGCTAAACCTCCCCTAACTCAGCTTCATGCATTTCCTCAAGGCCTGTCACTGCTCACGAGAGTGAAGAGATTGGTACCTTCCCTGACTCTTCCTTCTCCTTGAGGTTCCTGAAGACCACAATGAGGTCACCCCTCAGTCTCCTCCAGGCTGAACAAACCAAGTGACCTCAACTGCTTCTCCTAAGACATTCTCTCCAGACCCTTCCCCATCCTTGTTGCCTTCCTCCTACAACTTATAGGGAGATAGCTGTGAAAATACGTCCTTTTCAGGATAAAACTTGTCATTCAGGATTTCAGAGGTAATTCAGATTTCTGCAGAGGTAGTAAGTCTTCACTTTAGGCTCGCAAGTCACACGATAGATGCAAATATATCTCACTTGAAGAACCTGCTTCCAGGGGAGAGTAGAGCACTTCATTTGCACTCAGCACCACTTGCTCCATCATTTCCCAAGCAAGTTAAGATATTGAGTAGATATGCAGACGTCAAGCAGCTGGGTGAACCTAGTCCAGCAAAGAAATACACAAACCAAACTTTCATCTGATACTTTTGGTAAGAGAATTGCAGGAGTTGTTGTTAATCCAAACTCTGGAAAATATCACTATTTCTGCGAGCCTAAACATGGTTTTACTGGTTGGGCACCTAAGAGTCAAGACCTTGCCTCCAAGTGTGTTTAATCCATCCTACAGAATGCAACTGTTTCATCTGGCCACACTGAGGGAGGCATCTCTGGGGCAGACCCAGGTGTAGGGGCAGAGCTGGGGTTGCTTTCCAGCCCTTGGCAGCTGTTCAGGCATGTGCCCCAGGTGAGAGCGGTATGTGCTGGCTCAGGAGGAGCTGTGGTGCACTCGTGTCTGCTCCCAAGCTGGACCAGCGAAGGCAGGACCCACGGCAAGCAGGGCCTGCCAGCCTGCACAGTCCCAGCATGGTCTTTTGAATCAGGGACTTGAATTTAATGCGTTTTGACCTGTACTTCAGTGGCTTGGATAGTGTTTGTTTACAGATGGGTGAAACATCCCTTTTTTTTTAATCCCTTTTCATTTTTAACACGATATAGAATTAGTATGAACACTTGAAAATTCTGCAGGACAAGAAAATTATTCCAAACTATCTCTGATTAAAAGTACTTATTTGGAAAAAGTAATCTTACCATATAGATTAAATCTATTTGTATATCTTGATCAATCATATGGAAAAATATAAAACACTTGCAATCTTCTGTTTACATTAATAATTAGCTGCAGATACCTGCTTTCCCTAACTTCATAATGCTTGAATGAATGCTTCTAAGCTACAAATACGTCCTTGAGTTTCACTTACATATCAAGAAAATAAATAAAAAGAAATGCTGGTTTACTTTGTGTTTTTCAATGACATTTTAAAGCTAAAATTAACCCTTGTGAGTCCCTTCCAACTCAGAACATTCTGTGATTCTGTGAAATTCACAAAATATTGCTGCCTGAGCAATAAATTCAATAAAGGGAAAGTGAGTAAAACTGAAACTGTCTCAGAATACTCTTAAAGTTAAATAGGGTGAATAATACTTCCCTTAGTAATTATTTTCCTGTTGATGACACAATTTTATTTTAGTTTGCATGTTTGATTATTGATTGAAATTATTTAGACTGACGCAAGCTCAAAAAGTGATCAAGATCCATGCACATGAGTGCAGACTGATTTAAAAAAAAAGAAGAGAATAAAGAGGATGAGAGATGAATAATATAGTCCTTTGGTTCCATAAGCAGCAGAAATTTCCTTGATAAAAAAATAGTGGTTTTGAGGGTCCTTGTCCTAAGGCATCCATAAGCTGGAGCTATTTTTTAACTACTTTCTGGGCTTCACAAGTTGGACAAAAGGTCCATTGGCCTCAGGCTGTCAATTATGCGATGTTTTTAACAAGGCAGAAGACTGCATTATTAAACAAGGGTCTGCTGAACAAAGTACCTGCATCTTTTTACCTGAGGGGATGTCAATTTATGATACAGACTATATCCTGTTAAATAAAATCACTCCTTATTCTTTACAAATAAACATATGTTTGCAGCTCTGATTAGGCTGATGATTTGATTATAATTAAACATTTCCTTTTTTCTTTTTTTTCCTAGGAATTGTTAATGAAGAACTGTCCTAGATACAGAAGTAATTTATCAAAAAACCCTGCTATGGTACGGACCATTACAACATTGAAATAAATTAAAATGTCAAATATGCCTTAAACAAATCCAAACAAACCAAGAATGTGAAAGTTTGTCATTCTTACCCTGTAATTCAACTTTACTTCTCAGATGTCTGTATTAGGTAGACAGTTTGAGAATAAAATTGCTGAAGATACAATTGCAAGACAGTGTTCCGTAATGCAGCATTGAGGCTTACCAGAATAACAAAATAATTAGCTCCTCAACTTTAACTTATTTTTGTCCTCTGTGTAATGGAACTAGTAATCATGAACATCGATTAACATAAGAAGTATCTTTCTTTCATGAAAATTTAAAATGAAATTATGGTGTTTATTTTAGAGAACAAATAAAAATTGCAAACTAAATCCTGAAGTAGTGGTAAGGAACAGGTCATCAACAATATATTATCAATTGCAGTAGAAATTTAACCTAGTATTGTGGAACAAGTGACATTTCATGGTCAGCAGGGTGAGGACTACATTTTTCCCCCATGAGAGATTACATCCATACAGAATTTCTGCCTTTTGCGAACAATTTATTCATTCTTCCTATCCCGTGCATTCTTCATCTCCTTTTTACAGATAGTACTTTGACTAAGACTAATGCCTTTTATAGGTTTTGGATCCAAGCCATGCACTCTAAGATCTTTTTAGCAGACTATATTTACATGTAAGATTACATTCTTTTGCAAAAGCAAAACAGATTTTCAAGTTTAGGGGACTTTTCTGTAAGTCTCTGTGCATCCAAAAGGGGGAAAAAATAGATCCAGAGTTAGTTGCATTTCACATAGGTTTAAAAGTCTTAAAAATAAGGGCCACAGCTTCATCTACTCATTTGAATCCATTGGTGACCACCAGACATCCTCAGAGGTTTTTTGAAGGACTTGTTCTTTGGAGCATGCATGTCTCTTGCACGGCTGTAGAAAGTGCTAAAATGATTATCCTAGGTTTAATGGATGTATCCCAGGTAGATGAAGTTAGATGACATTAATCCCATCGCAGCAGTCCAATATCCACTGAAACCAGAACCTCAGATTCCCTCTTTATAAACTGTTGAGTATTTGCAGCAGAATAGGATGCATGCAGATCCATTATAGTCCAAAAATCAGCCATGTTAAAAACATGGACCACACTGATTTATTTGTATCTGACCAATATGAAAGTAGCTGGGGAAATTTCCAGCAAAAACTTTCATGTTTATGTCTGTTTTCAAGCATACTGTACTTGAATTTTTAAAAAAACTTTGGTTAGCACAAAGATAGAGTTTTGAGCTATCTCATTATTTTTGCTACAGGGCCAGCTGGTAAGTCATATGAGAAATTTGTTTTTAAGCACTGCTAACAGTTAAATGTTTTTGAAGGCTTGTATGCTATGATATTTATATTAAACGATGTGATGCTTAAGTACTGCTACAAACATTCTTTTTAAACACAAATCAAAAGCAAATATTAGTGAAGGATTTTTAAATTGCTCAAAGACATCTCCATATATAGAGTATTTGGATGATATGACCAACTTCTCAGAGATGGAGCCTGTGTCTGTGACAAAGCTTCTCCCCAGATGTTATTTTATCATACCTTAGAAACAAATTCTTCCTTTTACGTTTGTATTTGTGCAACTGTGTGAAAGACAGTGTGGGTGAACTACTGCTGCTTAACCAAGCAGCTCTTTCTGTCTCTATTGCTCTCTTTGCCAATCTGACAATCTGATGGGGCCAAACATTTAACCCTGCAGGTCACAGATCAGCTAAGACTTGCCCTCATTTGACCCATGTGAACAATAATAAGGCCCCTTTTCCAATAGTCTTTGTCCTGACCAACCCAGCTACAGTGTCAATTAACTTGGCAAGGCTTAAAGCCACTTTGAAAATCATTCAGTGTCTGAGGAATGTTAACAGCAGAACAGCTGTTTTCAAGAATCTCACACTTTGTGTTTCTTGTATTAAAAATTTTACTAACTCTTCCCTCATTGTTTGCTCGCATATGGCATAAGATATAAACTGATCTGCTGACCTCAAAAATGTGTTTTTCTTGCAAAGGGAGTAATTTCTTATAAGAAAAACAGTATTTAGCTAAGATGTCTGAAAAATTTTTGGTTTGTTTTCTGCATAAGGACCTAATTTAGTTTCTTGTATTACTACTAACACATGCTTCTAGCAGAGGTTTGGACCAGATGATCTCCAATGTCCATTTGAACCTAAATTCTTCCATAAATGTTGCTGAATTAAAAGTTGGTTTAGTCTCTTTTCTGCTCACTTCAGCCCAGGCTATGAAGAAACCCGTTTCAGCAGTTGAATTGAACTATCCAGTTCTAATCTGCTGCCCACAGGAGAGATTTATAAATCATATATCTCAGCACTTCTAACCTCTTGCATCCAATGGGAGTTCTGCCCATATTAATGAACTGCCTCCTTCACCAGAGCACAACACTACTCTAGCCTGGATAAAAGCCTTTCAATTTAAATTAGAAAAGAATTGATTTATTTAACTTTTGTCTTTGGAAACAATATTAACCCAGAATTTCAGCCCAACATAGCACTTTCTGTCATGAGTGAGATGAATTCTGATGTATTGCCACTCAAATGGGTTTTGATGTGAACATTATATAAGTTAGAAGGAAAGCCTACCAGTCCTCCAGCAAGGCATAAAGTTCAGTTTTTCAAATCTAGAAAGTCATGAGAGCCTAACACTGGAAACTACGGAATTCATTTATATTGCACACTATAATACAGCATTAAAAATATAATACCCATTCCAGTAATAAGCTTACACATATTAGTAAATGTCAAAATTGTACTTGTAATGCAGCACTGTTGAGTACTGGCATTACTACAATATTTAGTTACAGGACTGCACAGTAGTATTTTCACAGGACTCCCGCCTTCAAGTTCCCTTCATGGTCCTTTGGCATTCAACATCCAGTCCAAAAAGTTAGACCTGCACAGGACTCGTCTGGGTCACCCAGCTGGGTCACCCCACCGCCCTATTTTCCTATATCCCACTTCTTGTGATCTCTATTTCCCTTCTTACAGACAGATGCTTCAAGTCAGTCTGGTCCATCAAACTCTTTGTCCTAACACACTCCTCCTGCAATCACCTCTGGCCATCCACGTATAGAAAACAGAGGGCTTTGTCCCTTACACAGCTTGAGCAAGGACACCTGAAACTGACAATGCTGAGGTCCCAGCACAGGCACTCTCTCTGCGCCAGTCCCTGACTCGATCTACTCCAAAGAAAAGCCCAGCTCACTTCAAGCGGAAATCTCCATCAGTACATGTAGCAGCCTTTTAGAGCTGTGACTTCAGAAGCCTCACAGTCCTCTAGTCAGTGTTTGCAGATTGAGATATTTTCTTTCTGGATGTTTTTTTCATCTTTGCTGCTTTTTTTTTTTGGGTTTTTTTTTTTTTTTTTTTGTGTTTTTTTTTTTTTTTTTTTTTTTAAGTCTTAAGTTATTCAAGATGCAGTACCACGTCAACAACAAGGAACACAGGCTGGACACTTCAGTCACCCCTTCCAAATTTTATGTTCCTGTTTCAAATCATTAAAATTTCACATAAAAGAGGTAACCAGAACATTTTGATAGGGACAGAATGATGTATTTTCTCCTAATTTAGTTCTTGGAAATAGTAATTTTGACCAAAATTTTCCAGAAAGATTCAGCCTGAGGCAGATTACCCAGTATGCAAAATTTCAGGCCAAAGTTTGGCAAAGTTATGAGCTACAGAAAATGATTTTGTAATGGAATTTCTGGGCAATTTTAGTGGATGGTGCCACCAGTCCAATCTACCACACATACAAAAGGTATTTAAAATTTTATTAATTTTCTGGAAATCACTAACACTTTTCACCCTAGAAATAGTTTGGTGTAAATTTTCTGGATTTTGTGATGAATGCTCCAAGTGACTGCTGAACACAACTAAATACATCATTTAAAGTCTGAGTGTCAAAGAAGTAGGACAAGGATGTCTTACAGGAATGAGCAGGTGAGGGACTGAGCACATGCAAATGCATATATTCACAAGCACTTCCATTTCCTTTACACTGTGACAAACAATCCATAAAAAAAGAAATTACTTCTGACACAATTCCAAGAGCAGCAGAAGTTTCAATGTTCCTGTCAGAGACAATTGGACTAGAGATAGCACTGAACATTATTTGCACTCATACGAAGATGCCTGTAACAACTTTCATGCTACTTCAAGACATACTTATATAAACATAATTTCAATATTAAGAGCATTAGTTTTGGAATTACAATTTTCATTCATACATGCTTACATACATACATGTACCCACTAAACAGACCCTTTATGCTCATGTATCATTGTGTGGCAGATTCAAGAATACAATTTAATAAAATCACTCTTAGCTTCTCAAATACAAGAGTTTATTAAGACCTAAGGTTATACCTTTTTTTTATGATGTCCTTGAAATGGAATTTTCTTGATAAACTCATTACATTAGTGTTTCATTTAGTATGATCCATAGACCTTGTCCCTCTTATCAGCATTTGTCAGCAAACTGACCAATGCTTCTAGTTTCGGAGACCTTCAGGCATCTTTAAATTGTGCAATATAAAGTCAGTGCAGTGAAGCTAACTTGAGTAATTTTTAATTCCTTGAAAATGAAATCTGAGGTCCAAGACCAAAGCCAATGCTTAATGATTATTCCAGTTGCGAACTTTGATCAGAAAGAGCAAGCAGTACTGATGAGAAGATTGCTTTCTCACCCTGCCCAGAAACTTCTTGTCTTCTCTTTCATGACATCAGGTCTGCTGATGCCACATTCCCCTGCTGAACAGCAACTGAATCAAGGAACTTAGTTTGGTTTGCACAGGCCAGGTGGCCCCAAGACAAAGCAAGCTTCCACTTACTGAGTACGTGCAGTGACAGTTTGGCTGAATTCATTCAGTACGTTCACTAGTGGTTCACGAAACTAACCAGTAACATTAAAAAGTTATTTTATGCATCATGTTCTACAGAGAAGGAGTTCAGGTGTTTCAAAATGTCAGTTGTTAAACAGGATGGAATAGGCAGCAGAAGCCACACTCTGGGCATAGTTTTGTACTGTATCCTGTGAAGAACTAAACCACTTAATTTTCCATTCCCACATCTTCTATTCTCTTGTAGAGCCACTTTAACCCGTTCTTTGCTAATGCCTCCCAGCAGGAACTGTTTTCACAGCCTCAAGAGACAGAGCTATGCTTGAAGAATGCCAAGCAGCACTGTGTCTACACACACTGGCAGCACCTGACCCAGATAACACTGCCAAGGCTTGAGTCAGTGTCATACCATTTAATAAAGAAACAGATCTTCAACCTGCCAGTGCTACTGGGAATCAGCTTGTGTTTGTTTAAAATGGTAGGAGTTTTGTCATTAGCTCCACAGAAACAACATGCCATAAACTTTTTAAGCTGAAGGAAAATGCTGAGGTATCCATACAGGATCAAAAAGGATCATAAAACTTATCATATGCTTTGAAGTTAAACTGACTTGTTCATGGACAAAACAGTGAAGAGTGGTCACAGGAACCTCACCTGGGAACATTTTGCCATCTACAGTTTCAGATGATAAAAAATGGGGTCTAGACAAGAGACCAGAAGCTGATGTAGATGAAGAAGGATAAGCAGTGCATGATCTTACTTATCCGATATTTAAAAGACACGGTTTGCTGGCATAAATACACAAGAAAGCATGGATGGCACTGGAGGCTGATTGAGAGGTTCCAGTGGGTCTCTCACGTCAAACACATGCACAAAAATGTTCCAGCAGAGAGCAGTGTGTGCACTGAAAGAGCACTGTGACAGCATTAGAGACAGCTACATGTAGTTACAGCTCCCATTCTGCTTCATAGATCAGTAGGTCAAGTCCTGCAGAGGGAACAAAACTAGTCCCTCAAAGGAACTGCAGGACTAAACATTTCCTGTCCTTTCCAAGAAGATGAACCTTCAGAATGACAATTTTATAATCTGTAGATAATTTGATACATTAAGATTCACTTAAATAATTTAAATGCCTAGATTATTGAAATTACTGAAAATGGGAATTACGCTATATCGGCATTACATAAAGCAGTGTCATATTTGAGACATCCAGATTATCACCACCCTCCATGCAGAGTGTACTGCTATTCTGCCCTCAAAACACAGCAGCTTTCTGGTCGTGCTGACTCTGATCCTCGGTCTAACAGATTTAGACTAGACTTGAGAATCTCATAGTAGAAAATCTGCTTTTCAGTGTCCTTATCTGTTCCTCACCATTAATTTAATGATAAATGAATTTTCAAAATTTACATTATAGAAGTAGTATAACAGATTTCGACAAGGTGCTTTACAAATTATAAAAACAAATGAAGACAGTCCAAGGCAAGAAAGGGATCAAAGGCTAAATGAGTGAGCTTTAGAGGCTTTTCAATGCAAGAAGATTACTGTTGTCTTGAAAGAATATGTCTTGGCTTGGAGTAATTAGAATTGTATCTCCAAAAAGGCAGTAGCTGCATCTGTGACCTGAAAGCCCAGTTATTTTGGGAGAATAATCTTTTTTTAAGGTTTTCAGTTTATTGTCAATAGCTCCATGACCTTAGTACTGCTGCTGTTAAATGCACAACTTGCAAACAAAATTCCCACTGACTGGCATCCTTGTAGGCACTTTTAGTGAAGCAGCTCAGTATTGAAATCCACTTCTGAGGCTTGTGAGAGTTGATTGTTGTAATCTTTTTTTTGTGTAGATCTCAAAAGTAAATCTACATCCAGTGATACAGCAGAGCAATCAGAGGCTGCCTACTGTAATTACTGGGGGGACCAAGAAATAGAAGCAGAAAAAAGGAGCAGTTTCCAAAGACTAGAATCAAACAGATGGATTCCTCTTCTCTGAGAAGAGAATTGCTATGTAGCAACATGTGCTGTGAGTCATCAGTAGTAGAGAGAAAAGTGCCTTCTGCCATGTCTTCTAAAGACATAATTCCTCAATGATATTTGTTTTTAGGTATCTAAAATTAGCATCCATCTTATTTAACGTAAACAGTCCTTTTGGAAACAAGGAAAGGATATTATTAATGGTGTGCTTTCTGCAGAATTTATTTCATTGTCACAACCAGTGAGAGCCTAGAGAAAGGGCTGTTTGTATTGGATCTAACTTTTAATCTCTGCAGAAGTCTGTAAAAGCAAAGTACTTGAACCACCATGAACTCTTGGCAGTTACATGCTCCTTTGAAACTGCTCATTATGACGAACTCAGCTTCATGATTCAGTCAGTTAATATTTGCAAAAGAAATGAAAAATGAATCTATATCTGAACATAGCGAGCGCCTTTCTGAGAAACTGAGAGGGAGAACATACAGGGAGAAAAAACTTGAGGCTGAGTTTTCTGCTTTGAATTGGTGTAATGGAAAATGTTATTCCCCAGTCACCATCTCAACTCCTATTTATTACACAATATCCTCTTGCTTTCCAGTTCAGCTCATGCAGGCTTTCATGTTTCTGCTGAACAATTTCTATGATACTGTAGGCCAAAATATTAGATCTCCTTTTTTTTTTTATTATCTAGCCAAGTTCAGGCCAGACACTCAGCTGGATAAAACCACAAATTCTCAGAAGTCAGTATCGCAGAAATTGCACTTCCCGTCTGCCTACTGATTAGAAAACTGCCACATCTTTAGCCACGTTCATGTCTTTTTATTTTCTTTTCTAACAATGAGACACCAGAAATCCATATCTCCAGGTTTTGCTCTTGAACATTAGAAGTCTCATAAACCATGAGTTTCTGATGTTTGTTTGACACAATCTTTTCTCAAGTTACATTGTTCCTGGATAAAACTGAATCACTTTTTCCAGGGCAGTTGAAGGCACTCAGTAATTCTGAGGACTCTTTAGAAGAAGTCAGAGGAAGAAGGGATCTATGATCTAGCCAAACCCTACAGAAGGCTCTGTGTCACTTAAACATTTCAGATTACGAGTTGATAGACACGTTCCTTTTCTGAGATTTCAAAAAGACCTAAAAGTTTTAATTGGAAGGCTTAGCCAAATTGATTTTTATTTTTTAATCCAATTTTTTTCTTAATAAATTTTAAATCTCAATAAAGAGAGAAAAGGTGGAGTTTCTTAGGACAGTGGAGATTAAAGAGAAGTTAAAAGAAACTGACATCTTCCCTGAGGGAGGTTCCTTGAAGGTTATCATACTTACTTTAAAGTCTGAGATACCAGCACTGGCATTAATCAGAAATTATTCATGACACTAACATAAATAGGAGTCTCATTCCTAAAGAGACTCAAGGAGAGCCATAGCTTGAATTTGTGACTTCTATGTGTGTGTGTGTGTGTGAATAGGAAGACATATAATATTCTGTAAGTTTGTTATTAAAATAAAACTGGGAAGGATCAATGGGTATATAAATTTTGGATAGTAGGAATCACATGCTTAGAGTAACAGTAAACAATATTACTTGTTTCTCTTCTTTCTGATGTTAACCTGGTGATTTCGAAAAGGCTGAGATGGTCTAATTTTCCTCAGGTAGGAAGAGGGTCATCCAGCTCCTTCTCCATCAGTAATGTTACCATATTACTGAAAAACTAGCTGGCATAAAGGCATGCCTGCTATGCTGTGGTCAACATTCAAAAACCCTCCCAACAACGTATGAAAGCTGACGTAAAAATTTCTGACCAGAATAGAATTAAAATGTCTTAAATTTTATCAAAAGCATTGAATCTAAACATCTGTAATTGCACAGGTGTTGTCCATTCACTCCAGGAAGGGAGACAGCAGGGCACGAATAGACCTAACAATTGATAGTGAATTACTGGCTACTAAGAAATCAGTGGGAAAATCCTACTAAACTCCAGTAGGAGCAGAATTTCTTCCAGAAGTTATGAGGGTTCATTAGATAAACAGCCTTATTATTATATTTCTTTGGAGAGTAATCTGCACTTTTTGTTCTAGTGTGTGTAGAACTCAGAAGGAGTTTTCCTGCTGACTCAGACTGTTGGATGGTGAGGTTGTATAAGGTAAGATCACTTCTAATTCCAGGTAATTTAATTTCTCTTCGCAGCTCAGATTGCTGTCAAAGACATATAGCAATCTTTCTTTTATGCAAATGTTTTTCATGTTTGAGAATGCCCCACCAAGAAGAATTAAAGGCACTCAGCTAAAAAAAGGTTGGATTTTATTCTTTGTTTCTGTATTAGCTGGCACAATGGGGCTAAGAAGTAGTGTCATACAAGTCAGAAAAGCTAATGAGAGGACAGTGGTGCAGTTGGCAAGGTGTTTGCTGCTTTTGTAGGCCAAGAAACATAGTAACACCCTCCACAATTTGCAGTCTCCAGCTGCTCACCTTAATTAAACATCTTTGATATGGACGGACAATATTTCTTTTAGGAAAAAGACTTCATGATGACTTTGTTGCTAGCTACAGTAAACATAGATAATTGGCTCTATAAACACTGGCCTCCATAAAGGTAAAGATTTCCTCTGCTGCAGGATTCCTGAGAGCCAAGATTTAATTTGAAGGGGCAGTCCTGGTCTTGCATTCTGAAGTTTGTTTCTTTGCTGTTCTCAAAAGGAAAAGCATCTTCCCTTATCCAACAGACATATTTACGAAAAAGAAACCTCCCATTTTCAAGACGTATGTGTCTTGTCAGCCACAGTGAGCTGATAGATGCTGCACTAGAGTAGCAGAGAGAAAGATTTCAGTCTAGCTGGTTTGCTGTCCATCCACTCTGCATTCTGCACCAAATCAGAGCCACAAAGGCTATGCTATCTAAGACTTTCCACTGAAAACACTTTCCGTGGAAATAAAGGCTTTACTTCTGCCAACTTTAGGTGGAACAGAAAAAAAATGTTTGGAAAAACAGACCTGTTACTTTGTCTGTTTTCCCATTCTTTAGAAGACACTTCTAGTAGTTCTAGGACTTATGAGAGAAAGAGCACTTTTAAGTGAGGGGGAAGAAAAAATATGCTTGTGACCTGTATTTTTTTCCATAAAGACAGACAGTAATGCATGCTGAATTACTGCTTAACGAAATCTGGTGCACCACCATGACATAAGCTTTGATTGAGAGTTTGGCAGAAAAACTTCTTGAAAATTAAAAAATAAAAGAGAGGAGAAAAGAAGATCTTTTCAGTTTAGAATTGAAACCATGACAATATTCCATTTCAGCATCACGCAGAACTTCTGCAGGACCATATTGAACACAGGTTTTCCTCCTTTTAGTTTTGCCACATTTGAAAATAACTAGGAATAGATGTTTACTGCCCATATATTTTACAGTTGATATTAAACAGTGCTTTAAATTTCACCTGCAAATTATTCTAAAGCATTCAGTCGTCTGTAAAAACTCTAAGTCCATGCAAGCAGCCAGGTTTTTTAGGAAACTTCTATATAAACTAACTCTTTAATGATCTCAGTATGCCTAAAGATTAGCAGGAAGGAGGAAGTACAGCAAATAACTCTGTTCTGATCAAAGAATTGGTCAATTAATATCAAACAATGTTGAAAGTATGATTCTTGTCAGCAAGGATGCTGTTCCAGGCAACAGAAACACTCCTTTTACTGTTATTGTAGGGGACAAGTTCGAGGGCAGGATGTGCCTAACACTTTCTGATACCCTAAAAGGACTAGATTTAATAGAAAGACTCAAGGGTGTGCTAGCAGAACCCACCTATACTCCAACAGCAGCTCCGTTCTATTGCTCATGAAGAGTAGAAATTTTACATGCACATCTGAAATGCATCTACAGAAGAACACCAAAGGCCGTTACTGAACTGACTGATATCAGTGCTACTGCATAGCCACTGCTTTTGGAAGTCTTCTTTTTCTTGTTTAAGTTTAATTGCTTCAAATTACTGGAAAAGTAATCGACTGAGCAGGCAGGAGGACACAACACGGAGCACTCTGTCCCCCTGTCTTTAACATAAACACAGAGTGATATCTGTCTGATTGTACAGGGAATTTGAGGGAGAGCCAGGTCTCTTCATGTCTTATGAATGAAACTTTCCTTAAGGCTGATAAAAATGTTGAACCCACATGAAAGAAGATAAAGCCCTTAACCTAAAAAAACATTTCTGTCTTTCACCATTAGCAGACCTATGAGAATATCGGCCTATGAGCTCATAAAAGAAGAACTCTGGAAACAGGAGGTCAACTCAGTCTTTGTTGTTTCCTGCCTCTGAGCTGCTGTTGCAGCTAACTATTGCCTCTCGATGATTTCCTGACCTGCCCCAACCTAACTCCCCTGCTCACCCTCCCTGCCATTAGAAGCTGATAGAGAGGGTCTCCTGCTGGAGAGAGCAGACCTCCTCCTCACTTCTTTGCCAAACTGAACTTTCTTACAAGCTTTCTTGATTTCTCCTACTACTCCCAGGGTTTAGTGAAGCCATGAATCCTCGGCTGAACAACCACTAACTTGACCCAAATCAGTTAATATGTTGACTTGGCAAATTAGTGATAAGGGTAATATTCACCACCTCTTTACCTGTTTTTTTTCTTCAAAAGGCTGCCAAGTGGCTGTGATTGGGTAATGGCAGAGATGTTGATTTCTTTATCAAATATACAAGGGTTTTAACCTTCATTTTAATTACGTAAAACTAGTATTATTACATTTTTATGAGTTGTCTTCAAAATACTCCTAGTCAATAGAAGATAATTTCAGCCATCCAAAGGCAATTTGTTGTCTATTGTAAAAACATCATGTCACAAAGTCTCATTTCTAGATAAAAAACATCTCACACAACTCACCACAGGGTTGCTATACAGGTGATGTATATTGTGTGTTCTCTAGGTGGGTTTAGTTTATTGAGAAAGTATATCAGCATTATGAGCATTAAGTTTCAGTTTGATACCATCTTTGTTTTGAAACAGAACTTCTGATTTCTGGCTACTGCAGCAATGTCTTTGATTTGCTCTATGTTCACGGTCTTTATAGGTCATTATATAGCTTTCTCCTCAATGTCCCTTGATTTAGGTCCTTAATATGAAAGAGTCATCAACTTTGTCAATTTTCCTTCTTCCAGAACCTCATCTTGGAGAACAAGGTCATGGTTATATGGACAAGAGAAGAAAAAGAAGTATGGAGTTTCTGTCTGCAAGATAAAAGATACCTGTCTCTCATTTTCCAAAATTGTCTCATTAATACAAACTTAGTTAAACTAAGTTTGTATTAATGAGACAATTATACTTTACTGTATTTAGCTTTGACATCTGCTACTTCTGTGTAGATCCAATGTGTGGTTTGTGTTTCTAATATTTCTATGTGTTTCAGTTTCTCTCATAAGAGGTATTATCACTAACTACAAATCTGGTCTTGCTTAAAGCCATGGACTGTAATACTCCGCCAATACTGCCTTTAAATACAATAACTTGTCAGAAATTTGTTGCATCTTCTACACATAGCAAACCAAAAATTTCAAAAGTATGTTGTTATGGTGAAAAAATAGCTCATGAATTCACACAATCATATGTTGCATCTCCAGTTAAAATGAGAATTGCAAAGTAATCTACCGGCTTCATTCCAGAAAGAGAATTGCATGGGTGAGTCATGACCAGAAATCAACACCATAACACTGACAAAAATAGGTGCATAACAATCCCATCACTGCACTGAGACATAACATACTTTTCTGGTAATTCACTGCCAGCCATAAGTTCAAAGCTACTTCTTTAAGTGAACCTTGTCTATGATACATAAATGTATATAAAAAGCAGCTTCTCAGTCATCAGAATAGTTCACAGTCTGCATTCAGCATCTGAGCTGCTTCATTCCCAGACAAAAATGCTTTCTGACTACACTTAGTTTCAATTAGCACTGCAGTGTTAATACAGAGATGAGGGTTCCTTTCTTGTTGCACTGGTTTTGGTACATGTGAAGTGGTGATTTAGCAGGGCTTTAAAGACAGTGTCCCATAGCTCCCTTTTAGAGACATATAGATTGGACGAGAAAACTACCACCAGACATCAGGGATGGCAGTCTGAGCAGGAGCTGGCAGCAGATCAACACCGTCCTGCACTTATTAGCAAGAATGTGCAACATTCAGGACAAGTGATTATTCCCCTCTACTTGACACATGTGAAATTGTGTTTGGAGCGCTATGTCCAGTTGTGATCTTCCTTGTACATGTTAGACTAAGTCCAGTGGAAGACCACCAAGATTATCAGGAGATCTGGGAAGTGTGGAGAGAATCAGAGACAATTTTTACTCAGCCTGGAGATCAAAGGAGAAATCTAATTGTATTCCAATTGCAGGTGAATGGAATGGTTATAGAGAAGATGGAGAAAAATTTTTCTCAGAGATGCATGCAGTGGGAAAATGAGATGCAATGAACACAAATTGCAGTACAGGAAAATCTTTATACAATCAAGGAAAAAAGTCTTCTCAGTGAGGGTGATAAACCTCTGAAACAGGCTGCTCAGATAGGTTGTGGGATCTCCATCCTTGGACACCTTCAGAGCTCAAGTGCCTATGACACTGGACAATCTGCCCTAACAAGTCTTGAGTTGCTTTGAGAAGAAATCTCAGCGAGAGATTCCAATGTAAATTACTAAATTATTCAACAAGTTAGGATATATTCTGCTCTTCAGCATCTCCTATTGACTATTATAAACTACTTCTCCTTAAGCTGCTGACTTCTGTGGCTTCCATTTGGAGGAAGTGATACAGATCTTACAGACCAATGCAGACATCTATGTTTTATAATATTGGGCCTCTTGAAAAATAGACCTCTAAATTTCATAATATTCAAGGTTTCTGAGAAACTATATAAAATGTACCATAACCCCTGGTGTCCTAAATCGAAGTAGTTAAAACCATTCCACTGTATTGTAGCCTAGGTACATGGATTCACAACACAAGTGTTGTAGAATCACAACCTGTACTATAATTTAATTATCAGCACCAATGCTGAGACTAATTTGTATGTTTCTGGCCAAATACCCAATGGTAACCAAAACACGGAGATTTAAAGCAGCCACAGTGGTGGAAATGGGAAGAAAGAGAATGCCTTTTAGTTTAAAAACACAGCTTGAGGGTGTTTTCTGTTAATTAAAAAATTGTTGTGGTTTTATCTGTGGTTTATCTTCTATTTTCTTGCTTACAAAATTTACTTGCTACAAAGTCTTGGCAACTAAAATCAAGCTTGCAGTTATCTTTAAAATGTTAAATATAAGACATTAAGCCAGATTCTGGAAGTTTTAGTTATCCTGAGTAGAGTCTAAATAGAGCAATTAGATTCGAAGGCATGCCTTGAGGAGGAAGGTACAGCTCAGTTTGAGCCAGAGAGGTAAAATGAGGTTCCAAAACACCTACTAAGTGAAATAAGTAAAATCTAGGGTAATCAGCTTTACACTATATAGTAGCTCATATTTTGGGGAACATAAGCAGTTTTTTTGTGTTTTGATTCAAGACTGCTACCTTTCACCAAAATAGCAATGTTTTAAAAGTCAGTTTCCCTTCCCACCCTTTTCAGCTTCTTTTGATTAAAGGGAGCACCTAAAAAAACCCATTACCTATCAAGGTGTTGCAAAATCAAAAAGAAAACAGTCTTGGATTTTTTTATTATTATTTTGATCTTTTTTCTAACTAAATTGATAAAATATATGTATTTAGATTTAGCATACAAACCAGAACACTCTAGCAAGTTAATTTTAATTTTTTTTTTTTTTTTTACCAGCACACATTAAACACTAAACTGAGTAGACTTCTGGCTGGGTTCCATTCAGACATGTAAAGGCAATGAGACTGAAATAAATAACCTTAATAATTTTATCAGGCATTTTATGTTGCAGCATGTTTGAAAATACTGAAAGAAAGTAGATTAATGGCTCTTTTTATCTAGCTGCTTTTAAAATAATTGCCGCTTCAACAAAGTTAAATGAAGGTTCCATCTTAGAAATCTGCATTAACCCAACCAGTTATCCATTGCTATTCTTAACAAGATTAACAGTGAATCACAGCTATTTTTCCTCCACAGAATTAGAAGTGGTATCCGTGTACAGCACTTGTACACAACTGGAGATCTCAGGGTCAGTTTTTAAATCTTGGTTAGATTTCTCTGTGGTGCTCAGACCAATAAGGATGCATCATTTGAATCCATACTAAGCAAACTCTAAAAGAATATCAGACTGGTTCTGGCAATCAAATGTGAAGGTGACTATGAATCAAATGTGCATCTACTCATACAACCAGTCCATCACATATGAATACCACCAGACCAGAGATTTTGTCACAAGAATATTGAACACCAGCTGATATTTAAACTGCTGCATCTGCGTTGCTTTGTAAACTATGCCAAGGGGTGGACCCAAGACTGCAGGAATTGTCTGTGTATGATGCTTACCTTACTCAAGGCAGACCATGCTTATATTCCAGAGAGAATGTAGGAAAGCCACAAACTAAATTACAGCCCTGCCAAAACAGGGCTACAAGAGCTACCCCTTATATATCAGCTTTTGCAATGATAAACTCAAGCAGAAGTGCTAAGGATGGTTATGCCCCACAGAATACTTGAAATCCATTCTAAACTCAGATGTCACCTAAATTTTAGACAATCTGAGCTGAAGCTAAATGCAGACTGTTGTCCCACACACCAGGCTATAGGAATACCAAGCATCCTAAAATTCATACTGCAGCTATGGTGTAGACACAACTTCTAAAATTTGAATATGGGCCAAAAAAAGAGAGGAGAAAGCCATTTATTTGCCCAAAATGTATTGACATATCACAGAAAAAAATAAAGATGGCTTGGACCTTCATTGTTCATGCTTTCTGCTCTCTTCATTCTTGTGCACTTGGAATTTTTTAATACTTTCTCTTCAGCTGACAATATAATTTTGTTTAAGCTCATACAGCTATTTATTCTGTATAGTAAATCAGAAGAAACTTAATGGACTCATTCTACTCTCATTTAGTTTGGCTTGACATTAATGACTCAGTAAGTACAGAGCAGTGAAAGCTAAGCAAAGATGATGCCTAGATATTTGCTATTGCTTTAAATTGCACAATGGATTTGGATTTGCACCCAGACAAAAAAAACCAAACTTCCATTTTCTTTTGGTAGCTTGCTACATCCACTTTCACTGATGCAAATGACTCTATCAGATGACAACATCATGGACACACTCAGGCTGGGAACGACAAGAGAGTGTTCTCTTGGGCAGTCTCCTGCTCAAAGCAGGTCAACATTGGATTCAAATCAGGTTGTTCAGTTCCTCGTTCTCTGCAGTTTACCATTCCCAGTAAAAAGTTATCCCGATGGAGAAAATATTTCCTTATACTAATTGGAATTTCCCTATTTCAATTTGCCACCACTGTTTCTTGTTCTCCCCCTGTGCAGCTCGGCCTTGCTCTGTCTTCACAGTAAGTTCCTGGTGGGTTAGGAGGCAGCTGTGCAGGCTGAACCAGCCCAGACCCCTCAGCCGTGGTGGCTCTCTGCTGAACTTGCTGCCATCTATCAATCTCTTTCTTGCACTGGAGGCCCATAATGGGATGCGCTGTTCCAGATATGAGCTAGTGAGTGTTGACTAATGGAGTATAATCCATTCCTGTGGCTCTGCTCCTATTTTAAAGGTCAGTTACATGGTTATTTTTCAGCTGACAAACAGGACAAGCCTCTAACTCACTAAGGCTAAATCTGCATAAGCTATTTGTGTGCACAGCCCCATCAGGTGAAATCTTTCTTGTGCATATACCTGTTCTCTGATTAACCAGAAGGAATTGAAACTTTCAACATGTTATTACACTAAATATTTTCCATTGGTAAGAGTAAATTAAAACCTTTTCAAACTTATAATTCTAAGACGCAGCACAAATGTACTGCAACTGGCTATGTTTTAAAGCATTTTCTAATTTTTTCCTAATTAAAGTCATAGGTTTCTAGACATGCTAAAATATAAGTCATTAATATGGAGGACACATGGACTTTGTTTGGCAAGTCTCAGAGTGTAAAACTCCTTAACTGTATTTTACACCTACAGTCTTCAAGCCTTGGCAAACAGTTTAAAATGGAGAGATCTGAAAGCAGGTAACATTTCTGGCATTAGACTAGAGTGTAGTGTTTAAAGCTCAGATCCACCAGCAAGCTGAAACATGATTCAAGAAGGATAACTTTGTTGTTTTTTCTTACAATGTCCTATAGAGCACATGCCAACACATATAGAGTCTGATTCTGCTGTCAGCTATACTAAAGTAAATCCAGAAGTACTTCAGTGAAGTTCACTGAATTGCACTATATTCTTACTTATGTTCAGAAGGAAAATGCTCCTTAATTTCTAAGACCAGCTAGTCACAAGGTGTTAGGAACACACAGCCTTTCAAAGCCTAGAGATTTATCAAACAGATAGGTCCTGCAGAGTGCTACAAGGGTTCCTTGGTCAGGGCCTAGACTGTAGATTATCCAGTTCCCATCTGTGAGTTAAGTTAAGGGAAAACAATTATCCCGGTTCAGAAACTCAGACAGCTTTGGCTGTAGCATGATGTACCATAGTTTGAGCCTTTCTTGTGTAGGGTCTGACACATGAGGAGTTGGCTGGGAGCATTCAGAGAGACAGACACCAGCAGCTGCAGGAACTAACTTATGTCACGGTGACTTTATCATGCCTCTGATTCCTGAATTTTCTCCTCGAGAGATAAATTGTCCTTATTGTGCTGTATTTCTTTCTTTATATCTCCCATAAGAAGGTTTGTAACCACAGTGCTTAGCAACTTGTGGGTATATCAGTGTATAACTATACCAATTGTAAAAAGGTGAGGTAGAAGGGATGCTGTTAAATTGAACACCCAGAGACAAAAATAACCCCAAGTTTTAGGAAGAGTGAAGGGCCTTTGACTCAGATGACTGTAGCTGCTTTCCCTGCATGGATTTGTTCTGTTGCTTGCTCAGATCTGGTCCATCAGCACTCGGTAAAGTTTTGGGCTGTCTCACACCCACTGCTCATGAGCCTGTGATTTATTGGCACTCCTAGACAAGCTGGGGGCTCCTTGCTCTCTTGGATTATCACTTTCTATTTCTTCCTACCCATGAGGAGGTTGTGCCACACTAATCCACCCCAGCCTGAGATGTCCCACTATCCTTATCCCACTACTGAGCATCATATACACAGCACATAGAGAGATGAGGCCAATCATAAATGGGTGTCTCTTTTGAACCTGTTTTAGGCAATGCACTGTCATGATTATTGTTACAAAAAATTCAGACCAGGAAAAGAGGACAGCTAGGGAATCACAAAGAGCTGATAAGAGCGAAGACAGGGATGCCAGGATGAACCAGATTGATGCAGTCTTTGTCAGAGACACTTTGCACTGCAGCCACTTTGCCCCGCATCCACTTTGCCCCAAATACTGTTCGCTGCCTTGCAACAACCCAGGTGGCAAACACTGGAATCTTCCACCCAAGGGCACCCAAGCCTACGCTGCCTGGACAGTGCATTCGTGTCACCCTCAGACAGTAGGCTGAGCTGGGCTGGGCCAGGGAAAATGAGGACTCTCCAAATATACTAATGGACTTGGGCTTGTAGGCAGCCAAGAATAAAAAATTTGCAGTTCAGCTCAGCCATTGACAAGGTTGAGGAATTTGGTGTCCAAGCCTCTATGCCTGACACTTCTATCTGCAGCTGATCCTCAGTATCCATCTGCATCAGCAGACCAGCAAGAAGGAACCAGAGGCCAGGAACCAGAGGCCAGGGCACTCTCTTAGATGAGTAGCCAAACCACTAGCCTACAGAAATTTTAGTGCTTTCTTTCTCTGTTTACACTGTTCTCCACACAATAGAAATGGGGCAACAAATGGGGCAGAGCTCACAATTGGATTGATTCACTACCCTGTCCAGGCAACATTCTCATGGATCTTTCCATTTAGATGGAGTGCCAAAAATGCCACCAGTATAATACACTACTTACAGCTATATCACACTGAGTTGCTTTCTTAGCACATCTTATTAATAGAGTTGTCAGTAACAGCAAAAAATATATTTTTTAAAATACACTGATGCAGGAGGAGCTGTTTTTGACAACTTCTCATTTAACCCAAGGTGTTAAGCTACCCTGAAGGCTTTAACAAGAAGCAGCATTAGCGAATATGCCTTAGTTTCAAGAACAGGCAGAAACTGCACACGTGGCTGCTTGCATTAAAGGGCATAAGTCTCTGAACTCTGGTCCAAGGCAAGTCCAGCTCAGACAATTGCCATTAATTAACCTCTGTCTGCTGTCAGACAGCTGAGCTCATCTAAAATACTCATGCAATCAAAACACCTCCAGAGGGGTGGTTCAGCTTCTTCTCTCCCTTCATCAGGTTAGGACCTGTTTGTAGGTGCAGCGTCCTGTCCTATTCTTTGTGCCAGCTCTGACTTATTGTTGAGTTAGTTCAGCTTATAAAACCAGATGAAAAATTTTTCATTCTTTTGCTAGATGAGTTTTATGTCCCTTCAGAAGCTGAATTAACTTTTCACTGGGGATCCAGTGAAAGGCAGAGGTGACAGAAGTGAGAAAGTGTTCATGTGGCTGGGCACAGAGGAAGGAGCAGTGGAGCAAAGGGAATACGTAATTCAGTGCTTTGGAATACCCTCAGCATTCCGTAAAAGGCTGCATTCAATTGGGTGCTTGAACTGAGAGCTTTTACATAAATAAAATAGTTTGCTGCAATCTTTCTGAATGAAAGGTGCTTAATCAGTCATCGAAAACATCAGGCCAGAATAAGCAACAAAGATGTTATGGAAAGATCTAATGTAACAATTTCAGTGATGTAGGGACTCACGTAAAAGAGGGACCTAAGTGAGTTTGTACACACCCCATGCCTCCAGACTTCTTTCATCTTATCCTGGTGGGAGATAAAAATAATAGAGAGAAAACCCCAACCTGTTCAACATGAAATGAAATAACTGCTTAACAACTACCCAGTTAATTGCAGTTTTGTTGGCTGGCTGGAAGTAACCCTATGAATTAGATAAAGGCACATTTACACTGTAAAAGCCTCTATTCAGTACAAAAGAATGCAGTAGTGAGCTTCTGTCTGAAGCCAAAAAGCTAATGTGTATAGCTTTTTGAGACCAGAGAGTCCTCTGTTACAAATAGGATCTGCAAAATGCATGAGACAAGCATCTTAAATTCTTGAGGTTTCCAAAAGATCACTCTACACAGCAGCAGTGTTACAGCTGTTACAATGAGAGCCTATGCTGAACTGGAAAACCATCAGGTTGACTCAGCACTCATGTCATTCTATCTTAGATGTGCTATCTTCTGGAGAAAAGAAAACTTTTTAAGGTAAATCAGCTGGGGTTTGTCTCCAATAATTGGGGTTTTTTAACCTCCTTGTTACGTCTGGGAGAAACCTGAGCTCAGTGTGCAACTGAAGCTACAAAAGGTCTTGCAGAATTGCATAGAGATGAAGGATTACACTTTAGACATGGCTGCCACGTAAAACCCTGCTGAAGGTAGTCACAAAACTCTAACAGTCCAGTAAAATCGTTGTAAAAGGGAAGGGCTGCAAATGGCTAGCAATGCCAACGCATTTCATCCTTAGGAATTTGTCACTGAGTGTACTGTTCAGGGATTTGCTAAGCAGCATTTGGCATACTTCCCTATCCTCTCATTCCCAGAGGGGATGCTGCCAGTATGCCTGCATCTGCCAGAACTGTAGGCAGCATCTTTGATTCAGGTCTCAGTCAGGACCCTAAGTTCAGTCAGTGTCTTAAAAATCCCCCAAAATACCTAAAAAAAACCAAAAAAAAAAAATTGCACAACATGCCCATTTTATATATACCATACCATTTTATATGGGGTTGGGTTGGAAGAGACCTCAAAGATCATCCAGTTCCAACCCTCCTACCATGGGCACAGACACCTTTCGCTAGACCAGGTTGTTCAGAGTCCCATCCAGCCTGGCTCTGAACACTTCCAGGGATGGGACATCCACAACTTCTCTGGGAAACCTGCCAGTGCTCACCAACCTCACAGTAGAGAATTTCTTCTTAAAATCTAATCTAAATATACTCTTTTTTTGTAACCATTCCCTCTTTTTCCAGCAGTACATGCCCTTGTAAATAGTCTCCCTCCATCTCTTTTGTAGGTTCCCTTCAGGTACTCAAAGACCACAATTCAGTCTCTCTGGAGCCTTCTCTTCTCCAGGATGGACAATCCCAATTCTCTGAGCTTTTCCTCACAGGAGAGGTGCTCCATTCTTTTAATCATCTTGGTGGCTCTCCTCTGGCCCTTCCAACAGATCTATGTCTTTTCCGTGCTGGGGACCCCAGAGCTGCACTGCAGGTGGGGTCTCACCAGAGCAGAGGGGCAGAATCCCCTCCCTCACCCTGCTGCCCATGGGGCTTTGGATGCAGCCCAGGGCACCCTTGGCTCTCTGGGCTGCGAGTGCCCATGGCTGGGTCCTGTCCAGCCTCTCATGCACCAGCATCCCCAAGTGCTTCTCAGCAGGGCTGCTCTCAATCCATTCATCCCCCAGCCTGTGTTTATACTGGGGGTTGCCCTGAACCAGTCAAAGGACCTTGCGCTTGGCTGTGTTATAACCTCAGAAGGTTCCTGTGACACCACTTCTCAAGTTTGTCCAGGTCCCTCTGGATGGCATCCCCTCCTTCAGGTGTGGCAAATGTACCCTCAGCTGGGTGTTGTTTGCAAACCTGCTGAGGGTGCACTCGATCCCACTATGTTATTAAAGAAGATATTAAATAGCACCGGTCCCAGTATGGACCCCAAGGGACACCACTTTTCACTGATGTCCACTGGAATTCTGAGCTGTTGACCACTACTCTCTGGATGTGACCATCCAACCAATTCCTTATCCACCTAATAGTCCACCCATCAAGTCCACGTCTCTGCAGTTCAGAGAGAAGGATGCTGGGGGGGACCATGTCAAAGAAGAAGTCCAGATAAAGAAGCCTGCACCCTTCTCTTGTCCTCTGGAGTCACTCCATCACAGAAGGCCACTGGGTTGTTCAGGCAGCACTTGTCCTTGTTGAAGCCATGCTGGCTTTCCTAAATCACCTCCCTGTCCTCCACGTGCCTTAGCACAGCTTCCAGGAGGATCTTTTCCATGACTTCCTGGGCACAGAGCTGAAGCTGACAGGTCAGTAGTTCCCAAGTAGTTCCCACTTGGTTATGCTGGTTTGTTGTCTCTCTTGACTGATCTCTTGCTCCTGGCAATTGCTAGCTCTTGCACTCTCTGGAAGACTTCCTTAAAAATCTGCCAGCTGCATTACACCCCCTTGTCACCAAGGGCAGTCTGCCAAGAGATCCTATAGACTATCTCCTTGAAGAGCTGGAAGCCTGTTTTACTAAAGTTCAGGGGCTCAATCTTACTCCTTAGCTGACCCATGTTCCTCAGGACTGTGAACTCCACAGGTATATGATCAGTGCAGCCCTGGCTGCCTCCAATCTTGACATCCCCAGTTAGCTCGCTCGTGTTTGTGATCAACAGATCCAGTATTGCATGCTCTCTGGTAGGGCTGTCTGTTACTTGGCTCAAAAAGTTAGGCACTCCAGGAGCCTCCTGGATTGCCTAAAGCTCACTGTGCTTCCTTCCCAGCAGATGTCAAGGTGGTTGAAGTCCCTCAGCACGATGAGAGCCTGAGAGCACAAAACCTCCTGTAGCTGGAGGAAGAAGGTTTGGTCAGTAGGCTCCCCTTGATCAGGCATGACCACTGTTGCACAATGTTATAACCGTTTTATTGACAAGGAAAACAAGCAGTGTAAGAGTATTCGAACCATTGTTTAAAGAAAATAACCTCTAAATCTAAACATGTGGTTTTGGAATTAAAACCTGGTTTTAGGCATTAAAATAATTTAGCCACAATTCAATCAGAAGCTATACAAGCTTCACTTTTCCAAGCAAAGAAATTGAAAATGCAAACTAATAGCAGTGCACTGAAATTTACAGGTTTTTCACCTACTTTGTAATCAAACACTCTTTGAAGCCTAATTGTAGCATGTTTGATGCAGGCATTGATTTGTTGAAACTGTATGTACAGCCAGTGCAAACAGTCCAATAATCCTGAGCCTTTATTTGGCTCCATAACCATTTTAATGGCTTTTTCCACATTTATTGCTGGCAACAGCATACCTTCACAGAAGCTGAGTTGTGCTTTTTGTGTTGGTTTTGTTCTTGATTTACAGGCAAGCTCTTTAATTGAACTCTTAAGAACACACTCTGCATTCAGAACCTTTGCAAATAGAAGATGCATTTAAGAAGTTGTTAATATAGTCTGCATGGTGGAACATGAGTGATCATTCTCTGGTATATAGAGCACTAAATTAAAATAATGAAAATAATCAGGGTATTTGCAACTCTCTGTGATATGTTCAGATAATTCAAGCACCAAGTTTATTAACGGATGTCTTACAGTCTCAGATCGAGTCCCTTTGATTTCCTTTCTTTTTAAGTATTCAGGGGCTTGCCTCACTACAGCTTCATTCATCTCACAGATATATTTTATCTTTCCATACCAGAACATATTAATGGAGTTTTCCTGAAGGTGAGCCAAAGACACAGACTCTGACACAGATTTCCAGTATACTGCAGGAAAATGAGAAGGGGACGTGTGAAAACAGTACAATATCCTTCTTGTATTTTCCAAGTTGCACTACAAACTAGATGATAAGCCGAATATTTGTTTTAACGGCTTTTTAATGGAAAAGATAACACATTATAAAGGAAAAAAATTTCTAGGTAATAAAAATATTTTTAAGGAATATAAATATCAAAGGGATGTCATTAAAAAAAACCCAAAACAACATAGAATTAAAACCACAGTGTTCACAACAAACATTTTTCTGTAAATAGTTACCTTTTTGCATATAGATCTAAACTGCACATTGGTAGATGCAATCATATGTTTTTCACACTTTGCATTTTGCCATTTTTCACTATCAACATCAGATAAGCCTCAGCGGGGAAGGAGTGGTTTGTAGAATTAAGGATGTAGTCCTCTGTAGTAAAATGGTGAAGGAAATTTTGTGTCACTCGTATTTGCACATAATCAAGGTAGTTGTTTGGTTGCGATGGTTCTTTTGCTCATTTTTACAGTACAGGTGCAATTCTACACGTAAATGGACACAAGTATTTAGATTCAATATGAAGTATGTAGTAAGGTTTGTATCAGCATTTTGAGACTCGTCACCAAATCCCAGCCTTTTTGTACACATAATGTAGGCTAAGATCACTTAATTCAAGTTGTAAACTTATATTCAAAATAAAATAAAATTTAAATTTAAAATCTGACTGTAAAATTTTAATTTGATTCCCTTTATTATGACTCAGACTTTGCTTACAAGATCACATAATTTTTCTCCCTCATACGTTTTACCTGTAGAAGAATCCTGCTTTCTTTTTGCAGGGGATGGAGGAAGGAAGTGAATTAAAGTGTCACAAGTGAAGCACCTCATATGCAGAGCACTCTTCAAGAAGAAGAAACACTAGGAAAGGAGCCAGAAGTGTTGAAATTAACAAAATAAGGTCCTTTGACTAAGGGAGTTATATATTCCCCAGAAGAACGAGTTTCTACCCCTGCCGCTACCAAAAGGTTGCTGAATAACATTTATATGCAAGCACTAAGGCTCAGATGAAATTTAAATATTCCTGCTGACACTAAAAAGGCTATAAGTAAGGCATGTGGCATAGGAAAGAAAATCTAAGTTAGATCCCCATTTTCACTCCAACATCTGTAAAACGGGGAGCCTGAGGCAGCTGGGAGCAGGTATCTCAACACCAGGCATGTAGAATGACATTTCCTTCCCTGCAACTCAAATCTGACTTTCATTTGTTTTATCCTCTTTTTCTCCTACTTCTTCCCATTGAAATGGAAAGATTTCAATGAGGATCAATTGGGCAAGCTTTGGTCCATTTCCCCGCACTTCGTGTCATCCCATTCACTTTTATTGTTTTCACTTCGGTTCAGAATTTTCTCCTCTTTTTTTTTTAGCATCTCATTTCTTCCATTTCTTCTCCTGTCTCTTTGTTTGCCTTTCTTCCCTGACTGACCTTACCCAGTGTGTTTGCCCAGTCAGTTCTAGGTTCCAGGACGAATATAATTCCATTCTGACATTTCATCCAGTAATTCATAGGTCCAGACTTCTTGGCCAGCTACTACCCAGGCATCGATTTACTCCTAAATCTTTACCAGTCTCTGCTTTCTTCAGCTTCTGCAACATATATTTGCTCCTCCATGTTGTCTGTGTCTAACTTACAGGGCACATGAGAAGGAAAAAAAGAGATATCCTCTGAGTTCTCATGGACAAATATTTCCTTATAAGTATTTGCAAATACTGTGGACATTTTTTGCTAATCTTTTAGGCTGTTTAATTTTCAGGAGCCTGAAAATCCTGTCTCTGTGGCTTTAAAGAATTTTTTTCAATTTTTTCAAGAATATGTTGGATTTGGGGGCTTTGAGAAGAGAAATATGTGTTAGTGTCTTCCCAGAACAAGGAATTTATTCATTGTAAGCATAAAAGTGAATGGGAGCCAGAAACAAATAGAAATAAACACTACAACTCATGCTGCAGTTTTTCAATAATAACCATGTAATGGTGAAAAAATCCCATGTATTCTCAGCCACTAAATGTGTGTTGCTTTGCCTGTGATTTTCAGTCATGGTTATTGTCAAGCAACCCTAGAGTCAACGTCTATGTGAGGCACATAGTGACAGAGTTCAGGGAAATGCATACCTGAGAAAATTTATGTAGCTAGGCATCAGTAATTCCAAAGCATCACTGCACCTACAGTGACTGACATTGTCGACTTCACTAACATGAATACGGAACAAGATAATGCATGTAGAACAAGAACTTATATGTGGTTATCATAGACAGTAATTTCCAAAATCAGTGTGTCATATGTTGTGTTGTCATGTTTTTACAACTCAGTGCTCATGGCAAAGAACCCATCCTTCCACAATATGTCTGAGCTCAGGAGAAAGTCAGAAAGGACAGTATATTCCTGTCACAGAGTAGCAAACCACACTGCAGTAATTATAAGGAACAAAACAGGCAATCCTCTGCTCTCTCACTTGCCTCAACTGCACCTCAGTTAGGTTGAGGGAAGAAAGCTGCAAGATGGGACCTGCCCAGTACTGAACATTATTTCTAGGAGCATGCTTTCTTTATTCTTTCATCCTCAGTTGACCTGAAAACGTACTGCAATAAAGGTTTGCTTCTGGGTGTTCAGCTCAAAGTGAGCTTCTAGCATGACTTTATACAATGTAAATTACATTACAGGAAATGTAAATTATTTCTGCAGCCTTATCTTTTAAGTGTTCTCATAAAGGAAATAGTTCAATGGATATTAGTTTAACATCTGGCATGTTTGATCTTTCTGAGAAATTGTGTAAAGCAATATGCTACAGAAACTTGCTATTTCTTATCTTTCACTGACTACCTGCTACTGGGAACTATTGGAAGCACCATTGCAACGAGGGATCAAATGATATTTCATATGTATAGAATTGGATTATTAAATTAATGTAATTCTGCTCTTCATGTGTGAAAACTGGGTTGCTCTGCCGTTCATAGATGGAAACAGAAAGGGGAAGAAATCTTGGTTAACTGAGATGTAATAAATTTACAGTACAAAGCTGGCATGAAAACCATTTTGTCTTGCTTCAGTGGCAGCATATGATGCCTTTCTAAAGATGGACTTCAGTTTTCATTTTACGATTTATTTACAGAGTACCATCATTACATAAACTACTTGTTTCTTACTGTACCATGAAGTAATTAGTTGTGGAAAACTCAATTGTGCCAGCCCTGAATTACATTTATAAACACTGAAAATGTGGGTACCCACCTAAACAAAAGAAAACTAATTGTTCAGCTGTGTAAATAATTCAGGAAAGAGTTTTCTAATAAATGTCCAGATTGATGGTCTTTTTAAGGGAGACATTATGCACTGGCACTGTAGAAAAGAAATGTTATCTGTATAATAGGAAAATTATTATTTTTATACAATACATTTCAAAGCAAAGACTTTAACCTGGGTCCTTGAAAAATGATGCTTTTTTCTTTTATAGCTATTTACCTGCTCCAGAAAAGCAGACAGATTTCAAGCTGTACACAAGAACACAAAAGATTAACTTTATGCTTGTGATTATTCTAAATTCTGATATTTTTACTACAGGGCTTAGAAAGCACAGTCGTATATCTCTTGTACTCTGTGGCTAGCTATACATGAGAACAGTGCAAAATCCATTACATTTTAAGATCATCTTAGGCCTTCAGTAGCAAGAGTATCATCAATTAACATTCCAGGGAGATTATCAGTTTGGAAATCAAAACAGTAATAATTCGTATGTAAACACATATATCTATACTCATAAAATCTCGAGGTACAGCTTGATCTTAAGGTGTGAAATTATATTGGCACACAGATGTGCAAACTCCATAGGGTTGTCTGTTCTCTGCTTAAGCAGTGCAAAGTCTTACACAAAATTTGGCTCCTAATCACTATTTATCTGCCTTATGTTGCACTCTATCTCTGAAAAGGAAAAGAGAAATAAATTAGTAATTTTTAAAACGTGTGCACATCTGCTCAAGGAACAGGCAGTCTATGTGTTCCCTAGTTACACTGGTGATTTCAATAAACTGCATTTGGAAAAAGACAGAATTGTCTTTAAGGTTCATCTCTGCAAGTCTACGGTTTTGGCATAATTTTAGAGGCATTTAAAAAAAAAAGATAAAAATAACAATTCAGCTATTTCTGGTAATATTATTAGAAAAAATACTTTTGTGTTGTTGTCCTAGTAAGAAATCTCTGTTATAGTGCTTGAACTTTATTTTACCAGTGCCTGTGGAATGATGGCCAGAGAGTCCAGCAGCATTAATGATTTAGTGGACTGGCCCCATTCAGTGCTCAATCTCTCAGTGGATGCTTCTTGGACAGTAGCTCCTGATGATATTAAAACTTTTGATTTGAAAGCAGCAATTCTACCTGACACAAAAGAAATCCTCCCTCCTGACTGAATCAGTGAGATCTGTGTTTACTGACAGCTTGTCTTATCCGGCAGTTTCTCCTTGAATATCTTGCCGGTCCCTCCCAGAAAACATAGAAATATTCTGGCAAAGGCATGGGACTGAAGAGAGGGTTCTTTGTTCTCTGAGACTGTGTATGGTTTGACAAGAAAGATTTAAAGATGTCTGTAGGTCACTGAAGGTTAGTATTTCCTGACATTATTACTTTAACAAATGAAGAGAAAACAAACACCCTAACCATAGGAACAGAATGTCAGGATCATTGCAAATCCAGAAGCAGGCAACACTAACAAACAACTGAAGGTAAGCTTTCTGTGGCATCCAAAGCAACATCCGACTGAGGATCTGGATGGAACTTGCTCCGGAGATTTATGTAGGACGAAGAATTTTTCTCTCCTCTTTTGGGCACCTGATGCAAAATCCAGATGGATGACTCCTGGTATTGCAGGCAGGGGCTGACCACTAATTCCTCCTGCAAATATTTTCCCTCAGCCAAAAGTAAGCCCACTTTGGCCCATTCCTGAAGGCAGTTTGAGAAAGTAAGCAACCATGTTACTTGTTCACTCATTGACTTACCCATCAGAGTAAATTAAGAAAATGAGCTCATCAAATTTTTCTCTATCTAATCAATAAACACCCAAGTTAATAAAATGGTTTTAAATAAGATAAAAGCTATGTCCATATTAAATACAATACTTTTTAAAGCTTTACTTTTTCCTGTTTCTTTGGGTTTCCTGGTGTTGGTTTGTGATGGGATTCTTTTACCCAAAAAAAGGTGCTGCACAGACTGTACTTTGTATGAAATTATTAGATGGAGTTATTCTTCTGACCTGAAACCCATAAAAACAACTCTCCTTTAAGAAGTTCATAGCTGCTTCATCAGGTTTTATTTTAGCCTAGCATTATTTATTGTAAAATAATTGGAAGAAGGTGAAATTTTTTAACTTGCCATTTGTCATAATGAAATGAGAAGAACAAAGACTGGATATAGGTCCTGTTCCTATCTCAGGACTGCTTAGCCCATATATGATGGCCACTCTATAACCCTACCTCCTACAGATTCAAGGTTAAAAGAGAGAAAAGACTAAATCTTCCACTATGCAGAGCCAGAATGTGTAGGGAAGAGATACTTAGAAACCTATTAGGAAGAAAGCATCTTCCATGGCTTCAGGTAGAAGTGGGGGGCAATATTGCCTGCTTCATCATCTTCCTTATTTTTCTTGACTCTGCTCTTCATGAACTCTGTTCATTTTGCCTCTTCTTTTGCTGCAGTTCACAAGTCTTCCTTTAATATCTCTTGTTCTTTTTTCTTGTACCTGTTATCTGCTCTCTGTCACGAATATTTGTCTCACACAATTATGGATATGTGAATAGAGGTAAATTTGAAGTACCTACCCAGGACACAGCTCCAGCAGGTCATTGTAAGTGTCACTTTAGCTGTCACTGTATGAAGTCAGGGAAGAATTAAGAACAGTGAAAGCTGGTCACAATACAGTGTTTCAGTGTGGACATCTGATCACATAATAATAACCTTCTACTGCCCTAGTGGAAGGTGTCCCTACCCGTGGCAGAGGAGTTGGAACCAGTTAATCTTTAAGGTGCCTGCCAACCCTGACCATTCTATCATTTCATGATACCGTGCCAGCACTACACGTGTGCACACTCTTTTTGAATTCCCTGATGAGTTTAAATCCAGACAATGGACCTGAAGTTTTCAGATTAATTGTAGCAGGAAAGAGTTAAAGGAGTCAAAGCATCAGCATTAGAAGTGCCCTGTTGGACAAAGCATGGAAGTCTCCCCCCAGCCGTGGCTGAAGGAGTGAGTATGTATGGAAGGGATGTGGCCATGCCATTCTCCGAGGTGCATTTCCCTCACAATGTCCCAACATCCAGAGCAGACAAAGCAGGGATCAACCCTCTGTCACTCCTCCACATATTCCACATATGCACTGGTCATTTACAGAACCAGCTAATGCTCTCTGTATCCCACAACAGTCTGTGGTGTCAGTGGCCAGGAGTTTAGTGCCTACAGTGTAAAGAAGTATTTTTTATTCTTTTTGTTTACTTGAAACCAGTCTCCTACTGCTCCTTTGAGAGACCTCTGCTTTGTACATATAAGTGACCAGGTCCGTCACATCTTAATTATTTTCATAATTCTGTAAAACTTTTCCAGATGATCCTCTCATCTGTCTCCTCTCCAAATGGAGCAATCACAGGTTTTATAGGCATTTAATCCGTTACTAAACACTGGGCAGTGAGAAAACCTTATGGTAAACTTGGGTGGCAAAGATATCAGAGTTCCTAAGAGGTCCTGAGAAAGGAAAGGGTTTGGAAAAATCCTTACTTATTTCTCTGAACTGGGCTTCTTTTCCAAGCTTGGTGAGCAAGGAATGCTAACTCACTAATCGTCCAAAAACCAGGTGTTCTTTCTTGCCTTTATAGGACACTACAGAATTGGCTGATTCTTCAGACTTTTCATTCCTCTCTTTACCATATGCTGTTAAAGCAAGTGATGTCAGTGTCTGGATGTTGTCCTGTTTTTTGCTAAGCCTTCTGTTTTAACCTTGGAGTCAAAGAATTTTCACACAGTTTTATGTAAACAATAGCCGATGTTTATTTAACCGTATTTTCTGTTTTTCATTCCTTTTGTGATAAGAGAAAGTTTGATGAGCATCCTTTTTCTCCAGTGGGATTGAGGAGGAAGTGGCATGTCCTCCAATCCCTTGTGGAGTTGAGAATCTTATAAAACATGTCAAATGTAAATAAACTCTGTCTTTTCCCTCCTTTCTGCTAAACCTAGCAGGTGTGAGAGCATCCTTTACTGTGCTTTCACCGGCACATCTGGAGGACATCAGTAAACCTCACCTGCACAGACTGGATGCCTGGGGCTGCCCCCACCTGGCCCACAGCCCAGGATCCCTTTTAACCACTTTGGGACCATCAGTCCCTGCTCTGGTGATGCCCCAGCCGTGCTGGGCTCCAGCTTCTCACAGCCCTGCCTTGCTCAGCCCTGGACTCGCTGATCTGACCCACAGGCTGGCACACAGCTTGACTTCAGACCCACCTCATCACCGTGACTCCACCTGGTGATCACCAGCCCTGATTCTCATCCTGGCCTGCTGCTTGGCTTCCTAGCTTACAGACTTCAGACCTGCCCCATCATCACACACTTGCTGGATGAGACGACCCAAGCTCCAGACTGGAACTGTCTGCCACCTCTAGGTCTATCCTGCGCTCTTGCCAGTGGTGGAGGGACTGGCACTGCCTCACTGAATTCTGCCCAGCTGGCCATGGTATTGCCCTCAGCTACCATCTCTGCAGCTCTCAGGGAGCAGACAGCCCTTGCTACATCGTGATGTGAAATGTAGAAAGGCCCATAATTAGCTTCCCAAGCTCGAAAATATGTACAAAGCACTGAAATTATCCTTAATCTGTCTTTGTGCTCCTGAACATGAAATTCAAGCTGAAGGCAAAAGGACGCAAATGAGAGGGACAGGAGACACCAGAGAGAAAAATGATGGGCAAGAAATGCTATGCTCCCTCTTTGCCTGCAAGAGAAATACTTTAAATTGCATGTACCAAATTTAGGTAAATACTGATATTTCAAACTTGCTCCTTAACAAAATATATCATAAAAATGTCTTCAACACTTTTTATTTTGTCTTCAGTATCCCTATATTCTAACATTTTTCATTAGGCTGGAAAAAAAAAGAATAATTAATAGGGACCAAAAAATCACGTGTTATTGCTTAATATCAGGATGAATAGAACTGTCTTTTAAAACAGCCAATAGCAGACATGAAAACAACCAGCAGTCCAACTAAAACTCTCTCAGAAACCTACGTTCTCATCAGCTCTAAGGTTAAGTTAGGATGTCCAGTCCATTCAATAAATTATGCCTTTGGAAAAAAATCCTAAATTTTCGTTTGCTTTACAATTATCAGTGCTATGATAGCACTAAGATGCTAGTTTTTATGGCTGTAACTAAAGCCATTATTATAGGTTGCTACATATTACCATTGTAATCAAAGGAAATATGAAGACGTCAAAATGTATCCCAAATGAATGGATTCACTAATTTGAAAAAAAAAATCCAAATCAAACATCCCAGATGTTTCTATTCAAAATATTTCCTGAGGTACATGGTTAATGGAAGCACTTGAAAGTTTTAAGTAAAACTTAATTTACAGAATGAATCCTGATTATCAGAACTGCTGGCTACAGTCAACAAACTACCTGGGCTGATGAGGCAAAACAGAAAGTTAGAGAAATCATCTGGATAAGAGTTTTTAATATTGCTGTGAAAAGTGTGGATTTTCCAAATAAACATATTTGGGAATGCTGTTTAAAAAGACTAGTGAGGTTAAAAAAGTTATGGGAATATTAGGTTGCAGTTAAATAGATGAAAGAATATCCATGGGCACATGTACCGAGAACTGCAGCACATGACCAGCTCAGGAAAGTCCTGCTGTATCAGTTACAGCCATTCCATACTCTTTACAAATATAAGGGTTTAAAACCACATGGGGAGGTTTTATGGTTTTTGATTGGTTGGTTGGTTAGTTTATTTTATATGGTTGATTGCTTTGGTTTGGGGTTTGTTTTTCAGGCGGCTTCATTTCTAAAATATTGAACTGATGTTAGATAAAGTTGAAAGAAGTTATCAGTGAAAAAAAATTCTAATCACAATAATTCAATAGAAATTTCTTAAAGACGTGGCTGGCAGTCACTCTCATGGTTGTCTCCATTCTGTCTCACCACCTCTGCTTTGGGACGTCTCTGCAACTAATGTGAGCATCCTATGCTAACACTGAATGATCACACTGCCAGCATATCCAGCTGTACTGTGAGCTGGATCAATTTTTCCCTTATTCCAGGAAATCAGTGTTATAACTAGATCCAAGAAGGGAAAATCTATTACTTTCACCAATGTAAAACATTCATTTATACAGGACCAAATATCTTATATTTATCTTTTCTTCCATTCAAAAGATTACAAACCTACAAGTTAAAATGACAAGGTGAAAATAACAAAAAATTTCAACAGGACTAAATCTAAGTATTTTTGAACAATTTACTTGAGACGCAAGAAGCTCAAATTCATTCATTCATTCTTACTTGGCAGGTAACAAAATACAGAAGGCTCAGGATTTTCTGGTACTGAAGTCCAACATTTCATACAATACTGTGTAGCAAGGAGACTGTCAGGAGGGTTGTTCAGTCTTTGGTATGCTGTGGTTTTGACAGAGGATAGGATTTACTTCTGTGACTACGATTAGGTGTATCTGTGGCTAACTTTGTTTTCCTTACCGAGTAATTGTAGGCATCAGCAACATCAAATTTAGGACATCTTCACTTTCCCAGCTGTTTTGAAACATTTGGTTTGTGCCTAGGCTCTATCAAATCTGTAAGCATCAGAAGACAAAGATGTGAGTCATCAGAAGTGGAAAGAACACAAACTGTGTGCCATCCTGGGAAACAGAAGATTTTTCTGGGCCTTTGACATTAACAGCTGCAGCTCTCAACCCTACTTGCTGGCCCTTTTGTTCCACGCTGGTCCTTGGAAAGTGAGTCATGACTCACTTCCTCTGGTCCTGATGCTTCTTCTGGGCAGGGAGGTGTCGCTCACTGCCTGGTGAATGTGTGTACATGTGATGTCTGGTCATGCTTGTCTCTGAGGAATTTTCTGCCATGAATCCTAAGACAATGTTTGAAAATAATAGGCACTTCAGATCTACCATTCTCTGGCACTGCTTTCATGTCTTAATTATGGAGCGATCGTTAATTAGACCCTATCTTACTGGAAAATTTTCAATCTTTCCTCTTACTTGACTCTGTATTTCAGTAGAAAAATTACAAACCGCATCAAGAGGCTTCATTTTTCCTTTCCTAAACAAAATTAGGCTGCCAATGACTCAAAAGTCTCAAAGAGAGGCATAGTGGTCCAAAGTTGCTGTTTGTTTTTTTTATCTTGTGATGCTAAACTCAAGGGCACCATATTGCAGGAACACAGTCTGCTTCAAGTTTAAGCACGAACAACAGTTTTCAATTCAAGCAATACTTCTTCAGAACACCAGGCTCACTAAAATAATATTTTAACAGTTGTTCAAAATCAAACACTGATTCAAAAAGTTTTCCAGCTCAATTTGCTATTGGCCAAGCAGATACATTTCATATAATCATAGATTCAGAAAATCAGAATAGTTTGGGTTGGAACAGACCTATAAAGGCCATCTAGTCCAACTTCCCTTCAAAGAACAGAGACACCTTCATTTAGATCAGGTTGCTTAGAGACCTATCCAACCTGACCTTGAATGCTTCCAGGGATGGGCCATCCACCACATCTCTGGGAATCCCGTTCTAGTGTTTTTACACCTTCATGGTAAAAACTTCTTCCTTTTATCTAGTCTGAATGTACTGTCTTTTAGTTTAAACCATTATCCCATCTCCTACCCCAACAGGCCCAGCTAAAACGTCTATCCCCACCTTTCTTATAGGAATCCTTTAATACTGAAAGGCCACAATGAGGTGTCCCCAGAGTCTTCTCTTCTCCAAGATGAGTGACTCCAACTCTCTCAGCCTTTCTTCACAGGAGAGGTGCTTCAGCCCTCTGATCCTCTTTGTGGCCCTCCCCTGGACTCACTCCAGCAGGTCCACATCCTTCCTGTGCTGGGCCCCAGAGCTGGATGCAGCACTGCAGGGGGGGTCTCAGCAGAGCAGAGGGGCAGAATCCCCTCCCTCTCCCTGCTGCCTGCAGGGCTTTGGATGCAGCCCAGGACACCCTTGGCTCTCTGGGCCAGGAGTGGCCATGGCTGGGTCCTGTCCAGCCTCTCATCCACCAGCCCCCCCAAGTCCTTCTGGGCAGGGCTGCTCTCGACCTGTTCGTGCCCAGCCTGTGCTGATACTGGGGGTTGCCCTGACCCGATTACAGGGTGTTTTTCTTCAGACAAATCCTTGGCCACTGACCAGAGATGGGGCTGGCCAGCTGCAAAGGACAGAGCAGAGAGAGCTGTTGCACTCTGGTGCAAGTAAAGTGTGCACAGTAGATGTGTTTCAAGCAGAACGCAGCAAACTTGATAAGTCTGACATTCCCAAATAACATGTTGGTTAAGGATTTTAGCACTTGTAATCTGTAACAGTGAAATTATTTCCTTGGCAGAAAACTACTTGGACCTGCGGAACCAGTATCACTTTACAAATCTGCTAACAAATGGTTCATTAAACTAAAGGAGTTGACTGATCTTGTAGGAAAACATGGATTTTGTTTTGCATGACCTTTAGTTAGGCAGGTATATTATTTCCATTTATAATTACCTGAAATTATATCTTAATATGGTTGGCCACGATTTCAATAAAGAACCCTGATACTTGAAATTATTCTGGTGTGTGAGAAACAGGACACATGTACAGAACACCTGTGTGCTGGAACTGGTGGCTGTTAAAAGATCATTTTATTGATGTGTTCTGCAGAAAACTTCCAGCTCCAAGGTGAACACATTCTGTGCTGGTAGCCAACATTCCTGAAATACATCATAGTTCACAAGTAAGAACCTTTCTCACATCCTGCAAGTCTGCAGAGTGGAAAATCACTGCTCCGTAATAGAACTTATTTCCATGATTATACATGAAGAAGTAATTCCAGAAAAGAGAAAAGGCAGTAACACATATTCGCTGAAGAATGCCAAGCAATACATTTTGGGCAAAACATACACACAGACTTGAAGGATAATTTTGTAAAACACATGGGCTCTTGTAACTCAGCAAATATACATTTTTTTTCTTTAGAAGTATTGATGTTGAAAAAATGTACTGACATCTTCCAAGAAGATATCATTTGACTGGAAACAGTTAAGTACCATTAGGATTTTTCAGTGTAGCTCTAGTATCATAAGTCAGGTAATACATGTCCTCACAATTAAACAAAAAAGAAGGATGGGACAGTAGAGAGGTTTGCTGAGCCCAGACAGAGCAGACACCCAAATGATACCCAGGCAGCAAGCAGCAGCCACTGTGCTCCCAGATGACAATGCTGTCTCAAATGTTACACAAAACACAGATCTCAAGACCAAACTCAAAGACTTTGAAACAAGTTCTGAACATATTTAGAAAGCAGTCAATAACACATACTTTAGATAACCAATAAAGGATGAATCCAAGCATAAATGCACAAAGGTAATTTTAGGACTCAGTCATCCTGATGTTTTAAAAATGCTCCACTCCATTATAGATAAAAGTTTACATATTTAGCATTAATGGTTGAACATGATGACATCTACATTTATTGTATTATTAATGATACATTTACAATGTATTTTTTCAGATGTAGGACTCAAGTTATCTTGTACTATTTTAGGATTTGCAGAATTACAGTTTTGCCCCCAAATCTCAGCCTCAAATAAATATCAAAAACATTTTCTTTTTCCAGACTAGGTGCTAGTCTGTTAGAAATTATTCCGTTTATTCTCTTTGAAGTTATCTTCCCATTTTTTCTACATCATTTAGAAAATTTCTGGTTTCTAACAGTGTAATTGAAAGAAAACTCCAATCTTCTGCTTCCCATTATACACTGTCACTGCCTCAGATATCTATCTGGGCATTAATGATTTCATTACACATTCTACAGAAATGTTGGAATAACCCTGATGTCCTGATTTAAATTACTTTTTAAAAACTACGTTGAAATTAAAGCTCCTCTGGGACAGTTTTTCTGGAAACCTACAAATTATATTAGAAAAGACATTTACTTTAAGCTAAGGATGCATAAGGTATGTATTTTAACTGTAGATCAAGGTGTTGATGCTCCAGGGCCTCAGAGAGGAGTTCCTCAGTTCTGATCAGTACTATTCATGTTTTATATTGTTCCTCTAGAGGTGAAGTCAGATAGCTTAAGCATTTTTAGGAGGTAATTTGAATACATTTCAAATTATATGAATTTGAACAATGTACAAGTTCTAATTAAAATTATCTTTTGTGAACGCCAGGAACCTGAGACTCAGGACTGTACAGAGGACACACAGAATGACAGAAGTAGTGTTAGTAATCTAGGAGTTATCTGGAAAGTGAATAAGGGAAAATTTTGATATACCCTACTCTTCTGGGGATGATGATATTTAATATGATAGTTAAAAGTAATGCTCTTAATTCCTAAATAAGAGGCATACCTGAAAAGTTAGACTATTGTTGTCAACTGAATTTGAAATCCCATCTAGCAAGTCTTGGGCAGTGAAGGAGAATAATCTCTGCTCATATCTGAGGCAAATCAAGCTGTGAAAAAGAAAATCACCCTTCAAAAGGCCTTAGAGAAGTTCTATAGTTTGCTGAGCTTTTGAGGAATGAGTTCCCACATGATCCCAGAGATACAAGCTTAAGCAGAGTGCAATTACTTGGACAAGGAATTTGTGTATGAGCAAAGGTTATCTTTTATTGACCCCAGCATCAACTGAAATATTTTCATTCTGTTGAGCAACTGAAATGGATCTTTTCTCTTAATGCACTTACTGTACCACTGACTGGTCTTTCATATACTTTACTTTACATAGAAATATTTCAATACAGTTTAGAAAACATTTTTCCTAACTTTTGCTTCCTCAACAGGCATTTTTTTCAGTTGAGCCAACTGAAAGACAAGAAATCTCTAAGGCCATATTAGCATAACATTGCTGAGGAATGAAATGGAAGTCAAGCCTAACCTCTGATTCAACAAGGAGAAGAGCATCCAATGATTAGATATATCCATCTATATATTTTCATAAACTTACTTCCTTGTTTTGGAGGGATTTGCTAGTATATGCATTAAAAGAAATAATGAAATTATGGCAGAAGTTCTGTACTTTATCCCAAATTTAGCTTTTAATTCATGGGTGTAATATAGCAAATTTCTTAATGACTAGGAAGCGTTATTCCTTTTTAGGAATGACTGAGAATAGCTCAGAAAAATAAGAAATATCTGAGGAGATCATAAAAGTAAAATCAACTACTTTGCAGGGATATGAATTCCAGACACATCAATAAATTCATTTGTTCACTTATTGGTTTTCAAAGAGAATAATTTCCTTCCTTCCCACTCCCATGTATGGCAGAGAATAGAAATTTTTCCATTTCCATGAGAAAAGATATTCTTGAAAGTCCCTATGTACTCATCAAAAAGGTTAGCAAAATACCAAAATTTAACAAAAGCAAAAAAAAGAATATCACAGTTTTCCTGAAAACAAGTCCAAACCTCCTACTCAGAAAGAACCTCTGCCAAATTACAGCGCAAAATGGTCCCATGGTGAGAATCTTCAAAAGCAAAAGCGAAGTTTTAGCTTACACAGAGAAAAAAAAAGGAGTCAGAGAAAAATTTCACATGATAATCTGGAAAAAAAAAAGTAACTTAAACCAGAAGGTACATAAATCATAGCAAGTTTCCTTGTCCTAGAGCTCACATTACTATGATCTCATTTAATAATGCACCTTAATTAACAACTCAGACCTGAATGCATCAGAAATCTGATTCGGATCCAGCGTGAGAACATGCAAATGTTATGTCATAATGCAAAATAAATTAAAATAAAAAAGTGTGGATCTATCAAGATAATAAACTTTGTCCTAAGAAACCTATATGGTCACATAAGATTCTATGTAGAACTTCGTTGTTTCCTTGGAGCACTTCTCATTTAACCATTCTAAATGAACAAAACACATGATTTTCTATCACGAGAAAAATGCACTTAGAAAAAAATCAGCAGAAAATTTGTCAAGGAAATTCTAAGTACATGAAGACCAAATATGATATAAACTCTCAGACTTCCACAGGCAATAACTTTTCCTTGCATCAGTCTTTCAAGAGGTAGCAACTTTGGTAATTCCCTATTTCTGACCTATCTTAATCTGATCACAAATAATATCCAGATTTTTCTAATTGATTGGTCCAGTAATTAAAGTACTCCCATAATGAAATTAAACTCAGAGCAATTATTACTGGCTTGTACTTAATTTTAGGTCTCTTTCTTCTATTGTGGATCAGAAGCGAGGCATGTGTGCTCTTAGTATTTTGGTTTCTTTACAGTACAAATGGATTTGTAAAATATATTGGCCTTGTTTACAAACCCTGTCACACTTGTATCCCTATATGATGGATACAGCATTGCTTTAAGGACTTTTTTTTACAGTTTTGCTAGATGTAGCCCCATGGTTATCTGTTTGTGGTTCTGGACTATTTCTGACAGACTGTGAAGACGAAGTAAAAAAAGAGAAAGTCTATTCGAGGAGGTTTGAATTCTTAATGCATAGTCTGTGTTTTTGCCATCTCAGGAAGAGCAAACCATAAAACAGTTGAACACTTGGAGCTAGCTGATGTTTGTCCATTGCCAGCTGCAGCCTGCACGCTTGGTGCACTCATGGCAAGTGGCCCTTCCTTCCAAAAGAAACCTCCCACCACAGCACCTGCCACTTGTCCCCCAGCCCGCGTAAGAAGTTCGTGCGTGCAGCGTTGCCCCGAGATTCGCCACTACGGNCACCACAGCACCTGCCACTCGTCCCCCAGCCCACATAAGAAGTTCGTGCGTGTGCACGCAGACACACACACACAAACAAAGATGGAGAGAGGCAACAGCAAGCAATAAGGAAGGTCAAAGGCACAAACACAAGAGCTGGAAAGACAACCCTCTTTAGGAACCTTCAGGAATTTCCTAAGGCTGTGTACAGATCTGTGAGTGACTCACAGAAAGAGGCAGAATACAGATACTTAAAGCTAGAGAAACACCATGACAACATTGTTACCCAAAAACACAATTGGACGTGTCTCAGAGCCTGTCTTTGTATGGGTTATAAATATACAGTCGTTATGAACTTCACTTATTTCCAGTACTGCCAGCTGTTCAAAGAATTTCAGTTTTATTTTGGAACATGACAAGTTTCATTCTTTCACTTACTGAAGTTGGCTAAAGTGACCCATAATACCTAAAGCATTATTATGTAATTTTAGTGAAAGTATTAATCCAAAGCCACTGAGGAGCACAGCCTGCTGGTATGCACAGCATACCCAAGCAAGGGAGCAGACAGATGTCTTCCTGAGGACAGGCTAGTTTGAATTCCACATGGAATTTTTATGTATTGTAGTCTTTTTTCACTGACAAACTAAATTTAGAATTTATACTCTCTTTCCTGAATTGGTCAGCTAATAAAAATAAGTTAAGAAACCCAAACAACTAACAAACAAACAAACAAACAAAAAAAGAAAGAAAGAAAGAAAAATAATATAGTCTTCAGGACACTCTCAAAGGACCCTACTATATTTTGCCATATTTTCACATCAACTCTTTTTTTTTTTTTTTTTTACTACTTTGTGCTGAACTGTACCACAGAAGGTTGCTGAAGCCCTGTGTATATCTCTCCTTGCTTTTGGCTAGATGACAAGTTACTGTTCTGGATTTGGTCTAAGTTTGCTTCTTCTGCACAGTAAAATGTAGGTTTTGTAATTCTGTAGGTTAAATGTAATTCTTTAGCTGCTAAGTCAAAGAACAAAGAGTTTTATCTGGGAGTGTTAACAAGACACACAAGACACTGACTGCTTAAACTCAAGCTGAATTCACGGTTCCCTGTGGATGATGGCGGCTTGGAACAGGATTCCTTTCAAGAAGGTCTCAAGGCGTTCCCTGCTGTCTCCTCCTGGTTCAACCAGAAGGCACAGCTGGAGGCTGCTGGGCTTCACCTGTACTGTGAGGGGCAGTTCTTTGGATCATGTTCACTGGGTGGATTTTCCATTTCCCTGGGGAAAATCTTCAGAGTTACGACCAAGTCAGCTCCAGGGTCACTCAGGCACAGCGGTGTTGTACATGAAAACAATTTTGGCATCTATGCCACACTGAGAGCTGCTGTCCAGCACAGTGTAGATGCTTGCCTAATGATCACTAGTGAGGGACTCAGTCTTATTTCTCACCTAGAAGATGGCTGGAGCCCTGAGAGTCTGATGATCCTCACTTCTTCATTCAGACATTGCTTTTGCTAACTGATTTCCCCTGACATTGGAAAAGAGCATTGACAAGACTTAAGTCCTATGGATGGTACTTTCCCAAGGTCTGGACTCCTTGAAACAGCTATTGATAAAGTTTTACAGCTGTCTTAGACTCTGTTCTCAGAAAATGTAATAAAAGGGGCCTTAATGCCAAGGGATATCAGGTTAGCTCACTCTGGTGTATGACAGCCCAGATGTGTAAAAATTGCAGTGATGGATAGGAGGGATGAAAGTAGGATCTGAGAATGATAATGCAGATACCTCAAAAGTGTCTTGCTTTCTCTTTATCATGCAGCAGCAGTATAAAAGAGACACAGTATATATATCCAAAGGGCTTTTGGCATGAATTGTCTGCAAGTATAATGAAGTTACAGACATTTTAAGTATCACTTTAAACCACAGAGCTGATACAAAACACTTGAGAAGAAGAACAAAGAACTGGTGTTCTAATAACTAAACTAAGCATTTAAAAATAAATACAAAAACACAAAACACTTTCTGTGTGGTATTTGGTCCCTGAGAGGTTGCAAACAGGCTGGTTTTGTCTTTATTTTCTGGTTCGGCAGACTGTGCTCTAAAAAAAGAACTTCTCTCAGAGTCCAAGAGCAAGTCATCTGTAAAGTTCATTTTAATGATGAAATGCAGATTGTTGTTCATTCATTTTTTGTATATGTTTTGCTTATCTTCACAAAGGTAAACATCTCTGGAATGTCACTATTAAAATATTAAGAATGTTATTTCTAGCCACCACTGCCTATAATCTGACTGCTTTATTTACATTAAATATGCATTTGCTAAGGAAATCAGAAGTTTCTAAGTGAACGTCATGTACATCAAATGTGCTGGAGTAGTAATTTAAGCATTCTCATATCTGAGGAAGTCCTGTGAAAAATATAAATTTTCTAAATTTTCTACTGCTCATAAATTTTCTGCTACTCCTCTTTTAGTTTTCCTGTGCTGTGACTTAGATTTTTTTATAAACAATGCTTTAATATCACAATTATAATTTTATTTTATTGGACAATGTTTCTATTGGAAAAGGGGTAAATGCAATTATGTCATTTTAAAGAGTCTTTTAATCAATCACTCCAAGCTCTGGGTACATAGTTATCATTATAAATCATACTTTTCCTAAGTGAAAAATAGCTACACAATAACAAATTGATTCCCCATCCTTTAAAAAGTACCTCTCGCCTCTCAACCCCCAAAGCTCAAAAACTGATGAGTTTTGCAGAAGGCTTCCCTCCTTTAATAAAATTGATATAATAGCTCCCTTTAGTCCACAGCAACTGGGCGCATGGCTGGATGAAATGGGTGGTGTCTGCTAGTTCCTCTCTTTTTGTCGCCAGCTCTTCTAGGTGTACTGCAACATTTCAACAAATGAGGAAATCCTGGAATCTCTTCACCTGACCGTGGATTTCTATAATTGAAATAGACAGACTGTCCCATGTGGTGTTACCAATCCTTTCCTTTCTCTTCTGAGAATGTTCCCTGTTTAAGCTATCAATGATCAAGATGAATGGGGAAGAAAGGAAATGCCCTGTCCTGTCCTGTGCCCTCCTAGTTACCCATTAAATGCAGCACTAATAGTCTTCATGCTAGATTCCCATTTTTCCCCTTTGATTTTCCACTTACAATATTGAGAGTTTTTCTATTTTAACTATGCTCACAGCCCATAGATGTCTCTCCAGCTATACAGGAATGTGTACACCCACGGAGTTCACTGGTATTCCTCCAGGAAAACCCTAGTCTGAATACCTTGTACTTTGAAATCTGCACAGGTATGCTCACAAAAGCATGCATATCTTCGCAATCAATGCAGTTGTGCTCCACTTAAGGTACCCTAAAGGTCTTCTACAAATTTTTTCTGACTGAATGAAGCAACCACAAAGAACAAAATCTGTTCTGAGCTTTGATCTGGTAACTCAATCCCCACAGGTGTCAGAAGGACTGATATGCAATTGTTTTTGAACTAAGTCATATACAGGAATGCCCTTTGCCTCACTAGGGTTATCAGTAAACCTCAGGATACAAATATAAACATTTTCCTTTACCCACAAGCAAGCAAAAATACTGTGATATACCACAAGGATATTATAGCTTGTGCATAGAAGAAGGCTGCAAAGGAACAGCTTTTCTGAGCCTGAGCAGAGGCACACAGAATTCACCACCACCATTCGATATGATCAGGCAGTCATGAAACAGGCTGAGTCTCAGAATTCACTCTATCAAAAATTGAGGTAGGATACAAAAACCACAAGCACTTGAATTCTGAAAGATACAAAGGAGTGAAACTTGAAGTATTTCAGAATTGCTTTTACCAGGTGGATTCACTCTGGGAGTTTCTAAATTACAAGGAAATTTTACCTTTAAACACCCCTCAGTTGAGCAATACTCTATCTTGGTTATCTGTCTTAGCTATTCATAGAGCCCTCAGCAACACAGCACCTTATTAGTCCTGCAGGACTACTATAACAAAAGATTTTATTAATAACTCATTCAACATAGCTGGCACTGGGCACAGAGGCATGCTGGTCAGCTTTTTCAAAGCCATTTAGTTACACCCCCAAAATAAGTGATGTGTACATTCAAGGACCTGAGAAAAGCACCGCCTAAGATCACTTCAAGTGTTAGAGAGTGCTGGATTTCCCAAGTCAAAGCTGGTGCCTAAGAAATGGATCTTCTCTATCGTCTATTGGACTATTACTTGGAGGCAGCCCATCAGTTCCTGTGAAAATAGCTTTATGTTTATTTCAGCCAAACTCCGAATGAATAGATAAGAATTGCAATCCTGAGTACATGAACCAGTTACTGTGTGTCAGTAGCTTTCCAGCAACCATCCAGCTGTGTTTCTTAGCCTCAGGTAAGTACCAGGCAATTCCAGGTATCTCACCTGCCCAGCAAAGGAAGCATAAGCTATTTCAAATTTAACCTAGAATAAGTCTTGACAAAGACAACCTTTTCCTTAGGTAGTTGCCTAAATTCACAGCCTATCCTACAGTTTTGCAACCAATCCATACGGTCAGGCTGTAACTGCAGCTTCTATAGTCCTGGAGAGCCTGATGAGGGGAACTAACTCTCAGTTTGGGGTAACAGCCTGCATTTGTCAGGAACTTCTTAAGCACTTGCCAGCCCTGTTTTGTGAGTTCAGTCAGATGAGTGCAATGCTTGTGTGTGCATTGGCCTGCACAGTGGAGGTATGAGGTGCCAAACTCCCATTGGTGATTAGTCTCTAGAGAAGAGTCAAGCAGCTAAATACTCTTTTGTCAATGCAAACCTGAGCTACCAAATGGAGTCGTTGTGGTCTACCCCCTAGCTTAAGCAAACACCAACAGAAACTTGTCACATATAACACCTAATTTTGTCAAAGTCTGCCTCAAACGCACTCAGACTTTTTATCAAAAAGGCTTTTGCCAGAAACAGCAGGTTAGAAACTGGAATAAAATGAATCAGAATATCAAGAAAGAAGTGGTGCTTTTTCACAGTGAATTAATAATTGCCATTTTCAGAACTGTTGGAACATTACCAAGGATAAAAGACTAACACAAAGACTTCTACAGAGAGACACTCTTTCATAACCCTAGTAGGAACAAGCATCTAAAGGAGAGGTTGGATGCATTTACTGGATGTACTTTAGCAAGTTTAAATAGAGAAACAGTGAAAGAACTCTTATAACAATTTATATGAGCTCAACAGTGATTGCATTTTAACAGCTGCTCTTGGTGCTCTGGGCCACTGCAATCTAATGGAGTCAGTTTTTCTGCTGAAAGAAATGATTAAATTGTTCTCATAGAGTCCTTAAAAAGGTGTCAGTATGGGCGGCTGGAAATTTAGGATCTAACAATTTCAGCATTGGAAAAAAAAATCATCACTGTTTTATATCCCCCTCTGGAGATCAAAAATGAAAAATTAAGTTCTGGCAGAATCCAGGAAATCTGACAACCAGACATACATTTAACAAATCGGAATGTCTATCTAGTCTCATTATTTTCCATGTAAACTTTGACTGATGGCATATGATGTTTATACCGTGTACAGAGCCATGGGCCCTGATGATCATCAGTGACCTTTATTCAGCACAGTATTATATTGTTCTCTAGAGTTTGTACACTGCTCGCTACTGAAACACAGCTACTGCTGTGGGGAGGTGGAGAGACTAGGCTATGTTTTGGAGGGTTCTGTGGAGCAGGAAAGGGACCCAAATTCTACTTTTAACTGAAACCTCTGGAAACATTTAAGTGATAATTGACTACATCACGTTGTAACTCGGTTTTGAAGGCTAATGCTTGTGTTGTGGCAAACAGTACCTTGGGGCCTTTGCTAATCCCTTGGGACTCTCCTTCTCTCCTATCTTACACAAAGGGCTTGTGACAGCACACAGCATGCCAAAAGCACACTGAGATGACAGATTACCCCATAGAATCTGCCATTTAGGAAGTTACTTCATCTCTACCTAGAGTCTTGGACTTTCTTTAGCAAAATTACAATTTGAGGGAAGAGACTATCCCTTCACAGGCAGAAGTTATTTACAGCTACAGAAGAAACCCCAGTAATTCTAAGACTTTTGTGATAGGTAATCATATTTATAGGACTAGATAATATAGTGTCTGTGTTTTATTGACAAAAATTTTATTTTGTTTCAGTCATAACCAAAGCTACAAATTCTGAAAGATTATATAAATACATGTGATGAAAAAAGAAGATAGAATTAACTAAAATATGCCTTCACCAAAGGTAGAATAGACCAAACTTAATACAGAGCCTTTCTTTGAAATTATTTTCTCTGCAAATAAAGTAGATCACATATCATTAGAGCTCAGTACAGCATTGCATAGCAGTGCAATTATTAGCTCAGATGGAAAACTCTGTATTTAATTTTCTAGGCAAATGGAGTAGACCTTATACCTTTAGGTCTAGATTTCTACATTAGGTGGAAAACTAACTACTTAAGAGAGGAGAGAGGAGTAGTGGGCAGTACAAGGGAGTTTCCTAAAGTAGCTCCTCAGGGACTGTTTAAGTACAGTGTCTCATCTGTGCTGTTGGCAGAAAAAGCCTGGCACAAGGTTATGAGCCATCATAAACACAGAGTAAGGGATGACTTCTGGGACTGGAATAACAGAAATGGTGTAAAGTCAACAGCAGAAAATGCAAGGTCCTGAACACAAACACAAATAAAAGGAATTGATTTTATAAGCTAAGAATTCACCAGTTGCTAAAGACCTAAAGAAACAGTGCACTGTTCAATAACAGAATGAGTAAGACGCTTAGTGTGATGCAATGTGGAAAAGACAGAACAATCCAAGTGTTCTCTGGGAAAATGTTTCCAGAGCTGAAAGAAGTGTACCTGAGCTGAAATCCTGCATACTTCTGTTATCCTTCTTAAGAAAAACATATTTTAAGTACAAAAGGAAAAGTGAGAAGAAATGGGATGATCAGAGGATGCATCAGAGGATGATCAGAGAGTGTATCCTGAGTTGACAGAACAAGCATTGAATGAGGAATAGTTACATGGGACTTGGTTCCATCCACTCCAAATGAACCCGTGCTCATGCAATGAACTATTACTCAGAATATTTTCTGTTGTCCTGCAAGTACAAAAATCTATACAGAAAGACAAAGAGATTGGGTTTTATTGTTGCAGAAAGGATACAAAATCTCATGAGAAAACAAAGATAAAATTTACATTAAAAAGATGCTGAGGCGTCTCGCTGTTCACTGTGGTTGTGATCCTTCTTTTCTGATGCACATTACCGAGTAAAAACTTGATAATTTCCTATCTATGCCAACCACAGAACGTATTTTGAAATATTTATTAGTAATGTTTTTCCTGAAGTTGAAATACTGCAATGTTACAATCCAGTTTGGATTGCCTTTAAATGTAAAGTGACAAGAATAGAGGTGATTGTGAAGTATGTAAACGGAAAAGAAAAAATTTTACAGTTCCTTCAGCTCCTGTTGCATGTACTCTCTGATTATCAAATTATGAAAGAACTTTGATTTAACTTTGGAATCACTGGTAAAGCAAACAACCATTGCATAAAAAGACTATGCTTGAGTTGCTAATAAGTAGCATAGTAGGCTGCAAGATTTTTTTTTCAAGAAGGCAAGAAGATGAGTTTCTTTCTAGTAAAGTACACTGTCTTGTAAGTCAAACATAAAAAAGCAGCGTAGTGAAGCACCTTATTTCAATTGTACAAGGAAAAATTTTGGAAGACAAATGAAATCTGTAACAACATTGTCATACTTTATCACCATTTTTGACAATTTTTTCTCCTTTTTTTAAAAAATTATTTTTATTTGAGAACTCATTCAGAAACACCAATAAAACCCCATAAAAACTATATAGCGTCCTTATTTGAAGTACATCTATATAATAATTAGTTTTGCAACATTGCAAATCTGAATCTGATTTCTTTACAGCTTTCAAACTGGATGCAAGTACACTCATATACAAATAATGTATATGTTTTCTATATCTATAAATAATATTTAAAATATATTAAATGCTAATAAATATGGAATAAGCATACTGCATATTAAAATTATTTTAGCACTTTTTCAAAAATTTACAGAGAACAGGAAATCATAAAATTTTTTGATTGGCAAATAGCTTCTAAATGAATGTGTAGAGATATGAAATCCCAATGTCTAGAGGAAAAGAAGTCTATTTTCCCACATTCTGAGGAATTCTAATAGTAGAATTCCTCTAAGACTAGCTTCCTCAGCAAGAGGAGGACTTAGGGACTATGCAGAAGCACAGATTCTGGCATGAATCCTAGACACATGGATTCGTTGAATCACAGTGCACTCAGTAAAAATCAGGTGTCAGTCCTGGACCAGCTTCTGGTCTTAAGAGTTCTCAGGAAACTTGAAGGGGTTCTGAGAATTCTGCTAACAGATAAAAGCAGATTTCACAAATGGTCTCTGATGTCTGGATCTTCTCATCCCTTACATGATACATGGCTGGCTATTGCAAGAAAGATTTTTATTTTGGAAATTTTTTGAGGATATGGTACATGTCTAAAACTGTGGTGAATCAATGAAAAAAATTGTCTAGAAATTTATTTTAAGACTCTTTATGTAGAAGCTAAAAATAATAGTAAAGTACTTCAAAACAAACACCTCTGGATATCACTGCTATAAAGAAATAGAAAAAGTCTCACTTCTTTTGAAAACAAAACAAATCAAGAAAAAGTCTCGGAAAAATGTTTCTTTCTTTAGGTTAAAAATAGTGTAGCCAAGTACACAAAAAGCAAACAGGCAAAGTCAGAAGGCCTACAAGTGATTCCTTCGTGTTCTCCAATGATTTAACAGTTGAGACATTTGTTCAAAAATCTCCAGGGAAAAGAAAGCTTCTCTGTAACCATGTTCCATGTTTCAAATTACTTACTGGAAGTATAGTTTAAATGAACAATACAGCCATAGAAGTCACACAAGTCAGTAATGTCCTCACTTTCTATTATTTATGTATCCTAAAATTATATACATAAACCCCCTGCTCCTAGAAAGATCTTACTTTTTATCTGTTTTTTGTAAATAGATAATTAACCCAGTAATACTTTCCCTTTCATATTTACCAAAATAAGCACATAATTGCACCAAGTGTTTCTAAACTCACTGCAACTTCTGGTGAGCGAATGAACAAAACAATTCTGACAGTATTTAACGTTCAGTCATTCCTTCGATTTTCCACCATGTTTTATAAAGATTCAGTCTTTCATCTGCATGAAGAAACGTGCTTTCATTAGCTACCTTTCCATTAGAAAGTCATCTACCCTTCCACAAGGTCTCTAGCCCCAAACTAGAACAATGTGTCTACCTAACAACTTAATTGTCTCATCACATCAACTCCTTTGGAAGCATAGCCCACTCTAAGTGCTGTATGCTTCACTGCTGAAGCATTTCATGCTGAAAGACTAATATCTGCTTGGCAAGTGAAACGTTTTCTTGGCTCTTCACCCGTGAGGCAAAACTGAATGAAAGGTGGTAAGCCATGGTCCACAGTTTTCCATAAAAGCAGATCATTGTTGGCTTACTATTTTCCATGGTAGTATTTGAGAAATATCAGTCACCATAGAGGTAACTGGTACCATGCCTATTCCTGAGATTACCTGAGCTTTTTCATCAATCATCTATGGCCCAGTGCATTTTTGATCACTTCACCAAGACTTGCCATAGGTCATTATATAATAATGTTCAGTTCACTCTCCACAGACAGTGTTACAATGCAAAATAGAGATGGATTTCACAAGGGGAGATTCATCTTACCAGTCTTCACCAGGTTATGCTATATGAGAATACTGAGAACATTATCTGATATCAAAAAAATCCAAGTATAAATTATTCAGAATGAAAAATTTTATCATTTCCAGTGAAATTTTGCCTGCTGAACTCTTTGAAAACTAATTTCAGCACTGTGGAATTTTATTTCATTTTATTTTATTTGGAAATGTATTAATTTGAGGATGATTTGCACATTACAGATGTGGGGTCACATCTCTCCAGCTTTACATGTCGATCCAGCCCATGAATTCATACAACTTTTTCCAGCTCAGGCAAGCCAGGAATTAGGAAAAGACATTCAATGCCTGTAGACAGCCTGAATTTGTCTACGACTAATAAAAGTGTCATTCCAGAAGACTGTTTGTGCAGGGAGATAGTGTAATGCTACCTCAGTTAACTGACATTCTACCATTTCTCTATTCTCATTCTGGTACTGCTCACCAAGGCACAAGCTGTTCTTGGCTATGGGATCCCATACCATTGCATCTTGACACATGCCAGATTTACACATGGAAATCTTTGTGGTTAGAACCTGAATTTCTGTGGATTAACCTACCACTATATTTAAATCAGTGAAAACCAAAACCGTAGTCCTCATGCCTGTGGGAAGAGAATAACACACATCTTGATTTGGTTGCCTTTGTAATAACTATAGTTCCTTGCAGGCTTACAAAGAAAAACAGTCACCTCATAATCTTGCAGACTAAAAGCAGAAGCCTGTGCTAATGAGCAGGGAGAGCCAAATTCTACTTACGTTCTTAACTATGCCTCAGAAAACAACTGAAGATGTGATTCATCTCACCTAATTTAACCATCTAGAAGTTAGGCATCTGTTTTGCAACTATCAACTAGACTGCCTCTAGAGCAAATAGAGAGAACAAAAAGGATCATCTAAGAGAGTATCCAAAATAGCTTTGGTAAGGGCTGTCTCGATGTGCATCTCTCTGCACTAGTGAGTGGGATTAGAGGCTCCATAACCTTTATTCTCTCTTTACTGGTTTCTCTGTGTCTAGGTCTTCTCAACAGTCAGCAGAGGAAGATAAGAATCTTCAGCATCTCAGTCATTCCACTTTTTTCCTTCAAAACTGATTTTGGAATAGGATAAATCACTTCTGAAGTTGCTTCTGTATCTCCATTGACTAAAAGAACCAACATGGAAAAACTCCCTTTAAAAAAGTGACTCAAGCTGTCTAGGATAAAAGTCACCTGTGGACACATCTTTTGGAATTGGTTAAAGCAAACAACTGTAAATTCATTTTTAGCTGAATTTTAGCTTTCAGTGTGATCAGTATTAACTAGCAGTAATGCAAGAATGTTGATGAGGTGTTATCAATTTTAAAGAAAAATGAATAAGGACTCTCTAATCTGTTTAAGTAAGACCACCATAAGCATCTAATTAAAATGCCTGCTAGCATGTGATTTTTAGTTCAAATTGGGTGTCTGGGTGAAATATTAACAATTTGCATTATAACTACTTTATTGGTAGTTTTTGTGTCTTCACTAGTTCCATCAGAACAGTTCGTCGACACAGCAGTAAATTAGACAACACTGAGGTTGAATTGCAGCAACACGACAATTTTACTTTACATTGCTGTAATTCCATGATTTATCAAGACACATTCTGTGTCTCTAAACAACTGTTCTCCTTCCAAGACGCCTGGTCCTAAATTTTGGCATGAACACTGAAGTTTACACACATGAGCACAATGAACAAACACACACAGTGCAAAGAAAGCTCATTCTGCTAAGAAAAGAAGTTAAGGGGGTACACGCTGTCTCTACACTACATACTTGCCTTTCAAGAGAAGGGATAAATTGTTCATAAAGGTAGTAAAATGGAGCCATTAAAACAAAAGTAAATTTTACAGAGGAAAATTTCATATAGACACTTCTCCTTCCAAACACTCTGTTCATCTGATAATTTTCATTTGGCTTTTCATTTGTATGTTTTAAAGAAGATTTTATGGTTGCATAATGACAGCTATGTGAAGAATGGTCACACATACCTAGGCAGTGAAAAACTGAAAGGAAAGATGCAGATCATTTACCAGATACCTAGACTGTGAGTCAATACATTGTTGGATGCCTCAAGTTTTACCAGTGTGTGATGGAAATTATGAAAATTGAGGACAGCAAAGCTACTTACTCCTGGTAAATTATGGTTTAGAATTAAACCAAACGATTCAAAACTTAAATCAGTAAAATTACAGAGAGACAGTCATGTACAAACAATAAAAAAAAAAAAAGGCAAATGATAAAAGAATAGACTGGATTTGAAATGGAGTTTGCTTGCAGGAAGGGGATTAAAAAACTCTGCGATCTATAATCTTAACTTGTCAGAAATCGTCTGAAAGTCTATTTAGTGACCAAAGAGACTTGTCTAACTCATTCACCATTTTTATCAGTTGACTGTTATGCTGTGCTTCACAGCTGGAGAGTAAACACGCCAAAAGTTGACATTCTAAGTAGCTCTGAAAATATTTAAATCCCAGACATTTTTTAAGCAAATTGCAAATTTGGCTTCCCCACTTAAGAAGATACCAAAGGGCATGTGGCTCGGCCAGCCTCCAAACTGGCTGTGATACCAAGGAGGAGTTTGCCTAAAACTGATTCCTTCATAGGGTCAGCAAGCAATCCAAGAATGGTAGTAATATTTTTGGAAATTCTGCTTTTGATCCACCATAGGGAAAAAAAAAAAGTAATGAGTTTTGCAGTGCTAAATCAAACGCTGCTGGAAAGATATCCACAGACCAGTTCAGTGTAGAAATATTTCCGTGTTGGCTTAACCTCTTTATCTTTTACTGAAAAGGGAAAAATATATGACCATTCATTTATACCATAAAAGGGAAAAACTAAACATTCAATGAATTTTGGTCTCAAAGCATATCGATTGCTCTTTACAATATTACATACAAAATCACTCTTTTGATTAAAGGGGACTTTTCTGTAGCAGTAATTATCACAGCCTAGGCTACACTTCATAGCAGGAGGAGAACTGATTTCCGCAACTGTGAATGTGAGAGTTCAGCTCACATTGTATCTGCCCCATAAAATAGTTTAAAAATTAGCAAAGTAATGTTTAACCCATGAGTCAAAATTCTCTAATGAAAATGGCCTGGTAAAATTTCATTCTCTGCCTTACTCAGCCACTGAATTAAAAAAAAAAAAAAAACAGCCTATGTAAATTACAAATAATTAAAAACCTTAAGTACGTGAACAATGCAGAATCCCTGATTCTGGTGGATGAAATCCTCTAAACTCTCTAAATTCAAATCATCTGAAGAAGTGATCAAGAGAAAATCAAGACTCTCAAAAAGATTAGACTAGAATTTTTTACCAAGAAATGGAATAGGAGGGTGTTAACAAACAGAGCCTCTACAATAAACTTTTTTAGGTGAGTGTTACTTATCAGTAAGTATCTAACAGCAAGTGTTTATGAAGATATTTTTGCATATTTTCAATCCTTTTTTTTTCTTGAATTATAGGCCACAGAAGTTCAAGTAGGGAACAACCACCTGAATTCTCCCCTGACCCTTCACTTATTCAATCCAACAGTCCCTAAGCTAAAATAAGAACACAATATCTGCCAGGCCTGCAGAACACGAGGTGTGTTCATGGTGATGAGCTGGGGCAAAAATTGCCCGGACACAACTGGATTTCCGAAAGAATTTTTTCTCTTCAACTCAGGCTAGAACAGATCGTACCAGCATCAGCAGACTCTTAAAATGACAGAAAGAATTTATACCAATACCTGACTATAATCCCTGGCATTCCCTGTTAGCACTAGCTGAAATGCAGATTCACAAACTAGCCATGATTTTAATGCAAAGTTGTCACCAGACTTGAGCTGAAGTATTGTTTTTTTTCTTATTTCAGAGAGTGTTCTAACTTGGCATTTCATATGTAATTGTTCCACAGGAATTTTAAGAGCAGATGATATGAAAATTTTATTATTCAAATAAAGATTCTAAGAAAATTTGTCTAAAAGCGTTGTCTTCACCTTTGGTCCTGGAATGGAAGAAAGTTCTTCAATTTTTATAATTTATCAAGCTAGACATTTGCCAAAATATGTTTTAAATACCAAAGCCTAAATATGGACAACCTTAACTCTGAATGCGTTTAATGTCCATTGTCTTGTCCTCCAATTTTTCTCCAGATGGTATTCAAGACTAATTTTGTCAACAATTTTCAGATTCAGTAACTTGCCTGAGAAAATAAATAGTGAAGCTTTTAAGTTATTTCAGAAAGACAGGTAAATAAGAAATAGTAATGGTTTTAGTTCTTAATGGTGTTTGCCAGATTTAATACAGCAAACTCACTTGCCTTGTGTGTTACATGAGTGCTATTTTTCTTACACTGGCTATTATTAGTAGTGTAAGAATGATTCATGTAGTAGAATGATTCAGCAGAAAGCAGAAATGCTGTTAACAACTGTGATTACTCCATTTTTTTACCAGTCATAGACTGGTATTTTGTGGGTTGCTTCTTCTCACCAAATTTTAATTTTTCCCTTAGTAATATAAGTGATACCAGCAACTGATAGATTCACACACTGCATGACATTGATTACAGTGTCAGTAACATTTTTCAAATCATTAGACTTCTTTCTAAAATTCTGTCCAGAGTCATGTATTTAGTGGGAAAGAAGAAAAAGAGAATGAGTGAATGAGTAAACAAACAAAAGAAAGAATGATAGTTGCAAATAGAAGACATGTGAGCTGAAATTTTTTAGGGTAATTAGAGAATTTGATACCTGTGAGAAACAGGTCACATCAGTATTACCTACAGGTGGCTCACTGTAGTGTATTTACAATATCAGCACTTCTCTTCTATTACCATAGATTTCCTGAGAAGAAAAGCAATAAATTAAAGAATCCTACATTTGACAAAAGGAACACAGTACAATAAACCTGTCAAATCAGTCCCTCATTCTGTTCATCTTGTATCCTGAAGGTAGCTATTTATCTCTTTTCTCAATCAGCATGCCATCTGGAGCCGGGAGCAGACTAAAAAATGCACTTTCTTTTCTGTTTTGTTTCATGATCTGTTTTCTGTGGTAGAGGCACTACTCACACTGTTATAAAGTAAGCTCAACATTTCTATTTTAAAGACATTTAGGTCAGCTGACAGTGGAAATATTGACTATAGATAAAAGCAACACTACACAAGTTTTTGAAAAATTGAATTTATTTTTCCTTTATTTTTATGTGGTTATATAGCTGTTAGAGATAAATATTTTCATTTGGGTTTACTGAATAAAGACAAAGAAATTTTGGTGAATCTGTAGGGTTTGTTCCATTTGGAATTTAACAAATGGATTTTTAATTGGATATTTCTGATCATTCTCCCCAGTATGCTTTATTCCCTTAGAGGAAATTGAGCTTTCATTAGACAATTTTTCAAATTTTTTTTTACAGTAAGCCAACAACTGCTTTTCTTAGCAGGTTTTTTTTAAGATATACATTCAATAATAGATTTTGACTGCAGTACTAATTCATAATTTCACATTTAATTAACTATGAAATTAGATGTTTTCTTACAGAAACTGCTATAAACAGACATATTAAAAAAAGAAGTTCTTGTCAGCCATAATGTGAATATAACCTTAAAATGGGACTAAACATTTTTAAAAGTTGATAATTCAATGTATCATATACTAATATTATTTGCTTAATGTCTTTATTTTGGTTATACTACAAGTTCACTAAACATACTGCAAAGCAATCCGAATGCCACTATGAAAAAAACCCCGAACAATCCAATGTGTTTTAATACACTAGCTCAAGAGCCATTCCAAACACTTGCTCTGGGCATGTTGCAGTTACAGGGATTAAAGGGACATTTCAGTAGTGGAATTTTGCCCTTTAAAGGTAGTGCAACAACTTTCTGGTCAAATACATGTCAAAAAGACAACTGTGAACACAACAGGAGCCCAGGATCCGAGGCACTCCAATCCTAAATCAGAACCCCATGAACAGGATCTGCAGAGGGTGTCCCTGAGTGTCAAGCATGCCTAGGGAATTTGACACTCAGTGAGTTTCGGTGGGCACTCCATGGACTTGCTTTGGACTTGAGAATCCAGGGTCAGGCAGAGATGAAATTTTGGATGCTTAGTTGCTGAGGATAAAACAATTGTCCAGAATAGTTATAGAAATGAGGAGTTGTGCACAAAGAGTCACTCACAATATCCAGTGGGCATTAGAACAGCTCAGTGCTGCACAACATTTCATGCGGAATAATTTGATTTCATAGCTAGTCAAAATGACATTGGAAAGCTTTGTACCAATCAAGTGGAACAGATATGCTAAAATGGTCCGCTCACTTGTCAGCTCTGCATCTGCACTCTAGCCAGCTAAGAATGTCTGTCTTCATGTCTTCATCTCCAGCCCTTTCATCTGAGTGCATGTTTTGCAGAGTTAGGTTAATAACACCAGGCATTTATGTATGTTTGCTAGGGGTGGGGGGAAATGTAAAAGGATTTGCTGGTGAAACAATGTGAGGTGGATGCTCTTGGAGGCTGATTTAACGTGCTGCAGCTGAGCTTCAGAGATAAGAAAATGCTGCACTGCGTTACAAAAGGCATTGCCTAGTACAAATAGGCATAAGAATTTCAATAGCATTTCAAAGGAATATTATAATCAGAAGCATGCTAAATCAATTCTTGAATGGGAATTTTTAGCATGCATAGTTCAGATGTTTCTCCTGGCAACCTTCCCCAATGTCATTATCACTTACTAAAATTTGATATAATCTACAACCTGAGCCTGAATTCCTGACACACAGTACCACAGAAGTAAATATTATGCCAGATTAGAGAGTAGCATGTTTTGACAATTATGTAGACAAATGCTCCTCTTTTACAACAAGGAAGTCTCGGAAAATATGTAAATACTTAGGCAGTTAAACTGTGTGCAACTTATGCACCAGGGAAATAACTTAAACACACAGCCCCAGGCTCCTGCCTTTGGTTATGTATAGCTCAGTCAAACAGAAGAGAAGACGTTCGACTCCTTTCAAGAAACTTCGTACTCATTTCTAACTTGAAGTCATGTAACTTCAGGCTGTGATACTCTCTGATCTCCAGTTCAGTGCATGTGAGTAAAGAGCTGCACCGGAGACCTCACATGTTTTTTGAAGTAAGAGACATTATTATTTTGAGTCAGGATCCAATCCATCACTGGTGAAATCTATGCTCCTGGGGATATAAAAAACTTCTGCTAGAGCTCAACTCTTGTCCTAGATTCCCATCCACAGACTCTTCTAGTTGACAGTCTGGCCTTGTATTACTAACTCCAGTAAAAAGTGCTTGAAATTTGCTTTCTGCTAATTAAAATCTGTTAATCTAAAGTCTCATCACAATTTAAACTGGTTATGATGTATATCTTGTTTCTTAGGCTGAACTTTTTCTCTAATTTCTCCACTGAATCCTACCATATATATGTGGTGGCTGTGGTCAGAATTATTTTCACATACATGAGTAAAGGAAGAGGTTTTTCTCAAAATTTTGAAAAACCTTTTAAAAACTAAGAGGATAAGATCGTAACTTAAGAACATGTATATCAGTGTTTTTTCATGTCCATAGGTACATACTACTATAATGTAATTTGGTACTAAGAACATCAGACTGAAATTTAAGTAGCTACATATCAGCTTTCCATCTTTTTTATTGTGATTTTTTATGGAAAGAAAAGAAAAATGACAAAAGCCTAATTCCCACTTCACATCACCTTGGCTAGGCATCAGCTAAGTGTTTAGCCACCACTTACACCAGTTTTCATTTTGTTTGTTGGATTTTTCTTGATTTTTTCTTTCATTGTTCAGTGGAAGAACTATTAAATTTATGATGATTATTCTTCCCCCATGTGAAATCAAAGAATATAAAAGTAATAAAACTAAAATGTTGTATAAGAATGTGTAAAGGTAGGGGTAGTTGATACGAAGACAACGGATGACATCACATAGGGAGGATAAAGAAGAGAATCAGATAAGGAAAGGATGAAATAAAGGGAATTTAGAAGGAATTTATTGCATTATTTTAAATTATTTTTTGCTAGGCATGTCCATTGAAATTTTAAAAAGCATCCTTAATTGTCTGTACAGGGTTGCTCTAGTGGGTCGGAACAAAAGACATCTTGCTCAGTCTGTTCTAGTAGCAACTAGTGATAGTAAATTTTAGGTAGTGGTCAAACCAGATAGGTCAAAAGAGGCAAGACTGTCACAGCTTCATGGCCCGGGTCCAAATAATAAAGAGGCTGAGCAAGTATTCTTCCCACTGGCACTCATGGAAACGCACGTACAACACATACTCATGGACACACACGGCCAGCTGCACAGATCAATACAGGCAGAAACACAGGGCACTCATGCAGTAACAAACAGCACAATGTCCCTCTGGCCACACACAGTGAACCTCTGCTCCAACCCAGGGTCCCTCTCCAGCTGATCAGGCTGAAGGTCCATTAGTGGGAAATATATCCATATTTACAATGCAGATTCCTCTAGTGACTGGGCTCAGACCCCTCAAAGGTCCAGAATCCGGTCTCTCAGTGCTGGTACCTGGACACATGAGCGGCTGAGGCTGCAGCCCTGCTCCAGGTGCTGCTCCAGACCCTTTGTAGAGCCACACACAAACCCTCCACACACACACACAGAGGTCCCTCTTGGCATTCAGACCTCTTGGTGTCTTCAGTACTTGGCCTGGATCCCCTGATCTCTGCAGATGCAATTCCTCCAGTCATCGCACTCACACACACAAACACCCCTGGCTTCCAAACCGCTTCACCTGCTCCCTGATCAGTTCAGTGACCACATGCTGACCAAAGCCCTCACTCTCGCTTCTGGCACCCCAGATACATGACCTTCCTGCAGCTGCCACACCTAGACCTCCATACACACATGTGGAACAGAGAATTGGAGCTCCTCACTCACTAAACGAATCAGGAATGAGCTTGATGAGAAGATGGGTCAGACTGAATTGACCAGGTGCACGGCATGACCAGACAAATGTACTGACCAAATGCCAACTTATAGACATCTTTTATCCCCCTTTTCTTCTAGTCTTCCACACCCATTCCTTCCCAAAAGACCTTGAATTCTCCCTTTTGCCATTTTTGATACCTACCCTAAGCAGCAGAAGTTTCCCTAGTAAGTTCCCCTGGGTCCTACAACAACTCCCTCACCCATAGGCTAAAACCCCACTAGCCTGAAAGGAGACCTGGAGATCCTCTGGCACAGAGTCATAGATGGGGACCACTCAAGGGGCTAAGGGTCCCCTGTGACAGCCTCTGGGGCATTTGGGGTAGGGCCTCTTTTCTCTGAGTAGGTTATTAAGGTTCCAGCACCTGCTGCTGTGCCTCTCTGCTCTTCTGTGTTCATAGAGTGGCCTGTAATCCTATTACTTAGCAGTAAATAGGACAAGTTAATAGTGATCCTTCCTCCTGTCCACCTTTGGATTTTGCAAATATCATTGATACAGGCTTTTCCTGAGACAAAGATTGCTTTCATGTCATTTTGTTCAACTACCAGCTATACTTCCTTCCATGAAGTCACTTCTCATTTTTCCCCTTATATTCCCCTGAGGAAATGTATTTCACAATCTAATTACACACATATTGTGTGACACACTACTAGGTTTTTTCCGAACAAACTGTCATTGGGTACCCCTTATTTGTCAGGGTCAGTGAAAAGTGAAAGGTTCTTCTTCATTCCCTCTCATTCACTGAGCTGTATCATGTCTCTCTCTGTCGTCTTCTTTTCAATACTGACAGTCCCCACCTACTCAGCATTTCCTTCTACAAAACTGCTCCATTCCTCGGTAAACTTTCTATGTTCTTTCGGGTTTGTGGTTTTGGGTTTTTTTTGTTGTTTTTTGTTTGTTTGTTTGTTCTTCGGGTTTTTTTTGGTTTTGGGTTTTTTTTAGTTTCATATATACTCATAAGTCTTAAACTGGATGCATGTAGTATTTAAGATCTAGGTGAACCATAAATCTACATACAAACATTATGTTTTTATTTTATCTCCAAGTGTCTTATTTATCTTTCTAAGCACTGATGAACATGGAACTGGTGATTGCAGAAAATAGCCCATAATACCCCACATAAATTTCTCCTCAATACTTTCTATCTTCAGAGTGTAGACATCACCTACGAGAGTCAATGTGACCAAAAAACCCAGGGAGGGAGGAGTAAATATTTTTTCAGAAATTTATGTTCAATATGGTTTTATCCTTGCTCTTCACTGTTGCTTCAGTAGCCACAGTAATATTATTTTAGCACCTTCTTGCTGCTTTCATAAATTACTTCTCATTTAAAGTAGGATTCAAGTTTGTTAATAAAGGAAGCCACAAGAACAATCAAAAGTATACCAAATACACAGCATGTTTAAGGATGTGACAGAAATTAATTTTTCAGATTCCTTGAAGAAGAGTGAGAGATTTCATGAGACATATCTGATTTCTACATGGCTTTAGCATCACAAATATTACCAGAAATTAGAAAATATTAAGATACAAGTGGAATTTCTTCCAATATATTTACTGTTAAACCAAAATTTACAGTTTTAATTTTAATTAAAGGTAGCAATAGCATTCCTTTCTCCACTTAGTTCAGTGGAAATCAGACTCAACACTTTCACATTCCTGTTCAACTATTAAGTGTCTAAGTGTCTGCACAGATAACATGTTACAAGGATAAACTAGACTATGGTCTGCTTGTAGGAAAAAATGTAGGATGGTTAATAGACAATTGAAAATTGTCTGACAATATAATCTCATGCAACCTAGCTCATGACAGAAATAAAGGAACCTCTCCTTATTTTGAATCAGGAGTTGGCAGTTTCTGCAGAGTCACTGACACACTGCAATTTCACACCACTCAAAAGGAACTTACACAAGCTTGAAGGTAGTTATTAAAGTTGGCCATGGCCAAATGAGGAAGTCTCATTTACTTCCTTCATCACTTCTCCTAATCTTTTTCTTCCTCATTTCTCATGAGGGTACCTCATGGACCGCTGACTGCTTCTTATTGAAACTCATCACTGAATAAACTCATCCAGCATACAACCACCCACAATTTTAATCCCCCAGGTAGGTTTCTCTGAAGTTAGCAAATTGAGTCAGTTCCTGAAGGTGTATCATTGACTCAGAATTGGTTCAAGTGTGCGGATTTTCCCCTACAGAATCATCAGCTCTATTTCTTGCATTAGAATACATTTTTGGTGACTTTTGGAGATGATTCAGAGGAAGAAACTTTATTTTCTGGTATTACTGAGGCCGTAATATTACCAACATATTATGACTGAATTAATTCTAGTCTGCTGCTGCTGGGATAGGGAAATTACAGCCTTTTCTTTCTAGTGAACTTTATCAGTTTCTCACAGGCTTTATTAAAAGCTTTGAGCTTTTGTCTTTAGCTGACTCATCGTTAAAGAAGGTCAAACACCCATTCATCATAATCTAAGGAAAGGACTATGACTGGAATGACTACCTTGGCGCAGCAGAGCAGACACAAACAGAGTCCAGACGGACAGCATGCCTCTCCAGACTTATGGCAGTACCTGGGACGAAGGCTGGAGCATGCAAGATGTCCTTGTTTGCAAGAGTCATGATCTGACTGAGGAGCTGTGTCTCCAAGTGAAGGAACTGTGTGAGCAGCTGTGCAGATTGTGCAAGACCAGGGAACTTCAAAAACAGATTGACAAGGTCTTCAGAGAGACCCTGCAGAATAAGGGTCTTACATCTTAATTAGGATGTTACAGCCTGGTTAAGTGGATAACTAGATAGGTTAAACCTGGATAATTGAGTTCTATGAGTAGGGATCACAGGGCCAGTAAGAAGTGGAGTACTGTAAGAAGTCTATCTGGGACCTGTACCCTTTGGCATCTTCATCAATAAGTGGCAGGTGAAGGAATATATTTTCATCAGGCCTGCAAGTGGCACCAAACTGGGGAGAAAGGACCCTTGAGGGCAGGGCTGCCATTCAGAGAAATCTTGGCAGGTTGGAGGAATGGACTGGAAGGTTTTATTAAATCCAACAATGATAAATGCAGCCTCCTGTACCTGGGAAGAAAGACACCTGGCAGACATGAAGGAACCAGATGCCTTGGAGAAAGCTTTGAAAAGGAGCTGAAAAGGACCTGAGGTTCCTGGGGGATGGGCAGGGTCAAATTACGCATCAGCCATCAGTGTGCTCTGTCGCCGAAGAAGGCTGAAAGTACCCTGGGCTGAATTCATATGGGCAGAGCCAGGAGTGCCAGGAAAGTTATTTCCCCTTCTACACAATATGTTACGCCATATGTAGATCCCATTTCCACTTCTGGACTCCCAAAACACAGGGAAGAAATTGATAAAATGCAGCAAGTTCAGCAAAGAAACATCAATACGGTTGAGGGCTGGAGCACTTAAGATGTCAGGAAAGCAGAAGGAACACGACTTGTTCAGCCTGGAGAAGATGTAGCTTTGGGGACACCTAATAGCAGCCTTGACAGTACCTACTGGGACATTATTGGGAAACTGGAGCCAGGCTACTCAGTGTTTCATAAGGTGGGGAACAAGTGCATGGACATGGAGGTGAAAGAAGAAGAGATTCAGACCGAATATAAGGAGACATCATGAGAGCAGTCAAAGAGACTGTGTCATCTCCAGCTATGGAGGTTTTCAACACTCAATTGGATAAAGCCCTGAGTAACCTTGTTTGTGCCATAGCTGATCCTGTCAGCACAGGAGGGTGGACTAGAGATCTTCCAAGATCCCCTCCAATAGGAATTATCCTATGATCCCGAATTAGCAGTCGCCTGTGTGGATCAAGCAAAAAAACAAAGTTAGGTTGCTCATCATGAGCAGGTTGCTCATGATGAGCAATACAATGATATATCCAAATACACGTAAAGTGTTTTCTGTTGTTCCAACAACAAATAAATTGCATGCCAGACCAAAATTTCAGAGGAGAGGAAATAACACATATTGCTAGGTTTTCTTAGTGTAGCTGGTTTTAGAAGGGAAATAATCTGTCTTATTTTTCTTCGTGCTCTAGGTCCTTAAGCCACATGCCTCTTTAAAAATTGACTTAATTTTAAGTGCTAGAATTAAACCTCTGAGGTCAAAGGGTCTTTCTTGGTGTTTAACGTCATCATGGCCCTGTTTTAGCGGAAGTCATAAAGAAGATTCTCTTAGCAGTGTGTCCAAAGCAGGTGTGCTTTCCTTATCACAGGTTTTGAAGTAGACCAGAGAAGAACAAGGAGATTTTTCTTGTCATTTGTGTGCTTGCAACTCATAGTCTGAAAAATTAGTAACAGAAGCAATCACTTGTTTCGAATGACCCACAGTTTCAGAACAGTTTATGCTTTTATTTCACATTGCTTGAATTGGCTTGTGCAAGAGAGTTTTAAAAATTAGGTCATATTAAGCATAAATGAGCAAAAGAAAATTACCAAAGCAAAACCAACAAAACTCCACCACATTAAGCTGCTCAAATGTGGCAAATATAATGAGCCAAGCTTTGTAATCTGCAGAATTTACATTAAGTTCTAATTCTGGCACTCCAAACAGAAAAATACCTAACAATCAAGTTCCTAGATATTTGTGGTGGTTAGACCCTGGCCAGATCCAGGTGCCCAACAAAGTGGTCTATCACTCTCCTCCTCACCTGGACAGTGGAGAGAAAATACAACAAAAGGCCTCTGGGTTGAGACAAGGACAGGGAAAGATCACTCACCAAATACCATCAGGGCCAAAACAGACTCAATGCAGGAAACTTCATTTATTGCCAATCAAATCAGAGTAATGAGAAATAGAAGAAATCTTCCATACCCATCCCTTTTTCTTGGGCTCAACTTCAATCCTGATCTTCTCTCCCTCCCTCCTCCCCAATACTCTTGGGGGGGTAGGGGATGGGGCTGTGGTAAGTTCATCACACACTGTCTCCTTATTCCTTAGGGGGTACTTCTCACACACTTCCTATGCTCCAGAGGGGGGTCCTTCCCAGGGGAGACAGTCCTCTCCAAACTTCTCTAACGGGAGTTCTCCCATAGGCTGCAGTTCTTCATGAACTGCTCCAGTGTGAGTCTCTCTCCACAGGGGTCTGTCCTTCAAGGACAAGCTGTTCCAGCCTGGGGCCCTCACGGAATTTCCAGTCCTGCCAGCAAACCTGCTGTGGACTCCTCTCTCCACAGGTTCACAGCTCCAGTGTGCGCTTCCCATGGGATCAGAGCCTCCTTCAGGCTTCCACCTGCTCTGGCATGGGTCTCCTCCACAGGCTGCAGGTGGACCCCAAGGTCCTCCACGGACTGCAGGGCCACAGCTGCTTCACCCCGGTTTGCACCATGGGCTGCAGGACAATCTCAGTTCTGGTGCCTGCAGCACCTCCTGCGCTTCTTCTGCACTACCTTGGTGTCTGTGGAGCTGTTTGTCTCACATGTTCTCTGCCCACAACTGCTCTTGTGCAGCAATTGTTTTCCCTCTCTTAACTGTGTTATCCTGGAGGCACTACCACTGTCCCTGATGGGCTCAGCCTTGGCCACTGGTGTGTCTGTCTTGGAGCCAGCTGGCACTGGCTCTACTGGACATGGAGGAAGCTTCTCACAGAAACCACTCTTGCAGTCCCCACCACTACCAAAACCTGGCCATAATAACCCAATAAAACATGGCACACAGAGAGAGGATTTAGAAGTCTCCAACCTGTAAAACAAAGCTGTGATAGAAATATGCTCAAAGATACTCCCAAGATTTTAGAAAACATTGCAACATCTGTAGTCTACCTCTGTTTCTCAAATGCTCCACAAGTGGCAGCTGCTGTTAGTCAGAAGTGGTCAGTAAATATATCTTACAAATTGTGTTGGATTTAAAATAGTCACTGTTCAAAAACAGGCAGGTTGTCTTTCCCAAAATGTATGGGAAGTAAATATAAAATCATATGGTGTTCAGTCAGAAGATAATGCCATGGGTTACAATTATGTATTTGTCCAGAGACAGTCCTGGTTTCGGTTCAGAATTATTTTATGTAAACAGTATTTTTCTTGGACTACTTTGAAAGCTTACCTCTAAGTTCTATGACTTTATTATATTTACTACTTATTTCACTTTCCTGTGAAGCTGAAGGCGAAAACAACATCTGTCAAAGAGAATGATTTCCAAATCAGGCCTTCTACATCAGGCAAACTACATCAAAATAACAGGCCTTGCAGGCTTGGCATCCTGAGAGAGATCTGTGCTTTAAAAGTATTTGGCAGCCATGATTTTTACTGCCTGTCAGCAGGAGATCAGTGGACAGATAACCTCAGTGAGTAGCTGATTAGTTGATCCTTCGGAAGCCATCCCACAACACCGCCAGCCATGCCAATTATCACCCCTTTTTTTTCTCTCTTTATGGGGATGTTGCGGAGGTACAACCATGAGTCTAAAATCCAGCTGTGTTTGTTCAATCAGATTGTCTTCTGGCCTAATCAAGGAAAGATTCTTTTGATTCACCGAGAACTTGCTCAACCACATTTGATTCCTCTTCAGTGAGAGTATTGCATCACCTTAGACACTACTGGACAGAACTGCCTGGTTATGTCTAATCCCACAGACTTTATAAATTACTACATCCACTGTACATACATTCCATTGATTAGCTAATTTTATTTCAGGGTTTATTGCAAAACTATTGAGAAGACTGAGAAATGACTGGGACTTCACAAGCATAGTGAGAATCATCTCTTTTAAAACCAAAACCTTTGATCTTCAGACCTGCCTAAAATGGAAGTGTAAGCTGGAGAAAACTGGATAAATGTCAATTTTCAAAAAATGGAAAAGAAACAAATAGCTGGAAAATATCTACACTTAAATAACAACTAGAACTGACCAAAATTTGTAAGACATATCTAAAGCCTATGCTGGAAGCATGCAGTTCCTTCTGATTTGCCCATCCTGTGTCTAACAGCAAGTTTCTTTTCTATTTTCTTGCACAGGTTGGTTGAAGTGTCTTTCATCCTCTGTAGCTGGCAGCCATTTTCTCTACAGCTGCTCCCATTTCTTGGCTTTCTCTCTCATAGGTAGAATCATTTTTGCACCCTTTTGGTTTCATTAGAGGCAGCATTGCCTTTGAGACCTGACAGTTCTGCCTCTGCAAGCAAAAGGCTTCCTTTGCAGAAATGTCAGCTCCAGAAAAATGTCAGCTCCTCCAGCACCTGTAACCACATCTGAGAAAATAGAATTTTTAAGACATTTTCCGTCTAAATGATTGAAGTTTCATAGTCAGAATGTTGTTTTCTCCTGGGTTTGTTGTTTTTATATGCTATAGATGAATAGTTAGGGAAAACTAAATAGTATATCTTTATTTCACCCTGATTATAGCTGTAACACATAAAAATTTGTTTGTAAATTTCAGTGATGGAAAATTATTTTTTAAAATGTATGCTAGAATAACTGACACTAATAAAACCCTTTGAAATTTCCTACAAATACGTGCAAACTATACAGGAAGTTAAAAAAAACCCCAACACTAGAAGATCTGACCTTTCTTATTTTATGCTACAGATGTTAGGACATATGTATTTCCGGTTTAAAAAAAAGGACTTCAAATAATGAGGAAAAGCTTCCCATGACATTTAATCATTTTTATTGCCATAATTCCACGGGATGCAGACCAATCTCTGGGCCAAGTTCTGAAATTCTTACTTGTTTCTTCAGAAAAGATACAAGGCATTCCTTCTGCTTTTGCACTCCCAGCTGAAAGAGGCGTCAATTTCAACACAGTATAACCATGAATGAATTCAAAAAGAATTTCAGAAAAGAAAAAAACAAGCTGTGAGCAAACGCCAAGAGGACATGAAACCTTAGAACACATCACATTCAAATGCACATTCAAAGCAGATAATTCAAATTTCATTAACTGGCCAAGATTTTAACATTCTTTGTTCCAATTCAAAATATTGATTGTAGCATACAACTTCTGCAAACAGAGATTTTAGCATGGAATGTCAATAGTCTCTGTTTCAGTTAGGAAAACCAGGCTCTTCACTGAACAAAAAAGCTCATTCTTAAGACTTTGGCTGATCACTGTCTCTGGCAAACAGATGGCAGTTTTCATCTGTCCCCCGACAGAGGGACAGGTGCTAGGCTGTCACTTCGTTTTCACCAAAGAGCATAAGTGGGGCCTGAGATCCTTTGTAAGTTTTTGGGGTTGTTTTTTTTTCACATAAAGGAAAGCTCTCCCTAAAGATAAAGAGACTTCAATACTGGAGATTTTTAAGCACTACCATCTCTACATCTCTTTGTGGAAGGAGTATAATGCCCAGTAATCGCAAACTGTTCTGTCCATTATTACAGTAGAAGACATATGAATGTGTCAAAATCTGATCACATTTAATTTTTGAAAAAATTCATCTGTCAGTTTTAGATAACTTATCTTTGGCCCAAAGATAGCTTTTGTTTTCACTTTCAAATTATCTCAGATGCTAAATGTTAATCACATCTTTTTACTTCATTTTTGTTCCTTATTAGTTTACCACATTACCTGACTGGAAATTTTGAGGTGGTTTAAACAAGTTACAGTACATGGCTGTTAGAACTAATTACGGGTGAATGTGAGATCTGTACATTCTTTGATAAATGTATCAGAGTGTGCCATGGCCCAACTTATTTCAAGACTCGTTTACTTGGTTTTGAGTCACTTGAAAATTTTCAGGCAGTTTTGCCATCAATTTAAAAGGAAAAACTGCTGATTCTTGTAATCTGTATAGAAGTAGTAACCTTTGGGATTTTCCATTGACAAAATTATTACAGACTGGATTTGTATACTCTGTAACACTGGATTTTATCTGCATCTTCTGAAGAAACTAACATTCATAATATAACCATTTAAGAAGTCCCACATATTTTTGGACAACTTGTGTCTCAAATAGACGTGAGATCAAATCAGTAACCTATCCTTACTATATGATGCTAGGGTTCCTCCTTTCTCCAACAGTAAAAGCCAGAAAATTAAATTCTGAAATAAATCACTTCCCTTGCTCCCCTGCTTCCCCTCCTGTGAGTACTCTGCTGACAGGCACACTGCCAGCTCACGTGCACTGGTGAGACTCTGAGGTCCTTACAGAACAGGGAGCCTCCTTGTCTTAATGTCAGATTGCTTGTTCATGGTAGAAATGTCCTTCACCCTATCACTACTATTGATCTTCCAGGGTTAAGCTACCTACAGGTGTGTTGTCTAAACTGCAACCCATCATCATCAGCGCTGTTATCAAAATTAATCTTAGGAAAGGTGCAAAAACTAAGTTTTTTATTAGTTCATGTGAGCTACCTTAACTCCCACAATGTCCCAGATCTTAGCAGGCTGAGGTCATTATTTGTCCTTTCAGTTAATCTCAAAGGACAAAACAATGTAACTTTTGTGTCCTCATCAGAATAAGAATTTTTTTCAGAGCATACAAGTATTTTCAAACGCCTGAGAAGGAAAGGTGGGAATGCTGGAATCCATGAGAATTTAAATCATTATCTGGATTTCTGACTGCACTAGTTAGAATCTGAAAAATGGATGCTCTCTACATAGTAAAACAGTCTAAATAGCAGACACTCAGATACTTATTGAGCAATATTCAACTGCAAAATAAAATAAACTATTCAAAGGAAATGTTTGGTCTTGGACTGCACCTTTCGCCCTCTATTTAACCCAACAGCCTGTAATACCCTTTCCTACTGCTGGTAGAGACACTATGGTTTTTATCCCATGAAGGTAAGATTTGCCATCAAATGGAAAAAGAACTTGATCCTTCAAAAAAATTTGGCATATCTATAGTAATTCAAATATTTGATGGCTCCAGTATTAGGAGCTAGGCATCACTATAAAGCCTTCAGTCAGATATGGCAGGCTAATTCAATGGTGATACTCACAACTATGCAGAAAATTATTGAGAAATCCCACTCCATAGCCTAACAGGAAATTACTTGCACAATGAAGCACCTGTTTTAAAAACTGCAGTATAAGATTGTCACAGTTTAAATTGTTGACTGGAACTGAATTTGACACACTTCCTAGAATGTACTGTTCTTTCTTCCTTGAGTTGTTTTGACATTAAAATATTATCATCTCCTAAAATAAGGGAGATGTTTGGTGCCCAGGAATGATGAAGCAATTTTGGGGTAAGGGGTGGGGGGAGAATGATGATAAATATCCATTAAAGGATCTTCTTTTCAAAATTATAGTTTTACCATCCTAACTTACAGAGTAAACAAATGATCTTGTCTTTTCCTGAACTTTCTACAAGTAAGACTTGGTAAAAGACTCCAACTGCTTTAATTTACAATCACATGCAACACAAAGTCTCTGAATCCTGAAGTTTTAAAAATCCTGTCTGGCAAACCTCCTGTGATTTGGGATTAAATTGCCAACCACTAACCATGGCAACTTACTGCTTGAGGCAATGACATGAAAATCCAAGGAATGTATCTTCTGCCAGAAAAGGATCTTATCCTATAATAATTGTTCATCATTATGGTATTTTTATGCCACTGAATCTGGCATATCCTTTTTAATTAATACTTGGACTCCTGATGTATAGTTTTCATCTATGACTCATGTAAAACAATGTCTCTCCATTTAATAAAATAACATTCAGATTCAACTTGTATTTAATATCTACAAATAAAGCATTAAAACCTCCAGGCGATGAATAAAATTGGGGTGGTAACAGAAAATGCCTTGAACTTTACAATCTGATCTGGAGTTTTATCTGAAGGAAAGCAAATTAGGATTATATCACACTCTATCAGCTGTGACTCTCTAGCTATTAGGCATAGTTTTGTCTAAAGTTGAGTGGGTACCTAGTTTAGATAAAATAATTTCCAAACTGACTTGTTGTTTAGTGTTAAAATTAAAGTTCTTCAAGCAAATTATCTACCTCTGGCATCTCTAACTTGTATTGAGAAGGCCACAAGGAAAGGATATTACTGTGAAATTTTCTAAAATCTTAATGAATAAGTCTTTTTAGGTAGTTCTAAAAATCGCACTTACTCCGGTTCAAGTCTTTTTACTTGAATTAATGGAAACTTCCTTGAAGAAAACTTCTAAATTATTTAATGTTGTATTAGATCTTACTTTAGATCAGAGATCTTTGAAAAACTCTCAATTTAGTGTTTATCCTCTACTAACTCTAATTCATATTTTACTAACATTACTGATATATGCCTAGCAAAAATTGTTTCCTAATCCTCTATATTCTTCTTCTTTCCATACAATGTACAGCATACAGTGCCAGAAGTTTTCCCATAAAACATGGAAATGTCAAGACATGCGAGTGCCTCAGCCTTTCTTAGTGTTAGTCCTTCTCAGCCTTTCTTCTCTTAATGAAGGAACTTGTGTTCAACACTGTAATGCAATCTGCCTTGCTGCTGCTTATTCAATAAAACCCTCACAACTCCTACTAGAAAAGCTGCAAGGAAGAAGTTTAGCCAACCTATTATCTTTTCCTTGAAATTTCGGAAGGCAGACTCATGATTTCTTCATCTCCATTCATAGAGCAAAAAAATAGAGAGGCTGCTGTTCTGGTAAATTAGTGGCAAACTGGCAGCTGGACAACGCAGATAAGAGGTAACATGAATTTATAAAGCACTTCAGCAAATAAAAAAATGACTTCCAGAGTGGAAAAACACTTCAATATTATGTCATATATCTTACCTATGTATTTTTAATAGTACAATATACTAATATTAGCTAAAGAAGAAGCAAATGTACTGTTCATAGAGTGCTGCTTATGTACAATATTAAAATGGTAAAAAACCCCAGTAATTTAGTATAATTTCCTGAAGAACCAAGACTAAGTTCATCACACTGTCCTAATACCTTCTCCAAGCCGACTTCTAACAAAAGAGGAGGTAAAGACATTGTAAAGACATTACATATCTACAAATGTTACAGAGGTAGGCCAGTAATAGACAGAACAGATCTCATTAATGCATTATTGAAAGACTTTCCATCTGCATTAAGGAAACAGATGACACAAATAAATTACTAGTTCTGCTGCTTGTGTAGCAACTTTTTGATGTTCATTATCAGACTTCAGCAAAGTGACATGAAAACACTAATTATCTCACCATCTAAGTATGCAAATATTTGAGTGTTGAAGTTCTCTTGCATGTCAAGTTTAGAAATTTAGTGTAGTATTTTACGTACATAGCATGTCATGTGTTTGAAGTTGAATGAGGAATTTTACTGGCACTCATATCCTAATATATTACATAGTTTTTCAATCAACTAAAATGCTAGTGAAACAGTCACCCTTTAAATAAATCCCCTTAAAGGATATGCTTTACATTCAGAAACATCACCATGAATTTTATCAGTTGAGAAAGAGGAATTAACCAAAGTAATAGACTAACAGGAATGATGTGGTATCTTTTATGTAATCACTGTAAAATTTTAAGCACTTCCAGCTACACAATGGTGTTTCTGTGGAACACCATGATCTGTGCTTACAGCACATCACAGAACTGCAGGAACGTGCAGTTTCCAGGACTGCTGGATCACACTATCAGATTAAGGTACTGTGGAGATCCTTCTGATGCCTGCACCTGGTACCCTCATGAAATACTATGTGCAGAGGATTGAAATGAAAAAAAAAGAGCATGGATATTGCAGTACTGAACCACACACAAGAATGAATTGATTTTAGGCAGAACAGATTCTACTTTCATATGAGGTAGTTATCATGAGCCAGTATTCAATAATTTAGTCTGTAACTGAGAACATCAATTAACTGCAACCTGTTTCTCTCAGAACAGACACTTCTACTTAAAAAAATACTGGTGGATAATAGAGAGCTTGATCGCAAGGGATTATGTGCTCAGATGTTTTTAAGCCACCACCCTACAGTAAAAAGGGAAATATAAAAATAAACTGATAAAATTTACGCAACCTTCCTTCGTCATTTCAAAGAAACAAAAATAATCCAGTACTATGAAATTTCTGATAGATAAATTATATATTAATAATTACAGAAGAAAACTAATAACCAGAAAAATATTCAAGGCCCCACAACATAAGATATTTTGAGGCAGTGTGAGCTACTGTTGCAAGATGAAACTCTTCTCAAACATTTTTTCTGAGTCATATAGTAAATATTTCATCTGAGACAGAATTTATGAAAATATGGGATTATATGGAAAGTATGTGAAATGTACACAAGGCAAGGCCACTGGAACATAAGCCTCTTGTCTCAACAGGATTTTTCAAGCTGGCCTAAAGCTGGTATCCTGACACTGATTCCTTAAGTGGAATCTATCCAAAGGAGCTTCAAAAACTGAGCATCTGATTCAATCAAAAGAGTAATAGACCTACAAAAGAATTGTGAAGAAGTGGGTCAGAATGGATCTCAAGGGATCATTAGTCTTTGCCCCTGCCAAATGTCACAGTAGTACCTTCCAGACTTGAAGTAGTGGGTTTTGAAAATGCGGATTAAATACATTTTGTGGGGAAAAATAATCCTGAATCTATCCAAGTTAAAAACCTCTGCATTTGTCTCTGGGTAAACCTCCATCCACTCTAGAATGACACCTTTGTCGAAAATTGAGACCACTGTTGCATATTTGAATATTTTTGTGTGAACAACATGCACTACCCTAAATAGAATGATAATCACAACTCTTATTAAGACTGTCAAAACATGGGTGGCATCCACAAGCCACTGGAATGTCTCCTTGTTCACTGGCTGCTGGAAAACTGCATGCCCTCTCCATACATCTCCAAATGTCCTGCGGCAGTCTGTACATTGCTACCAACCAGTTCTGGCTCATGTAGCAGTGGTATTTATACACTACATACATAGGCTTATCTATTTATGTCACTGTGCATCCTTTAAGATGCTGTGGTCGTGCAAGTTTTGCTAGGTGTGATTTCATGACCTCCTGACTTTAAGGGACAATTATGAGAATGCAAGAGAAGCTTCATGGCTACAGCACCCTCATGATGAAGAAGGGATATTACAACAAAATTAATAAAATGACAAATTACTGACCTATCTGTTTTCAGTTCCATTTATTAGGAATTGGTCAGAAAAATGCCACTGTGTTCTGTGTGTGCAGGGAAAAAAAATGTCCCTACATATAAGCTTAAAGAGTAAAATAAGTTATGTTCTGTGTCTGTTTCAGTATTTAGCACAACACGAAATTGAATAAAAATTTGGGTCAGAGGTATATATAAAAATAGCAATCTCTTCAGTGCAGACTTTCTTTCCACTTACCCTTGGTCTAACACAAACATGTGAGCAATAGAAATAATTTTAAAATCATATTTTCCCCCTCAGAGAAAGAAAACCAGTGCACACAACTACTGATAATAAGGAGAAAGGAATCATACGGAATACCTCGTTGTAGTAACAGCATTGTGCTGACATAACCTATGGGAATCCACTCATGTAATAGTCATTACTTTTAAATATAAGTTATAATGATAAAGTTTTAAAATATGTTCTACAGTCTGCTAATAAAGACCACAGTAGGACTGTGCATTTACTGTGACATGGTGGAAAACGTATAATGTGATGCATTAAACTCTATAAAAATGCTCATTTTTCATGCTTTCCAAGTAACAAATAATTGAAAAACATTCCTAATTGTTATAGATAACGTTATCTTAAGAGTAAAAATAGTGTAATACGATATCTTTTATAAGAACAGATCGATCTTCTGATGTACACTTAGACCTATTCTGCTTCTAGTTTTTATATTAATGTCTGACTTTACAATCTGCACAAAAAAAAATTATGAAAAATACCCAACAAAAACCAGATGAAATTAAGTAAAAGAGACCAGTGATGTTCAATTACACACACACACACACACAAAACAGTAATAAATTTAATCTGACCAAATTAACATAAAATAGATTGGTAGATCTGTACATGTTTACTCACCAAATTTGCCTGTCCTTTAGCCCTGTATTTAGCCCTTTAGGCCTCCACTTCTAAAAGGCATCCCCAGCCTTAGTTTTTATTTGTACTTCTAGAGTCTTCTGTCTTTTTTGTCCCTGTAGTTCTTGTATATAGTTTTTTCTGTGATCTTGAAACTTTTTGTTTTCCCCAAGAGGAGGCTTAAGACAGCTTTAAGAAAGTGCAATAGAAGAAAACCTGGTGTGCCCATCCCTTTACAAAGATTTCACCTTCCTGATTTAAGCTCAACACACTCATGGACAGATTGCATACTAGGATGTAGAAAGGGGAGAACTGTATCCACTCATCCAAAAAACAAACAAACAAACAAAAACAATAAAAAACTAAAAACCAACAAAAACCAAAACAAAAACAAACAGCTCTCTGAAACTACACAAGAAAAATTGAAAAAATTGTATAAGCTTGATTTTTTTCAGCAATTCATAGAATGGTTGAGGTTAGAAGAGACCTTTGGTCAGCTGGTCCAACCCCCTCCTGAAGCAAGCCCCCCTAGTGCGACCTGTCCAAGGCTGGCTTTTGACTGTCTCCAAGGAGGAAGACTTGACAACCTGTCTGGGCAAACTTTGCCAGAGAGTGTGAGTGACTCTCACAGTGAAAAGGCGTTTCCTGATGTGTGGAGGGCTCCTCCTGTGTCCAGCGTGTGCCCATGCCTGCTGTCCTGTCTCTGGGCACCACTGAAGAGAGCCGGTCTCCGTCCCCTTTGCACCCTCCCATCAGATACCTAAATACATTGATAAGGTTCCCCTGAGCCTTCTCATCTCCAGGCTGAACAGTCCCAGCTCTCACAGCATTTGCTCATAGAGGAGTTATTCCACTCCCATCGCTTTGACCTTTTGTTGGGCTCTCTACAGGATGTCCGTATCTCTCTTGGACTGGGGAGCCCAGAACTGGGCACAGTACTCCAGGTGCAACATCACCAGTGCTGAGAACACGCCTGGAGTACCAATCTCCCAGAGTACTTAATCGAAAATTGCTTTATATTTATGTATTTTTTTGCTGGTTTCTATTTCATAATAATCTTTGCCCATGGAAATTGCACAGTTACAGCATTTTGAACTAGACAAATATTTTTCGTTTCCTTCTGTAATTAGCCAGCAACTTCCCTGTATTTTTTTTTTTTTTAGGTAGTATTTTATCCAGAAAATTTGCTGAGCTCTAGAATAATGAGAAATTATCTAAAGGATTTAATTGTACAAGTGAAAAAAGAAAAATCCTTCAAATCTACAAATATAAAAAAATCCATCATTGCCTTTTCAATTATAGGATCTGGACCACAGAGTTTAGTCTTTTTTCATTCAATATAGAGATATTCGATGCACCTGTAAATCCCAGCTGCAAAGTGATTAAGACTAAAGTTACTACAAAATATTCATGTGAAGTTCATCATTTAGTGGTCTATGAAAGAAAGGCTTCACAAATTTCTTATGGAGTTCTTGAATACAGACTACTGAGAATCAAGATTGATTTGATTTTATCAGTAAGCATATTTGCCACTTCTGACAAAAAAAAGGAGAGGCCATCTAAAAACACCTTATGAGTAACACAAAAGTTCTTCAGATTCTGAGGAGTATTAAACTTTTGTATAAAGTCTGTGCCCTAATTTTCCCCGACCCCTCTTTTTATCTCTGGAAAAATATGGTGATTGACTCATCTGTAATAGGCACATTTATTATGCACATTATGAAGGTTTAAATGACATAATGCACTTCAAAGCAGTTTAGAAAGCTCTACTTTTTGCTTTGGCAAATACACATATAAATAATCTTGTGGGGTCTAATTTAACCTTTTGTATTCAAATGCTGATGCATCAGAGAATGAAACACAGATCACAACTGGCAAAAGTGCACATTCAGAATAGTTGGATTATTTTAATTATGTTCATTATGATTCCTCATAAATCTCCCAAAATTACTACTAATAATAGGTACCATAATACAGCAAAAATCTGTTTTCATCTGAAAAAAACCATGCCGTAGTGTATGTAAAACCAGGCTGCATTGCATATTTATCATTGGTCGTTCACAGTAAAAAAATCTACATTTTTCTTCCCATTTGATTAGGTTTGGGGTATTTAAAGCTTTTGTTATTTTAAAATTATATTTTCCAAAAATCTCCACATTTCTTTGATTAATAGATAAATATATTATTTCACAGGACTTGTATTAGAATACTTATAATTTCTTTAATCTTCTCCAGTTTTGGGCCTAAACTTGCTCCCACTGAATTTAATGTTTCACCTAAAGGATCTTTCCTTCCAAGTACTTAAATCATCATTCTCACAACTCCCTGAATGTAGTTCAAGTATCTTCTTGTGACTGAGTGCACAATTTAAATTTCAATCTCCGTTGAAAGGTAGGGTTCACAAATCTGGGGGTTTCTCCCTCCTGTTTTTCTTTTTAGAGCTCTGTAAATCTTTCCAGGCTGACAACACCTCTGTGGAACAAGTATAAGCTTAGCAGCAGGAGGCTGCTTTCTTCCTTTTTTCATCGTGTTCTGGAGGCTTTAAGTCAAAAATAGTTCATGAGCCACAGGCTGTAAACTCCAGGTCTAAATTCCTAATGGAGTGGGAGTCTGAGCCCTTTCTCAGATACCACCTTGCCCAGCGGGCAAACATGTTCTCATACCCAGTTGCAGCCTGAACTTGTTAGAGGGTCTCATGCACCCAAATTCTCTCTTGCATCATTCCTCTGGGTCAGGCAAAGATTCTCAGGCATACAAGAATCTACTACAGCCCAGTTTTAGCTCTTCTGAAGCTTAGCAGATGGCAAGAAAAGAGCCAACAATACAAATGCTTGAAGAGTGTCGTGGCAAGGACTCAGGGAGCACCAGCCTACCCACTGGCCCCTGGCTGGATGCACAGGGTCACCTTACATCTCTGTGCATGTGCATTCTGGATTTGTTGTGGTGAGGGACATTTTAGCCAGTTGCAAACTCTGGGTTACAGAAACACTGCCCAAAATTATGTCTGCAGTTGAAAGGCCTCCTCATGGGGAATGTTTGTGTTATACACTTCCCCACACGCACTCCAGATTTTTTCTTTCTAAGGACTACCTTTTATTAATCTCACTCTTTTGTATTTCAATATTTTGAAGTCTTCCAAATCTGAGAAAAAAAATCGATTGTAGCCATTACTTTAAATGAGCAATTAACAATTATAGTAAGAGAAAAACAACTGAGCTCAGAATGTTCTTTGTATACAGCTATTACAGCATAGTATTTATTACCTATCTCTCTTGTCATATAGACAGACAAGCTCTTAGGTAAGGTTAAAAAAAATTGTGTGTAGTCCTGTCACCATTCAAATCAGAGAAACATTAGCAAGTAATCTTTGTCTCACTTTCTATTTTTCAATTACAGATTCTCATATCAATTTACTCTTCCACTTCTTAAAATAGAAAGTTCTTTTTAAATATGTACCAAAATTTGTCACAGTTCCTTTGAAACTTTAATTAGATAAATATTTACCCCTTAAAAATCCCTTTCTTTATATATTTAATATTCCTGACATTAAATTTGTGTTCCTAATGTACATTTACTCCTGTGCTTCCCAAGGGAACACCCACAGTTCAGTTTCAGTGATGAAAAGAGTCTGTTCCCTTGTCTGAAGGTCTTCACTTCTTATTATCCTATTTACAGTTTAAAATGTCACAAACTAGGAAATGAAGAATGAAAATGTTTTCTGGGTTGTTTTAATCCATGTAAGAGTGCAGGCAGAGATGCTGCTGTGGATTGGCAAATTGCAAGGAATTTATATTTTAGTTGCTTCCTCCCACTCCTTGCCACCATATGACTGTGACAGCAAATTTACTAGTGGTAAGAGAAACAGGAAACCTCTGTCCTCCTCTCTTGTTAGTTTCTCCCAGCGTGGCACACGGAGCCTACCTAAACTCTTCACAGCTGTAGCACACCTGACACAGACCAAGTATCATATGCAGGAACATTAACTTCCTCCTGCCTCTCTTTCCCCCATATTTCCATTGAGTTGCAAAGGCCTCATTTCCAAAAGAAATTTGAAAAAGTAATTCAGACTTCAGAACTTAACCTATTTTTGACCTTTCTGGTGAGACCATCAAGAACCGTGGCCCTTAGAGAGTGTATTTTGCCATGTGAAGACAGGAAACAGGGACAAGAGGTGAACCATACTTTGTCTTCATTCCCAAACAAAGGGAAATAATTATTTTTTTGCAACGCATGTCGAGCTGTTTATCTGGACTGACACAAATTGAACCTAATGGACTAACCTCAGGTGACTCCATGGTACACATCCAGGCCGAGGTCTGTGGTGTTTTGCAGCTGGAGCTCCCAGAGAGATCAGCCTTCCACTGTCCGCTCGCATGCTGTGGGTGTGACATAATTTTGAAGGCCATAAATATTTCCTGATGGATTGACCGTGTGACCATATGCTTTTCACCAACATAAGCCTAAATACAGTCTTGTGTTCTCCTGATACCTGTCAGCAGCTAATTAAATGTGTAAACACCAGTAAGGACATTTTTTACTGTCAAATTCTGATGTTGAGTTCTGCAGCACTGGCAGCACCACTTATCAGTGGCAGATGCCTCTTATGGAATTTGCTCTCATGTGCCCCTTGCTAGATTCCAGTTTTATTGACCTTCAGAATGCAATAAAAATCAGCACATATTGTTTTGCTTTAATTTGCAGCCATTTGGGAGGGTTTGTGTTTCATCCCAAAGCAGCTGCAGCAGAACTCTGTGAAGTGTATTGATGTTACTGCTGTGTTATTTTTAAGCCAAACTAGTGTTTTGTGGCAGCAGCTGTCAAAGTAGTATCAGCTATATAAGTGATGAAACAAACAAATAATTAAATCTGATTTTTTCTATAAAGATAGCATGAAGCTCTTAACAGAATTTTTGAAGATTGCCTTTAAATGTGACACAGTAGAGCAGATTTCTAAAAGTTGTCCATCTGAAACTACTTCCCGACAAAATAGGAAAAATTTAGGAGTAAGTTGGACCATGTTACAGTGTCTAGCAGTTTACCCCTAAAACTATATTTATTAATATTTCTGCTAGAAATTTGACCACTGCTGAGGCATGAATAAACATCTTCCAAGCCCCTCTCCCCACCAAAAACTCACAGAAATGATGGTAGGCAGCCTTGTAACTCCACATGCATAAGAAGAAGAATTTCTTATGACTGGGTTGTTTGCCAGTAGTCTAACATCAGCTGTTCATCCTGCATTAGTGTACTATTTGAGTAAATTTAACCCAGAGATGGAATATTTTATTAAATGGAAATCTTTTGAATTAAACTGTTTTGTCCACAGATGAATAGAAACTTTTTTACAGAGCAGAGATACTCATTTGGTAAAATATATTTCTTGCTTGTTTCTCTTCTGTGCTTTCTTGTAGACACACAAAGAATATACAAATTATCTCATTGCTGTCCCCAGGAATTTAATAATCTGGCCTCACTGGTGAGCTTGCTCTGTAGCATTCAAGACACAACAGCTGTTGACATACAAAATGAAATAAAATGGCAAAAAATGCAGTGGAATCCTTTCTGATCTAAGAATCATTGCAGTGGGTAGTAGTTACCAGCAGTTTCAGCTGCAGTTTCTAGCACATCTCAGTGGTCTTCATCTAAACACATCAGATACATCATCTTTCTGTGAGACAATATATCCGTTTAGATTCCACTACAAAATACAGTTTGAGGGTTTCACTAACATGTCCTAATTAAAAATAAAAACAAAAAAACCACCCCAAAAACAAAAAACCAAACAAAACAAGAAAAACTGCATTCTCTCTCATAATTCAAGACAAGTGTCTGCTGTGGTAAACACAAGATGGGTGGGCCATTTGAGCAAAAAGTGCAGTGCTCTCTTGTAACAGAATGGGTGTTTTCAGCATGAGTGATCTTCCATTTGACCCTTACAATGACCAGCCCTGGTTCATAAATCAGGAAATGTCTTAATCTGATAATTTATCACATGAACAGGGGAAGGTTGACTCACTCAACCTTCTAACATTGCAACACTGAGGAACACAATGGCAGATTATGCTTTGTTCTCAATGCAGAATTCAGGCTGAAGAGATTCAGTCTTTCAACAAAACCTGTCCACGGAGCTCAAAACAATCTGAATCTTATTTCATGCCTGTGCTGAATTGTACACATGAAATAAAACTTATAAGTGGTTTTTTTTTTTTTCCTTTGAGACTGGTTGGCAACCCATAATATTAGTTCATGTCTCTATTTTTGCACTTGAAGCTCAAGTAAGGAAATGGCCTTTAAGGGAAAAGCTTCTGTAAAGTTTCCCATTGGATAGATATAAAGAAACGTTTTTCAATATCAGCACTAGTAGGCTGAAGTGTGAAGTGGATATGGTTTACAAGTTTAAAAGCACAGAGCACACTCATTCCTTTTGCCAGGGTGCAGAATTTTTAAAGTAAAGCCTCTAAGGGGATCTCAGGAAATGTTCATCCCAGTACCAAAATCCATAAATACAGAAGACATCAGCCATTGGGAGCTCGTGATTTTGGGCTACTGGTATATGCTGTGCAGAGATCATCTCCAGAAGGAAGGAAAGATGAATTGTCAGATGAGTTGTATGTGAGCTTACAATCGGGGCTGGGTAAGGCTCAAGAAAAATCTGAGGTGCAGGTTTGTCATAATTTCAAACCATTTTCATTGAGATTTTATATGGTCTAAACATGGAGAACAACTAAGAATAACTTGACTGTATCTTTAATTCTTATTCCCCAAAAGGTTTTCCATCAGTAGTTTTAGAAAATGAAACTAATTAAATTAACTCATCTGCTTCCTTAGAGTGATGCTGAAATGTGAAGAAATCATAAGCACTAACAAAAAGAAAAGGTCATATTATCTGAAAGGTACTATATAAAAATACAGACTCCATACATTACAAATACACATGCTTCAGTAATCACTTGTGAGTTAACTCCTCAGAAGTGTCATTTTTAATTATTCAGTAAAGAGTAAGCAACACTAATGATATCAAAATATTCTTGTACAAGTATACCTTTTCTTCACTTTTATATTCTAAAAGTAAACTTTTATGCAACATTTCAGTTAGTTACAGAAATGTTTCTACTTAGTTTAGTATGAAGTATGCCTTTAAGCTAAATGCCTTTAAGCTAAAAACCGAATCAGAGGCAGTGTCCAATCTGTGGGATGCTGTGTGTTCTTGGACACTGGCCTCCCACTTACCTTTCATGTGGTGCTTGAGTGCCTCCCCAGGCTCCTGCTGGCCCTTTAGGCAGCAGTGAAGTTATGCTGTAAGGGGTAGCCTTACCCTTAGCTCCCCCCAGACCCGCCACTGGTAGGGGAGGAGGCCAGCAGCAGCTATAGGTGGGCTGTGGACACAAGCCACCCTTACACTCACACAGCATGTTCCAGGTTCGGCCTTATACAAGGTTCCCATGTCTCCAAAGGACTCTTCAGTAGGTTGTTATCATAACAATAATAATTTGTAAAAAGAATGTTGGCAAGTAATTTAGGTCTTTATCATCATTTATAAGAATGAAAAAAAAAATACTCACATACAGATAATTAAGTAAAGGGACGTTTTACTCACACAGCATTTGCCAAGAAACAGACATAAGACCATGAAACATAAATTGCATTAGAGATCAATGTTCATCTGTTTGAATGGCTATTAAAAAGCTTATATAACACAGAGCAGTAAATGAAACCTTATTAGAGGACTTCTAACTTTTCCTGCTCTGCTCAAGAATTGTCCAGGACTATGTTTAATAGATGTTCAGCCATAAACAAAGCATTCCTTTCTGTTAAATCAATCTCCACTGAAAATCTAAGATGAAGGCAGAAAATGGTACAGTGTAAATTGCTAGTGTAAGGCGATAAGTAGGGAAATATGAATGTTCTTGGTTATGATTTTGTGGCTCTGCACAGATACCATTCTCATAAACAGATCAGTCTCTCAGCTTATGGTTATTGTTCCGAGATAATATGATATGACAAGTCCAGATGTTTGAAACTTGCAGCAATTCACAAAATAGGAGCAATAAATTATGCTAAAGGATATATTTAATTCAATTTATAGTGTATCTGGCACTGTCAGAGCTATGGAATTTCTAGCTGAATATAATACAGAAACCCCTAAATGCTCCAGCAAACCTTGGAAGTGAAGTGTGCAAGGCAGAGGGCATTGCTGCAAAGCTGGTATTCTTTCTATCTGTTAATCAGCAATCTCTGTATTGCATTGCTATCACATGTTGTATTACTCTAGATTTTCCTAGTCTTGAATCAATTAGCAGAAAAATTCTTTATGAAAACTTCACCCATGTTGTGCAGACTCAAGCTCTTTCATCCCATTCTGAATTTCAGAAATCCATGTAGCATCAACCTTTGAGAGCATGGTATGGACATGGCCTGTTGCACTAAAACCAACTTTTCCAAAGAATATGTTGTGTATCTATTTCATATTCAGTCACCCTTTATGTCAAGTTACTCCATGAAGACCATTCATCCAGTAATTATTTACCTAAATATATTTTATATACCTGTGCACTGTGACACCATAAGACAACAATTTAAGTTTCTTTGTTACTAGAGCTGTAGACCCACTAGAAGTGAGCTGCTTGTTTTTTCACATGATTAAGGGGAATTTTCAGTGTCCCTCCTAAGACATAACTATTCTTATATAAAATCCTGTATATGTGTGTATATTTGTGTTTCAAGTTCATTCAGAAATAAGGGCTTATTGAATTGCCTGAGCCACATGCATGCCAGAAGACAAGAAAAAGGAGTCTTATTTTTGTGGTGGTGATCCTGCCAACAATCATCTTCAAACTCTGCACTGTTTTAGCCTTGTCATTCTCAACATTTGAAAGGCTGAGTTCTATCATACAGCTGGGACAATTAACAGCACTATTTAACAGTCTTGTTTACATTATTCTTCCATCTGGAGGGATGGGTATTATAACAGACGTTTTCCACTACCTTTAGAACTGAAAAAACATCTCATCAGACCACATGTTCCTGCCTTCATCTCCTTCCTCTGTGTATGAAATGGTCTTTCCCCCTACAATTTACTCTTCTCATTCACTAGCTATATAATACAAGAAAGACAGTGAATTGAAGAATGGCGAATCCAGTTCATTGTGCTGCACAGCTTCCTAGCTGCCAACAGGTCTGCTGACATTTTTAAAGCACTTGCGCATAAGGCCTTAATGCAGATCACTCAGAAGAGCCTGGATATTTACCTGGCTCAGAATCAAACTGTTCTGTTTTCTTCAGGGATGAACAAATCAGGGACCATCACAGGCCTCTGCTTTACCTCAGTTCCTTCAGTACTTTGTAAATTATGTGATATCAAAGACTTCTTTAGCAATAGAAAAAGTATTCTTTGGTATTTAGAGTTATCCAAGAGCGTGCATTCTCTATCAACATTTTTTTCATAAAACAGCACAAATACTCAGGTCATCATAGAATCATAGAATAGTTTGGATTGGAAGGGACCATGAAGATCATCTAGTTCCCACACCTCCACAGCATGGCCAGGGATGCCACTTACTAGATCAGAATGCTCAGGGACCACTTCAACATAGGCTTGAAAACTTCCACAGATGTGACATCCACTGTTCCAGTGCCTCACCACCCACACAGTAAAGAATTTCACCCTAATATCTAATCTGAATCACTCACTTTAAAACCATTCCCCCTCATCCTATCACTGTCTGCCCGTGTAAAAAGTCACTCTCACTCTTTTTTGTAAGGCCCCTTTAAGTACTGGAAGGCCACGATGATGTCTCCTAGAGCCTTCTCTTCTCCAGGTTTTTCTCAGCCTGTCTCCACAAGGGAGGTGATTTAGTCATCTGATCCTCTTTGAGGCCCTCCTCTGGACTCACTCCAGCAGGTCCATGTCCTTCCTGTGCTGGCACCCCAGAGCTGGATGCAGCACTGCAGGTGGGGTCTCACCAGAGCAGAGCAGAGGGGCAGAATCCCCTCCCTCTCCCTGCTGCCCACGGGGCTTTGGACGCAGCCCAGGACACAACTGGCTTTCTGGGCACATTGCTAGCTCATATCCAGCCTCTAATCCATGAGAACTCCCAAGTCCTTCTCTGCAAGATTTCTCTCAATGAGTTCCTCTCCCAGTCTGTACTCATGTCTGGGATTGTGCACTTGAACTTGACCTTGATGAACCTCTTGAGGTTCTCATGGGCTCATTTCTTGAGCTTGTCCAGATGCCATCCCATCCTTCAGGTATGCCAACTGCATCAGTCAGCTTCGTGTCATCTGCAAACCTGCTGAGGGTGCACTCGATCCCACTATGTCATTAATGGAGATATTAAAGAGCATTACAGACCCCTGAGGGACACCACTGGGCACCAGCCTCCATCTGGACATAGAGCCACTGGCCACAACTCTCTGCCTGCATTCATCCAGCCAATTCCTTGTCTACTGAATAGTCCATCCCTCAAATCCATATCTCTTCTGTTCAGAGAAAAGGATTTTGTGTGAGAGAATGTTAAAGGCCGTACAGATTTCTAAGTAAATGACATCTGTGTCATTGGTAGATCATCAATGGCATTCATTTCCTAGCCTGTATCAAAAATACTTAGCTTGAGTTTAGTTTCTGTTCCAAGATTTAAATCATCACACTAAAATATTGCTTAAAAATTGAGACTGACTCATTGACACACTCTCCCAGTTTGTCAGTAAGTCAATAATTTCTCACTGAGACAGTTGTGCAACAAAACTTGTGAGGAAAACATTACGCAGACCTGACTTCTGTAGCTTACTTCTGAGAACTGATGTGACAATACAGAAGTTCTAAGCTCAAGACACCTCATACCTGCAGGTCCATTAGGCAATTTCCCACTCAGAACAGAAAACAGATACACATTACTCTAATGTGTCTTAGACAATTTCATGTTGTTTATATATTTATTATTCTCCCTATAGCTACTAAGTAATATTGTTTTTCACAATCACTCTTGAAATCCGTTTCCTCTTTTAAATCATCCATATTTCCAAAGATAATTATTCACCCTTCAGAGACTAGGTTTGGTGTTGTTTTAAGAATTCTGCACTAGTTTTCATTAGTGGACTTCATTCACATGCAATGTGACCACACTTACTTATCTAGGCACCTTCAACCTGTTACTTACATATTCAGGATCATTGTTCTGTCTCCTTTTGAAAATATCTATATAATAAATTTTTAAATTCCAGGTAATGCTTGAAAGTGGAAACAAAGAAATAATTCACTGTTTTTTTCAACATCAACTGTACTTTGCACTCCTGTCCTTGGTAAATGAATACTGCTTTTTCTCCTCTTATAGAAAACTTCTAGAACTTTGTTACATAATATGCTGTTTCTTATCTTTATTTTCTGTGGAAATAATTTGCTACTATACTATTATGACAGCTGCTTTCATTAGATGACAGCCCTTCCTCACTTTCCTCTCTCTCAGTTTGCCTTCCCAAAGACCTTGACATATCAGTTTTCTAAAGGCGATTTCTCAAGTAGTTTTTTCAGAGATATGTTTTCTTATTGCTTCTTTACTTTGGAATAATAAACTATTTCAGTGTATGAAAATTGCCATTCAGATTAGCATCAGTTATTCTTACTGAAAAATAAAACAGAAGCTCAGTCTCTGAGTTCTGGCTGACTATTCCATCATCTAGCTATCTACAGAATGGCATACACTAGCCATCAGAGTAAATCAGAAGTCATACCCAAGTCCAAATGGCCATATTTCCACACCCATGGCTTTCTAGTTATATCAGGTCTAGAGTTACCATTTGTTCTTTTACCACAGAAAAGCCACATTCTGACTGACAATTCAAAGATCACAACTTCAGTAGCAGCAGATTTTCTTACTCTTTCCTCTGAGCCACTCTGCTCCTGCATACCTCACATTGCCTTTAGCAGCACTTCTGGGGCATAGGCTGAGCAAAGCTGTGAAAAAACCACAACATCCCACTCACTGCCCCCATTTTGCCCTAGGCTACACGTTTCTTCATATCTCTGTTCTGATTGGCAAGCCTATTCCAATTGGAGAGGCAACTATGCCGTTAATTAACCATTTCTGAGCTAAGCAGGCGGAGAATGTGAGTTGATGTGGACATGTAAACAGATACATACCTATCTCAATATGTGTATACACAAAGGAGCCGTACACACATTTTTTTATCTTGCATAACTGCCCCTTGAATGCCAAAATATTCTCTATTCCGAAATCAGGTCTACCTCAGAGCGTGCACTCATGACAACTGCTCAGAGGGAGCCTTGCTTTACCATCCTCTGCCTTTTCTACAATTACGTGGGAATGAGTTTTTTAACATGTTTTGTGAGACAGTTTTTCTTGCAAAGCTCTATGTAAGTGTCACTCTGGCACTTTAACATCCTAATTATTTTCTGTTATGTTTTTTCTATTTCTTCAGCATGACACAGATCATAGTTTGATGATCAGAGGATATAGAGGATACAGTGGAAGTAAACCAAACCACAACACAATTTTAAATGTTCCATTATTTGTTTCAGACTGAATTGTGGCCGACAGACTACTTTTAAATCATTTTCTCTGTACCTCCCTAAAATCACAATGTCTGTGAGAGCAGATATGTTCCCCTGGAATGTAGACTTTTTCCTAGCTTCTCTGTTTGCAAATGTGGATTAAATATTTGTGGATTTGATTTGTCTTGCAGCTCAGCGATATGAGATGCAGTCACCTGCATTTGCAGCTATGTTCCTTTAGGTTGCAAAGTGGATGAAATTCATTCTGTTCAGAATTTCTTTTTCCTCCAGTTGTGCACATCTTTACACAGTTTTATTAGGACCCTTTTAGGCTTGAATTGACTTCTAGTTGGACATGAAGAAATTATTCATATGGACAAACTGATTACAGCAGACTATGATTTTTCTTGCCTGTATTAATCAGTCTCTTGCACCAAACAGGCAGTTCCTGTCAAATTGATAATAACTGCAAATATTCAGACTCTTAAAACTTAGGTTGTCTTATCTAATACGCTTCTGTTTACCTCCACTAAAGTAATTAAGGGCTAGATCCTCAAAGATATTCAAGCATCAACATGAAACTGGTGGAACATCAGTGTCTAAATATTTTTTGCAGTTTTTATTGTAAATGCAAGCTCACATGTTTCAAGAATGTCTGTGCTTCCAGCAGTCATTCGACTCCCCACTTTCAGTCTACCAGCACTAAACAGATCATTCAAACATTCCTGTGAGGGAAAAAAAAACACGAAGAATTCACTTTTTGGAGGCCAGTACAACCCACTGTTTTAATATGGCATCATTAATGAGGCAACAGACCTTGGAACTCGGAAATTCCCTCAGGAAATTCTGATAATTTTACCTTAGCTCTTGGATTGGAATGGGTCTTTCATTCACCAATATTTGCTGTCATGATTAATTTGAACCTACTTGAACAAATTACCCCACCGACACCACTATCTGGCTATGAAATGAGTGGATATAAGTACACTTAATTTATGATGGTAAATGAATTTCATCTAACTGATTGTTGGTACTACATAGAGGTCTCTGGGTTTGTGTGTACAATGCTGTAGGGGCAGATGTATCTCGTTGTTGCATGAACATGCGCTCCATTGATTCTTGTAAGAAACTTGCAAAATTTCTTTTAGCCTCTCCCGATAAGTCTGGATTTAGGATATGGTATGCAAATTATATGATTTATGATTTATGATATGGCATGGTATGATAACCACACCTCTGAACTTATTTCTCCCTTCTCAATCATGCTACTCCAGTCTTTCTAATTCATTCACTGGTTCCACCACAGGAAAAAACGACAAGCAAGATTTTCTCCTTTTTAAGCTCTGTGTGCACACCTTACATGTTTATCCAGGACAGCTGAGGATAATGAAGAGTTATATATCAAAGGGCAAGATATTGTAGTGGTTTTAACCACAGCTGGATGCCAGGTGTCCAAAGCCATTCTATCACTCCCCCTCCTCAGCTGAAGAGGAGAAGCAAAAAGATACTGAAAAGCTCATGAGTCGAGATAAGGACAGGGAGAGATGACTCACCAATTACCATCACAGGAAAACCGGCTCAACACTTGGAAATTAATTTGATTTATTACCAATCAAATAAAAGTAGGGTAAAGAGGAACAAAACAAATCTGAAAACACCTTCCCCCACTCCTCCCTTCTTTCTGAGTTCAAATTCACTCATGACTTCTCTACCTTTCTCCCTGTCGGTGGTGCAGGGGGACAGGGAATGGAGATCACTGTCAGTTTAGTCACGTTGTCTCTGCCTCTCCTTCTTCCTCAGGGGAGGACTTCTGAATTTCTGCAGTTCTTCATGAACTGCTCCAGTTTGGGTCACCCTTCCATGGAGTGCAGTCCGTCAAGAAGAGGCAGCTCCAGCGTGGGGTCCCCCAGGGTTACAGGTCCTGCCAACAAACCAGCAGCAACATGGGCTTCTCTCCCGACATGTCCACAGGTCCCGTCAGGAGCCTGCTCAGCATGGAGTTCCCATGCTGTCATAGCCTCTCCAGGCATCCACCTGTTCCTACATGGGCTCCTCCACGGGCTGCAGGTGGATGTCTGCTCCACCTGGACCATGGACTACCATGGACCTCCATGGGCTGCAGGGACACAGGTGCTTCACCATGGTCTTCACCACAGGCTGTAGGGGAATCTCTGCGGTGGTGCATGGAGCACCTCCCGCACCTCCTTCTGCACTGACCTTGTGTCTGCTGTTTCCCTCTCATACTCTCACTCCCCTCTCCAGCTGCTGCTCTGCAGTGGCTTTTCACCCTTCTTAAACAGATGGTTACTGAGGCACTACCACCACCACTCACGGGCTCAGGCTGGGTCTGTCTTGGAACAAGCTGGAATCGACTGTCAGACAAATCTTCTGGCAGCTTCTCGCAGAAGCCACTCCTGTAGCCCTCCTGCCACCAAAACCTTCCTACACAAACCTGGTACAGATATACCCTGTGTCAATTGTGTGACTGGGCCAAATTATGCAAATTCTGGTTTGGGGAGATCTCAGTGGGAAATTTACCTCCATGACCTGCAGAATTTAAATCACAATAAATTCAAGGTTTCTTTCATTTACAGATAAATGTATGTGACTTTTTTAAGGTGACAGGTGTATTTTATCCCATAAATTGTATTTCTACATCCATAAAGCCTGTATGTTTGCCATTCAGATGACTCCAATCATCTCTAGAATTGCACTGAACTTAAATTATTTTGAGACAAGTTCTTTTCAAAAAGTTGAGATGATCTAACTGAATACAGCTTTCTTAAAAACCTCTCATGCTCCATCTGCACACTTTCTCATCTTTTAAAGGAGGATAGCAAACACTACAGAGGAAATTCTTTGCTGATGACAAAGATGCAGTAGCTTTCCCAGTTCCTGCTCCTCCTCCATCATTCTTTACAGGTTGATCTTTATAGCATGTCTAATACATTAATTTAGTCTCCTTTTAGCTCTGGTAACCTCACTGCCTCATTTTTGGAGAAAAACTTCAGCAGCTACAGTTGCCACATTTTTGTGTGTTTGGTTTTACACATCCAACTAGATTAATATTTCCTGGAACCTCTCTCAAGCGTCAGAACTTCTTAAATATTGTGTAGGAAAAAGTGCTATCAGTCAGTGCCACAAAACATTTTGTTATCTGCCAAAGAATCCTTTGTGCAAGCTGGGAAAAATTTAAGCAAAGAAGGGAAATGATTAAGAATATATCACTGAGTATAATTAAAATATATTTCCATTCTTCATGAAAAACTATTTGCTAATTCCGATATTCTGGGGTGTTTATGAGTCATACCTTTCCCCATCCAGGAGATGACCTTTAAGTAGTCTTTTCTTGGTTGGTACAATCTCAGACACAAATTTCATAACATATAAGAATATAATAAGGTATTTCCACTCATCATTGTCCTAAGTCAAAGAGATAAATGGGATGATGTAATATAATTTTCCTTAACTGAGCAACCACTATGTTATGTATTACTTTTATGATATGAAAGTAGTTAGTCAACAGGTAGATCCTATTAGTTGCAATTGCTATCACAAGAAATCTTATCTCAATGCTTGGTGTCATCACTTGCAATGTCAATATCAGTTGCAGAAAAGAAGTAATATATACAATTGCTAACTCAAATTGCATGACTCCGGGACTAAAACTTCGGGGAAAAAATGTTAATTTCATCACTTTTATTAACCCACTAGTATTTTTTTCCTCTCTTAAGGCCGTCAAGACTAGAATATCACTGAATTAAAACTGAGATTTTCCCATATGCAGCAAATTTTGACATGGCACTGCATCTAACATCTGTAAAAGGGATCAGAGATCAGGCAGAGTATATTCTAGGAAAAGATATTGAATTTACACTGAAAGAAAATCCCCAGACCAAAATCACATTCCTAGTTGCTAGGTCATAATTCTTATCAAGATGAAAGCATCATCAGTTTCTGGGTGACAAGTTCTTACGAAAACCAGAACATATTTAAAGCCTAGAATTTACTGTACAAATCCAGCGATGGCAGTGAAGAGAATTAAATCTTAGTCCAGTTTATTTCATAACTATCAGTATTAAATAAAAACCCCAAAGCCCTGAGACAACCCTTGAAAGAAGCCACTGCTTCTAGCGTAGCAGAGAAGAGGCAAGGCCCTGTACTCTGGGTGGAAGCCTCCAGAGCTCCTTTAAACAGGAGAAGCAGCAGGAAATGAAGAGCCCCCTGGCTTTGCTGGTGTTACCATACTACTCAAGGTGCACATCCAGTCCCTTTTGTCCAAGTTTACCATCCACCTGTTGAAGAGTATCCATGAAAACTGGAAGGCACACAGTCCACCTTTCTTCACCTCATTATCCACTCCCACTGCCCACCACACTCACTTTTCCTGTGTTCCTGCAAAATCCCATCTGCCCTTTTCTCCCCTGCTTCCACTTTACTCCTATTCACTTTCACTGTTCCCAAGTTTACTTTTGCCCATTGAAAATTTTAGAAATACACACATGAATATTTGAGACTTAGTTCTTTCTAGATCCCTAGAATACTGTTCTCCCATTATGCAGACCAGGGATATGCTGAAATACAGCCCCAGTTCCTTCCCAGTTCATGCACAGAATTTCATTTCCACAGGAATCTCATGTAAGCACAGAGGGAAGGTGGACATATGGATCTGGCCTTGGCACAAGGCTGGAAAATGGGACAGGTCTGCACTCCTGGATCAAAAACCTAAAAAGTATTCCCATAACTATGCATTTAGACATTATTTATAAAACAATTATGATGATGAACATCCACCTACTCAATCTACATACTACCCCATAAGCCTACTACATGCTATTTTCCACATACTTCTGTCAGGAGAAAAACGTTACTGGTGAAGGGACAATAAAAGTTGCCATGCCTGCTCAGTTGTTCTATCTTCAAATGAGAACATTTTATGGTTTTGAAGATTCCAAAACTGTCCACTAAAAATAGGATTGCAATCAAAGTGATTCACAGTCTTCAACAGCTTGTCATCATCCTGCCTCCCAGCTTGCATTCAAAAGTTAAGCATAGAAAGGAATCCAACTCAATATATTTTTCTTCTCTTTCATTTGCATCAAGATATGGTAAACAAAACATCTACAAGTCCATGGTAAGAGAAAAGTTCACTGTTTGAAATACCAGGTAAGTTTTGCTGTGTTCTCAGTTTCTCTCTTGGCATGTCATCACTATCTAAGATAGATAAAAATGGACAAGAATGAATTTCCAGCTTCTGGGATATGGAAACTACAAAAAAAAGGGCAATTTTTACTATCTTCTCTGCACACTTTGTAAATAATCTTGCTTCACCTCAATTGCCACATCACTTACAGAATTTATGACAGAAAAGAACTAAAAACAACACATCACACATTATTTGCTGCCTTTTCCCAGCAATACTAAGATATAATCATAACATTGCCATGTGTGTCTCAGCATAACAAATTTTGGACTAGTACATAACTTCAGTAAGACAGAGACATGCAAAATGGTGAAAATAATTCATGTGAGCATCTGATGGAGACTGCTGCCAATCTACAGATCTGTGATAAAATAACAGCTACTACAGTAAACAAGAGGAGACATATCTGCTGCAAAAAGATACTTTCAAGTCTAAAAGTGTAAAGCAACTGTGCACGTCTTAGAATTTCTCTCTCAAGAAAAATTTGGCATAAGGAATAAGAAGGAACTCCTATAGGGGGCTGGGTTTTAACAACAGACCTTGAAACACATGTGGCACCATTTATTCAAATTCAAAATTCTAAATTATCACACCAGTAAAACCTGGGCTCAAAGAACAACAAAAATGGCAGGAGAATGTTCATAACCTAGGGAGACAGTCAGCTCTATACTGACTAGCCAAGCAGGAATGCTTAAAATGTTTCTTCTTTTTAACCTTCTGGCTTGCATAGCAAACTGTGACTTATATTGACATTCTGGAAACAAGTGCAGGGAGTAAACTTAACCAAATACCAAAATTTCTTTTCATCTGGATGTCCTGAACACTGGTCTAAAAATCTATGCCAGAACTCTTAATTGCAACAAAGTGTTTCGAGCTAATTTTTTTTGCGGCTGAACAAAAACAGTGACAACAGAAGACAAACACAAGCAATCTCCAACAGAGACACTACTGACTCTACCCACTTCACACTGTGAAAAAAACAGGCTCTGTAGGTTTATTAATTCTTGTGAGCATGTATGTGTAAACACAGAAAGACAGAACTCTGTGAAAAAGCTGGAAGACAATATACTAGATGGGTCATTGCAAACCATGCTAGTTCATTCCTAACCCATTCATGACTAACAGAAGAAAAATAAACTGAATCCTAGCTTGATTATACAACCAGCATTTCAGCCAGAGGTCTACAATAAGGTAATTTCAAAGGTCAGGCACATAAACTACATTGTTAGAGGAAAATCCTGCATAAGGTCGTTAGTTTTGAAGAAATTAATCCACTTTCTAGATTTCTAGTTTTCCCTGAAATAGATAATAAGTACCCTGGAAATAAACACGAGTTCAGCTCCTTTTACATGATAACATTTGAATCTTTCTCAAGAAGAAAAGCTCAATTTTAGAAACATTTATTAACTTTTTTTAAGTCAGGAGTGACAGAATAAGAGCAGGTTCATGTTATAGCAACAAAACTTTCTGGCTTCCCTAGGTCACAGATGGGAAAGTCCAAGAGGAGAACCACAAGTCTGTGAAATCTAGGGGGGAAAGTAGCAAGATGTGAAGTGGACCTAATACTAACATCTGTTTCTCAAAACTGAAAAAGGTGTGGACCTCATATGAGGCAAATAGCTCAGTCCCATTTCACATTTTGACAGGTCTTTGGGGAATAAAAACCTGAAGGGTTATTATGGATGAGTGAAGAAGGGCACACAAGTAGATGACACTAGAAGTAATTTGAGGTATGGACATCTTAAAATATAATTTACTATAGCCCAATACAAATACTAAATTCAGTCTAAAAATTTGGACTTCTTGGCCCTCCCTACTGTTCTATATGAATCCTGGTGTTCAAAATGTCTACATGCTCTGTTAATAATGAGACCATGCATGAAGCCTAAGAATTTTGTGTTCTATTTCTAATATAGTGGATAAATTATCTCAGGCCTCTTTAGTAGCATCTTGTAAAGGGTTCAGTTTTCCTGACTGGATTATAAATTTTATTATTTTATTGTTATTGTTGACATTTTTAATGATTTTGCTTTATATGTACACAGCAATGGGGATTTATGGATCCACAGAAATAACAGACAACCATTTGAGAAAGTTTACAGCTACAGTTAGCCTTAAGTCCCAACCTGGATCTAAAATCACGTCTCTCAGCATGACTGATGAGATTCTACTGTTCTTGAGAAATGGATGTTAGCTGTGTTTCCCTGTCCCTTTAGGCCTTACTAACTTCCATAATGTTTAACTGTTGCAATACAAAAAATATTTTCAAGCTTTGTCACATAAGAACTTGCACTAAGGAAATGAAGGCTCTTGTAATAACTTGTCACCAGACTCTTCTGTCATCCTGGGAATTTTAAAGAAATATTCCCTGGAGAATCCATGAATATAAAACAAATAGAAACAAAATGTATTGGAAATTCCCTTACGTGATGTTATTTTAAAGACTGACTTGTCCTATATTTGGTACGGAAGAATCTTCACTAGGATACACTAGAAATGAGTGAATAATCCCACCTACAGCTTTTCCTACTCTTCTGCTTTGTGGAGGTGCTGGTGAAGAACAGCTGCATCAGCACACTGAAATAGAAGTACCAAATTCTGTGTGTTTATCCCATATAGTTGTGCAATACCTGCTACAGACTACAAATTCTTTTGGATTTTCTTGCCTGTAAAGATGGGACTACAATATCTCACTTGTGAAGAGTGATATGATTCACCACAATCAGATTCAAATTAGAGAACTATTCCTTTTAACAAGTATAAAAAATGACACCATTGAAGGACAATCTGATGTTTACTACATGTAACTGCTAGCCTTGCAATGTGTGAGGCATGCACATCTGTAAAAGTTCAGCAGCAGCAAAGATCCTTCTCCTCATCAACATTTTTGAACATGATTTTTAATGAATGCAATGTGCTGTGTTTGGAGGGTAAACACTAACTGCTGCCTGGAAATAAATTCAAGATGAAAATCTTTATTGCCAGGAAGAGAGATGGAGCTTCTTCTTGGCAGAACATCCTGAAGAGTACTGCAAGTATTATTCAGTGGTGCTCTGCCTCTGTCCTCTTCAGAAAATGCTTGAAGGAAGTATTCCACCACCATGAGACTGCAAACATTGAAATTCTGACTCCTTCATCAAATCAACGTTCCAGATTCAATAACAATTGTCTGTATCCTTGTTCGGTTTTACCAGAAGGCGTACAGAGCAAAAGGGAGGAACTATTGATTTAACACATTTTCTCCTGCATTATCTTTGACAGAAGTTCTGCATACTTAGAGAGTCCCATGACATACAAAACTTTCTGACTCTGTATTCTCAACTAGAAAAGTTCTAATATTAGGATGCTATAAATAGACTATAATTGGAATTATTACAGTTGTAGCCCTTATCATTAACCAGGACAATATTTCTCTTGTGATGTTTTTAAAAGATATTGTAGACTTTTTCCAGAAAGTTTCTCCCTTGGGGCAGGAATTCTATATGTCAGATCCATCTTGGCTCTTCTGTCTCTTAAATCCAGCTGCTTTGCACTGTTATTTCATTGCCGGATCTAACTAGGCAAAGGGAAGATCCTAGTACATTGACCCTGCTCATGGATTCTTTTTCATAGTTGCTCATTTGATTGATGAGGAATAGAGAACTTTCTTATAAATGCCTAAGAGATTTGTAGAAATATACTCTTATCAGTACTTTTATACTGTGAAAAAAAATTGGTAACTTCGTAAATGACATCATCAGTATTTATTCAGAACTAGAATCACCAGAATACTTTTTCCCCACAAAAACACTAAACAAAAAGGATTTTCATCATTTCCTCTCTACCTCCCTAAAATCTTCCTTCCTTAGTTTAAAATGTTATTGTTCCTGTTGAGCCCAGCCCCTAACTTCTTCAATTTTTAGGTCTGTAAAATGCAGATTAAAAGAGCTTTTACATGGTAAAATATCCTGAGGCCAGTGAGTAAAAGATTACTATGAACCCACTCATACTATGAACTGTCCTGGCGTATTGCATCCTCCCTTGTTCATCACATGAACATTCCTCACAAAAGTTTTTAAACATTTAAAGTACACCTAATGGGTCTGTTAACAGATATATTCTATCTGGCAGGAGTTAGCCTGGTTGAGTTTGCCTACTGGCTGATGCACTTAAATCTCCTCTTCTGAGCTCAGTCTGTGAGCCTACAATACCTTATTGTTTGGTTTCTTATAGGTGATAATGAAATTGGCATTCGGTTCCCTCTCCTGAATGGTTTCCATGAGACTTTGAAAAAGTTGTTTGCTTCTCCTGGTGTTATATAACGATCTCAGTTTCAGCATGCAAGAAGGCACGCTCTAGTCAAATACCTTATCTCCAGGATTATATTAACAACTAAACATGAGTCATGCCAGGCATCAGACATGTTTGTCTATACACGATATACAAGTAGGATTCTTTTAAAAATTTAGCTAAATCTGTTAGTTAAATGCATTGTCAACACATTACCTTATGACTTGGGCAGCCCTTCATTTACTATGCAAGTGGTCCTGTTGCACTTCTGTCTACACACAAGTTAACAGTACACTGGAAACTGCAAAGAGTAGATTGCATTACATGATAGAAGTCTGGCCTTGTCTAGGTTTAAATTAAGCTTTAAATTAAGGTTTTAAAACCGCATGGTCAGTATCTAACAAGCTGGACTGAAAGAGCACTGACCTTTCTGACCCCAGCCCAGCAAAACATTGAATCATGCTTAACCCTGAGGACACAAGCGGTCCTGGAGATTTCAGTGGAATTAAGTAAGTAGTTTCATGCCCACATCTATCAGTAGCAGCATTCAGCACTTGCAAATGCAGTCACCAAAGCAAGCTCATAAGCACTGAGCAATGGATACAATGACCTTGAATGTATATCTACCATAAGAACAGCAAGTAACCACACTGCAGTACTCCTTATGCGAGTTATGAGTGATTTGAAAGTAACCAGTATTTTTTAATTGCAGCTTAGTCAGAACTGGAATATTCTATAAGAGAAAAAGAAAGGAGTCTTTCCCCAGTACATTAAAATAAGAGAAAAAAATGTTCCGAAAAACAAAATATAGGTATGTACTTCACCATAAAATAAAATAGAGAAGGGAAAATTTACACTGTCCCGGAAAACTTAGCAGATAGAAGCTCTGTGTGTGGTCCCAGTAAACTGAATTGTGACTATTTCAGTGTTCTGGACAATCACGTTGATATTTTATTGTTCTTTCTTGTTACATTTATAAGCTAGAAGTATTAAGAAATGCAAAGCAGCTTCTATGAACATATTCACCCACATACGGAAACCTTTGCCAGATATTTCTACAGGTGATGAAAGGATTTAAATGTTCAGCAACTTATTTTAATCTATCATGTTTGATAGAATACCCTACCAGGAAAAAAAGGATAAAACAAATCTCTTCTAATCGAGAAATATTGGAATCATGAATAGTTTGTCTATCATCAGGCCTTCTCAAAAGCACCCTATTCTTCCACATTTATTCATTCCACCCTATTCATTCCACATCTTCTTCTTTTTAAATTTTTATATTTATTATGAAATCATTAAATTAATTGCATTTATAAACTCATGCCCTTTGGTGCTTAAAACAGGATTTTAACCCTTTAGGACCAACTGAGCATCTCAGAATATCATCCCAGACAGATATCCACCTCATGCTCAGTGCTTGAAAACACTACCATGTTCCTCCTTGGCTTGAAATGTACCTACATGATTATAGTCTTGTGCCACTGGCATTCCTGCAATATTCTTGCCTGGAAAAGGGACATTACTCCTACCTGAGATCTCTAGAAAACCAGTGGTTAGACGACCTGGCTCCTAAATTCAGTAGTTGAAGTAAAGGCATGCTAAATGACAGGATTAGGCTCCTTCCAGACATAGAGTCATGATGGTGACTGGCATGTCACTGGCAAATGAGAAAGCATTTACATGGGATGAGGAAGATTAGGGATCAAATCATTCATGTTTGCATGTCTCAAGTTTGAGTCCATGTCTGAATTCAGTCTCAGACTCATGTCTGGATCAAGGACTCCTACCTTTCAGGCATTGTTTCAGGAATCACTCAGGCCACATGTCTTTCTGCTTCCTCAGCTAAAGTTCTTCTGATCTGTAAAATAAAACATTTAGATTTTGTCAGGATAGGGAGCAGAACTTGGGTCACTTCTCTTGCAGACAAGTCTCCAATACGGCTGAGGAGCCATCCCCCAACTACACTCAAAGAACATTTCATTCATGAAATACAAAGAACACCTTGAATAGCATGCACACGCTGGGGTTGGAGGGTGTGTGTGTGTCTTGGGAAGCAAGTTCCCAACTGCTGCATGCCTTGCCAGGACAAGGCTGCCCCTGAGGAGCTGCAGCCCTTGAGCAACCTGCACTTGGCCACAGACGGCCTTGAGGGAGTGAGCGCACAAGCAACCTACATTCAGGCAGGGAAATTGATTAAAAGAACGGCAGCAGAAAACCAGGAAGAGGCTCAGACCTGCAGACAAAATCTGCACACACAGCACCCTCCTGCACCGCTCCTCACCTCAGTGGAGGAATTTGTGTGGACCAAGTGTAACCCTTAATAAAAATGAGAGAAGTTGAGACTAGAAAGTGGAAGGACAGGTGTTTGCCTGGAGTTGAACTCAGCAAAAGGGGAAGAATAGTGTTTCTTTGTTTAATTGTTTGTGTTCTTTTCTTCTAAATATGCAAAACAGTGATCAGAAATTTCTGTTAATAGGCAACAAAGTATAAATTTTCCATGTTCATTTTGCTCGTGGTGTCCACTTGAGCAAAAAGACCAAATTCCTCCACAATTGTATGAATGTCCTATGTCCATGAAGCACCATCTCATGGAAGGTGAGCACCAAAGTAACCATCGTTAACACAGAAGCATTGATACACTTTCCTGTCCATATTTGTGAGTCAGGAAGTATTAGACTCAACATACCCCCATAATAGAGATGTATAAGAAATGTAGGCCCACTGAGATGTTTCTTTCAGGGTTTCTACACGACTTGCAACATGAGGATAAAGAAGGTGGAGTGTTGCCAGGAATGAGTGTCAAGCAGGCAGGACTACAAAACTTGTCTATCTCATGGATTCATGCATCTATATCTCAATTTCTCTTCCAGAGAAGACCCTAATATTTAGTGATTTTAACTTTTTTTGACCTAAAAAACGAATCCGTTTTCTTGCTGAGATTCTCTAATTTTGACTTTCTCATCCAATTTTAACTTTACTGGTTAACCTTTATTTTTTCTTCAAAACAGGAGTCAGTTATGTTTACTAGTTTGGTACTGACAATCATGACCTGGTTTGTTTTATACTGCAGTGAGTATCTTAAAAAAAAAAAAAACAAACAGCATAGCAAAATTAAAAAAAAAAAAATCATTCAGACAAATAGCTTTTTTACATTCATAGAAAAGTTTAAAATCTTTGGGGGCAAAGAATGCCCATCCCTGAAGATTTGGCTCCAGAAAGTGACTAACTCCTTTTATGCAAACAAACAGACATTTATCTGTTCTTGAATCTATACCTCAATAAAATCTGTAAGCAACACAGCTTAAAAGTTTCTGTGAAATACAGCACGAAGCTGTGAAAAACAACATACCATTTCACTTCTTGTAGTAATTTCAACTGCAAGCTTTAGCAGTTACATTATAGTAAACAAACCATACAAGTCTGATCTGATCGTGCAGCCAGTAAGCAGGCACACAGTTCCTCTTAATGTATATTAAAAATTCTTGGCACCTTAATGCAAACAAACTGCAATGAAAAAAATATCAGCATGAGTAACCCTCTAGGTCTTGCTTAAGATTCCCTTCACTGCCCCAGGATTAGTCTTCCTTGCTTCGTGTGCTGAAATTCATACAATTATTTATGTAGGCCTGAGACAAGAAAGAAAACAAAACACTCACTGAGAATATTTTGAAGCAGTCTTTCAGAAGTTTAATGCAGACACATATCAGCTTCCTTTGAATAATACTCATTTCATGCCTCTGCATCTATAGACATGCTTTGGTATGTCTCTGGTGACATCTAAGGAACAACTGCATCAGACTTTCAGGGTAGCTACATGTTCAGTATTAGAATTCAAGTTGTCATTTTAATGAATGAAATGGCCAGGCAGTCAGAACTGCCCTAGCTTGAATTTATTAAGAGCAGAGAGAATAAGAGTCACAGGCAGAAAATTTTCCTTTATAAAGAAATTCAGTTTTATTTAGCAGTTGACTTTAGCAACATATTTTCTCCTTAAAACCCCACAGCTCTGAATGGCTCTGAGAACTGTCTTAATGCCAGAAATGCTTTTACATTTAAAGTTTAATTATGGACCATATTTTTATCTTCCTATGCCAGACAAAACTTTCGGTAGTCAGTGGGAGTCCTATACATCGAAAGTTACCTCTGCAAAGGAAACACAAACCAGCAAAGATACACTGTCAAGTAGATTTGAAATAGCACTTAAAACATTTCTGCAACTGGAACTGCAAAGAAAATTTTAACTGTATAAAATACAGTTTCTATAAATGGCAGTATGTTTCAAAAAAGGTGTTAGCATCTTCCATGTCAAGAACTTGAGATATGTCTTTAGAGCAATAATTACTTGGCAATTCCAGTTCACTCAAAATAGAATGTTTTGCTGTCTTTGTATCAAACCTTGCACTGATGGCTCTGTTCCAGATATCAGTACTCCAGGTTTTTCAATCACAACCATTTAACTAATGATCAGGTTGCCTCCTTATCAAGACTCCTCTTTCTTTTCCTTCACTTCAAACTCATTTAAAGTAATTTATCAAGTTATAAACCCAGTATAACTTCATCCCTTAACTTTTCTTGTAGCTCTGTCAAACTAGTCTATAATTTTGTCTTCCCTGAATGAAAACTTTTATCAGAGACAAGGTTCACTAAAATATTCTGCACCTGTTCACAGTACATTTGTGTATAATTTATCATTACATCATAAAAAATAGTAGACATGCAGTTTTGAAAACTAAACATTCAGTTATTGGTGCAATAAACTGTTGCTATGAACAGATAACTTGCTGAAGGCAAGTGTGTTGCAGATAGTGCTGGAGAGGACTTCTCTGATGATTTTGTTCATAAGTAACACTTTTTACCATTAACTAAATAATGTCCTGTATCATGTATTTCTTTTTTCCACTGCAATTCCTGAAAATATCATATTTACATTTCGTTTATATGTTATATATAACTTATAAATAAATAAAGAACATTTTAAATAGCTTATTATGTCTGAAACCAACTCTTTGCTCTAAATTGTTAGGACATAAAACTTCTCTGTAAAAGAATATAGCAAATATTCCTGTCTTGTAGCTTTCTGATATCAGGTTTTCTCCAACAACAAAGCATGAGGATTTAAAATGCATAACACATACGTACAGTTACAGCAAAATAAACTCAGCAATTTTTAACTGTTTTTATCTTGATACATTTTTCTTGCTCCTTCTGCAAAACTTCATCTAGTGAAATATAACCTATTTCTTCTACAATACACATGTTACCACCGTCATTAAGAAAATTTACAGTCAAGATGAGAAAATGACATAATACAGGAATAGTCTCTTGTTGACACGTGGGAAGCTTTTGCCCCAAAACAGAACACCGATCTTATTACTTAAAGACGCTTCATAAATAAAACAGTTTCCTAAGAAACATTTAAGGTTGCAACACCCAGAAAGTCCCAGAACTCCCAGGAAATATATTGCTAATGCCACAAAATGACTAAGATTTCTAAAAATGGTCTCGAAAGAATGAAGGTCAAAAGGAACAGAAAGAAGACACAAACACACTATGTGGTTTGCTTTCCTCATCAGACAGCACAGCTCTACAGGTCCCTGACAGATACTTGTCCTATCCCTTGTATCACACCGTACTGGGACAAGTTATAGCTACATCATTTTCTCATGGCCTTCCAGTTCCTGTCCGACCTGCAATCCTTGCAATACTTGACCTCTCAAGCAATCTCCATTCTACTCACCAAACACACTCACTCTCACCCTCTCTTCTGCATTTTTCCTGGTTCTTATGCCAGGAAACCAATGCTTTCCATGACCCAGCAGCTGGATTTAGAGAGAGATCAGTTCAAATCTAGTACTGTTTATAAGGACAAATGATGCTCTTTGTACACTCCAAAACAACCTCTTGTTGCCTCTTAGCCTTGTCCCAAAATTGCACTTCTCCTTGGTGAGGTCAACTTAACAAAACATGACCAAGTCATGTCAATGATATTATAAGCCAAGAACACGACAAGAATTTTGAAAAAACAGAACTGCAATGCCATTTTCAAAATGCTTAAATGTTTATTTTAATCTGGTTGCTGACCAAATTTCCCAGGGAATTTTAAAACCAAAGTGACATGAGGTGTACAAAGTTATTGGAAGTTTGCTTTCTTTCTGATGACGCTGGGGATTATCTGTAAATTCCTGGCATTTGATGAGCCTTGCATTGATAATATCTTAAAGAAAAGACTGAAAGCAGTCATGGGAAGATGACTAGGCCTGAGGTTAAAGCAGTGTAATGGGCCTAAGGAGAAATAGGATCACTTTTGAAATTTAGCAGACATATAAGGATGTCATTTTTATCGTTCTTCAATCTTTCAAAGCTGTAGACTAAGAAAAATGATAGATCATCCATATCAGATTTTGGGTTCATGACTATTTTTTATCACAGCTCTTTCAAGTATAATGTGTTTACAATTTCAGTCGAGATCTCCAGGACCTAGGGATATATACAAACTGACAGTAAGAAAAAGCTATTAGCTTCTAGCACAAGTAAAAATTAGATTACTGTACTGTGGTAATCATTTAATGGATGCAATTACTAAAACAAACTTCTTTATGTCCTTTTAGGAATGTCAAAATTTCAATTACTTCCTGAAATAAATATTCTTCAGCATTTCACACTTCTATAATTCTTCCAGATTTCAGGAAATATTAACTGTTTTGGCTGAAAATTTGGATGTTTTCAGGATGTTTCAATTATTACCATCTGAGAGATTCTGATTACTTCAGAACTTCAATTGAATAAGGCCAGTCTAACCTCTGAAAAATATGAGTTGTCTTATGGTGAAGAAATGATTGCAATAACACAACAGATCCTTACTGAGAATTCGGACTGTACTAGGCATGCTCAGTTCCCACAGAGCATTCACCTTTTAGCTGAATTACTGCACAGGCCAGTACACTCTGGTTCAAGTTTTAATTGATTTACTGTATTTGCCTTATTTCCCACACTTGCAGTCAGTTACCACTGGGGGGAGAGGACAAGCAAACCAGAGGCAACTACATTTTCATATACACTGCTGAAATCCTGCCAGTCCTAAAAACAATGAGACTTCATATCCCTTCTTCCTCCTAGGTTTAAACCTGTTTTCATATTTTAACAATCTTCTCTAGCTTGAGATGGATTGTGTTAAATTTCATGAATTCCAAGATTTCTCATTCAGCAGAATATTGTGGGTGCAAGGGTAGACATGGTGATATAGTGTCAAAATGAAAATTTATAATGGAGCTGTGGCACAACTTCAGTTACTGAGTGATTACTGCCATTCCTTAGTAACCCACTTTCCTCCTCATGCTATGCCATTAACATTCTGGAATATTAATTAGTGGCTTTGAAGTCATCTCCAGCACCCCAGCTCTGTAAGGATTTCTCAAAATTTGGAAAGAAAAAACATGAACCTTGTAAGGATCCAGGACTAGAAATAGATCTGTTTTGATGCAATTACATCTCAAAGAAAAGAAAAAGTATTATATTATTTGCATTCAAAATGTCTAAATTTTTAACAAATATTTCTGTAAAATGCACATTTGTCCCACAGGGAAAGAGAGGTAGAGAGGTGTTCTCTCTTGTAAAGAGACCGTATTATTCTCCACTTCACCTTGTGAGCTTCACAGCCTTCTAGGAATATCCACCAGACAGAGAGCAGCAGCATGGAGGGGCAGGGATGGGATGTCTCTGTAAATGATCCAACACTGGAATAGCATTTCCTATGACTGCTTCAGCCTTCTGGACCTTAGTAGGCTCATGCCAATTCAAGGGTAGTGTCTTGTTCTTTCTAAATTAAAGGCTTGGTATGCTCCTGAGAACTTCACAAAGTCTCCTTTCCAAGCAGTTACTGAGGGGGTGTGGTGCCACCATTGTGGGTTTGTGACACTTTCAGAGACCAGAATTACTCTAACCCAGTTTTCTAGTAGCTGCGTCCCACAAGTCGGTGAGCTCCAGACACTATGTCTCTGCTCATTCCACTTTTCATCCAAAAATCTAAACATTCTACATTTGGTACCTTTGCCAGAGGTCCCCGGCTGAGATCAGGCACTTTATTTCCTCCTCCCATTTTTGATGCAAATGAAAGACTACTGCCTGATTTCTTTTTGTTTTTAGAGTTTGATTTGTTTTGCTTTTTATGTTGACTCAAAAATTTCTTGCTACTAAATGAACAAGAAGAATGAAAGTATGGAAAGGTTTTGCCTAATGTTGTATGGAAGTACTACTTGTCACCACAGTAACACAATTTTAGGATAACTAATGAATAAGCTGAGCTGCGATGTGGTAAAAAAAGCATTAAGAGTGTCAGGATAAAAAAAAAGATTCAGGAAAATTCTGACTTTGGTCTCTGACTATGATATTGAAAAAAAATTTAAAAGTATTGTATTAACCCAGTAATAATTTTTTTTTCTTTACCCTGAGAAATACCTTAAAAAACAAAGGACAAAGACCTAAACTATTTTCAATGACTTTTATAAAAGAAATCGATTTTTGAAAAAGATAGTTCATCTGCAGTTTTCTGAACTATGGGAGAGGCTTATTGCCATCTCGCAGTGTTTTCCAGTTGTATGCACAAAGGCATTCGTGGATGTAATAGTGGTTTGCACTATAGAGAGCTGGAGCTGACTCTTCTTTTTTGTTTTATTTTGTTTCTATCCTTTTGGCATTTTATCCAGCACACTTGCGCCGATGCTCTATGATAAACTATGTTGCTAATGTTACTTTCGATCTTCCATTCAGCCCAGCAGGCTCGAGATAAAATCAAAGTTGAGATATGCAACATGGATTTACAGGAAAACCTTCTGTAAAGGCACTATAGAGATGTTATTTACGCATTTCTTAATTATTTAAGTAATAAAAATAAGACTTTGTTTTTTCTTCCCAAACTTCAACTAGAAATATTTAACAGCTCTCTATAATCTGATGTAATGAATTCAACAAGGAGACTAATCTGTACGGTTACTTCAACTATGAAGCACCTTTTTCAGATTAATATTAAACTGAATTTATGATTTAAAAATAATAGATGGATGGATAGATAGACAGATGCATGACTTCAGCACTTTCTGGAAATTAATGTTATTCTACCTGCAATTATTTAAGTAATTCACCAGGAGATAGCCAAAATATACATGGATATAAAACAAACAAAAAGAAAACCCTTCTCAAAGACAATATTACTTGTAACCATTCTATTTACCCAGCCACATTTTATCTGATTTAATTTGGTGAGATCTGAAAATTATTTCACTACAGCATAATTTCAGCTGCTGAGTTACATATTAGATTTTCTTCTGAAAGGCTTAACCCCTTTGATTTCATGACAATTAGGTAAAGCAACCTGTTTTGCTTTGTAAAGTTAAATTCTCTTTTCACAGAAATTCACAGGAACATAACATGATTACTACAAGAATATAGTGTACAATAAAAATTCTGTAGAACTAAAAAATATTAACTTGTTTTAAAAAACCAATCACAATCTGGGACAAATTATTAATTGTAGTATATCTGGTTTGTGTAACAAGAAATAACTGGAAGCATGTACACGGATTTTAAATATAAAAAGGAGTAAAAATTTCTCAACAGAAACTTACAGAGGACATTTTTTATGGATTTAACCTATTAAAAAAACAGATGAAATGATCACCAGGTGAAGGGATAAGTTTTCATCTGTTTGGGAATCAAATTAATAACAGTTTTGGGCTCTTCTACCTACTACTGAACACTTGCATAGCAGTGATAAAATTGTACTGAGGTTATCTCACAGCAAACTACTCTTGATTCAGTAAACCATGTACAGACATGTTTTATTTTTGGCATGGACTTGAACCACTCTGTTTCAGTGAAAGCACTTATATGTACTCTTATCAGACTGAAAGGCAGCGCTCTCTTGAATACAGACTCTGGCCCCTATTCAGATGGAATTTTAAATGACATGAAGGACATATACTGCTGCTACAAACCAAGTTTACAAGCCCTCCTTGCTCCCTATATCTCACATTTTATCTCCTTGAAGAGCTACAAGCCTGCACCAAAGCTTGGAAGGAACTGCTTTCTTAACCACTGATTACACTGAAAATCTGGCAGAGGAACGCAAGTGTCATACTTTTTCAACCATACTTCTTTTTTGTTTGTTTGGTTTGTTTTGGGTTGATTGTTTTTTTTGTTGGTTTTTGGGTTTTTTTCACTAGTGTTTGAAATAAAAATTCTCCTGAGCATGGAAAAAACCTGAAACACATGTTATAAAGGAATAGGATGACCCATCTCAAAAATCTGGGCATTTCAGACTACACCTAGGCGCTAATTGTAGAAGCAAGGCATTTTCCAGAATGAAAAAAAAAAAAAAAGCTACCTCAAGAAGCAAGAACAAACATTTATCTACTTACAGAACTAGGTCATATGCCAGAGGTTGAAAAAGAGTTGGAGGAAGACTAGGATTCTCTGTACAATGTTCTGCTTCATCAACAGAATTATTTATCATGGAACTGATCCACAAAGGGCTTTACCATCACTGTCACAACACTTACCTTTCCACCACTTCAGGGAATTGATAGATGTGAACAAGACAGTTCAGTTAATGTTCCAAGCAACTACAAAAGAGTTCCTCAAAAGCAGTGCATCATGTGGAAGGCTTTTTTTTCTTCTCCGTAAAAGGAGAATGGGATTCAGAGTTTTTCAAGATTTTTCTGGGAATTTCAAGGGTTGTTTTCTTGGAATTAAAATGTACGTTGATGGTTTCTCACAAACCACAGCTAGAAGAGGCAGTGGAGTAGCATGGGAGATTTTTTTAAAAATGTTTGCATTTTTGGTGTAAAAATTTGGCTTTCTTACAGAACACGATGCATAAGCTGCTAAGTTACAGTGATTCGCACAGTCCTGAATGAATTGGTCTGCTTTTAGGGAGAAAAACTGTTAACTGAGCACACTCAAAACAAAAGGGCAGTGGAAAAGATGAGTCCAGTAATATACTTCTTAATGTCGTTTTTAAAAGTGGGAACATTTCTAAAGCTCATGAGATTTGAGAAAATCAGTGTTGCAGGTAACTTGTTTGAATGTTTGGAAGGAAAAGGTGCTGTAAATAAAACAACCTTCAGCAAGTGCACGTGTTAGAAAAACTTTTTAACATTATTTTAATCAATCATTTGCTGTCATTTGCTTTTCACAGCAGGGTGACTCGAGATCAGGAAGTATGCAGCACCTAAGGTAGTTACAGTCAGACAGCCTTCTTTGTCAGTACATCAGACATAACTTTTTAAATATACAATGTTCAGATACCTGATTAAAAGTCTTAGTAGTAGCTATCTGAAATTAAGACTTTAAAGATTATGGCTGACAAGCCATGGAATCATATTGCAAAATAGTCACAGACTCTCACCACTCCTTCTGCGTCATCTGTGCAACTTCTACTGTGCTTAACGAAAGAGTTTGGAAACTTGCAGAAAAAATATCACTGAACAAGCTAAAGGCTGCAATTGTGCTATCTCAAAGATGAGGCATTGTGCATACCTATCTTGAGTGGCTGAATTATGTCCTGACACTCAACTATAAATTTTCTGCAGCACTTCCTTCTGTCACAGTCAATGGAATTTGTCAGGATCAAAATCAGGTCACCTTCAGCTAAGTCAAGCCTAGCCAACTTGAGCAATGAACGACAAATTAACAAAGGAAACTCAGAGAAGTCACGTATTTCTCTCCCCAGTCAGAAAAACAAACATCCTCTTCACAATTTCTTCATATGCTGAGAGCACAGTGATTCCGTAAATGACACATCAGGTAGAATGAATTTTTGGAATATGTGTTAGCATACCAGAGAAAAAGGAGGCTGTCAGGACACTTGGGCACGAACACTTTGACAGCACTTTCCCTTCAATACTTCATCTTTATTTTAATATGCTAATAATGTCAGCTTATACAAGCAGTACCTTTACAGGAGCTTTATTTGGCCAGCTCTCTGTATTAGCCTGAAAATATACCTACATCATAATATGGCAAAATACCATCTTGGAAAAAGAGAATGGACCTCATTCTCTGGGTTATTTGATCTTTGATACCTCCCACAAACTCACAACTGCATTTTGATTTAAGATAGTTCTTAGCTGTGCCAAGTGTTACTAAGTTAAGCCGGCAAGCTGGCAAGGAATATAAAAGAGGATACAGCTTCAATCCTACATGAAAAACCCTCTGAGTATATCTTTCAATTGTAAAGGTAATTTTTAGGTCTGTATTTCTCCCCTCTTGCAAGTTATAGTGTCTTCCTCATAGCCTGGTAGCAGAATGAATAAAATTTAGACTTAACAGATTTTCATCAGACTACTCAAATATATGAGCAAGTCTTGCTGGAAATTCTTTGGAGCATTTAATTATACCAGTTACCCAAAATTTAAGGCCCCGTAACTAGACATTATTTCTGGCAGGTTTTGTCACTATGCGGAAATTTGCATATTGCACAACAAAAGGGATACAATCCAATCATGGAGTAAGCATGATCCAAAACTGTTGTTTAAGGAGTCTTATTTGAAGTAGAAAATTGTGCTGTAATGTTTTGGCATAGAAATCAGTGACCCCGGAGTTCCCGTCCCCTCCCATCTTCTTCACCAGCTCTTCCTCCATCCTCTCCTAGGGTCAGTCATTTCGTATGACAGAGTAGATGGGTTTAGAGTAAATCATTGTTTTCCACAGGGAAACACTGAAAGGATAAATAGCTGGTAGCTTACAATGAGAACGGAAAGGAGTAAATGTGATAATGTTACACAAGACACACTTCTAGATTTATAAGCATAAAATGATAGTAAATGACTCTTACATATAACTTACGTATCCCACAACAGTGCAGTTTGCAACATCATGTAAGGCTCTACACATGGAGATGGTATGGAATCATTTCAGTGAAAGATATCTGAGAAATACAAACAACATTGAGCCTTACTCAGCTTAAAAAACATACTCTTTTTATGGATTCTCTAAAATATATGAAACAACTGGAAATTCTACTGGTTTCTGACAGCTATCTAATACAAAAAATTACCTTAGAGGTGAGATACTGCAAGTGTGATGGCCCTTCCAGATGTTGCCAACATATTTGTTAAATAAACACACTAAAATGAGACGATCAGAGAATGAAAAAGATGGCAAATGTAAATATATATTTATTATATAAATTATAAATAACCAGGTTGTCCCACTCAAGCTGCTTACACCAAATAGAAAAAAATGGCATATTCACAGACACCAGGCTGGTTTAGAAAACATTTAAAACGTGACTGGATATCTAATTTAGTCTCTCATTTTTTGGATTATAGTAATATCCAAATAGATACAATCTATGAACTATCAATTTCAGCATCAGAAAGTATTATGAGCCTGAGGTTTTGCCAGTGACCTAATGATATTCTCTTTCCTCATTTTTCCTGACAATTAAGAGGAATAAAAATCAAATTACATCTGACCACACAATGTAGATTGCTTCAGATACCAAAGTGCCTTTCAACTGAAATAGTCAAAACAATCTGTGTTCATTTCCACAGGGCTGCTGATGCTCCATTCACCAAGCCGGGTCAGTATTTCCTCGAAGTTTTCAAACAATAAGAAATATTTTACACTCTGGTGCATGAATTTAAAAGGAGACAATGTTTCATTCCATTCACACTACACATGGCTTTATGTCCATTTCAGGCACTGGGTCCCCCCATCACACAAAACATGACATGATAAGAACAAACAGCGATTGAAATAAACACTGGAGGTGGGGCATATTTGTACTGATGAATTTGTTTGCTTGTTGAGCAGGGTCTAAGAAAGAAGTGTATTAAAATGAGTCACTGTGGAAGTGAGCAGTTCAGCTTCTATGTCTGATTCATTCCAAAAGAAGCTGCATGTCTGTATATGCCAAGGCCTCCTTTGAGAAAATAATGTATTTTGTGATTTATGTTGTTTCTCTGTGTAGGTATTAGGCAATATGTTGATCTCAAACAGATCCATTTTCCAGACTTTAATTCCTTAATAAAGCATTAATAGGCAAAAAAAAAATGCAATTCAGAAAGTTGTCCACCACAGCACTTAACTTGAAACAGGAATCCGAGGTTATCAAGTACTCACATGATTTGAGCAATACTGCTTCTTTTAAAGTGTATGTGAGTTATGGCTCTTGGAAGCATCTGTTTACTCAAGTACAGTGTTTGGTAACCTTAGCAATAGTTTATTTATTCATTTAATGCCCCATAGGTCAACGCCTAAAGCTTGTCAAACTGAGGCCAGTTTCTTAAACTGCAGTACGGTGCAAAAAAGAAAAAGTTAACTATATTTTTGGGTCTTAAATGGTTCAATATATGTTCAGTAATAAAGAACTTCAGTTTCCAAAAAGTTGTTAATCTGGCAGATTTGAGCAGCACTTGAAAATAAAAAACAAAACAAAACAAAAAGCCCTTGGAAACAGAATCAATTTGTCTCACTGCCTTACTGATGGATTTGTGAAATTCTTGCCAAACATTCATGCCTTATTGTGTCTTCCAAATTTTAAAAGTTTTTAATCTTTTAAAAATTACTCTATAAAATGACAAAGCACATCATTATGCTGGTTACCTCATCAACACAACTGTGTTTTGGGAACCACTAAATTTAAAACTGTTGCATGGCACTTTGCCCTTGACCTGTATCACTCAGAAAGCCAAGCATGCACACATGACTGAGAGGCCTGGAAGTGACAGAAACACTGAGTAACATCTCAAAGTTGCATGATTGATAAAGGGACACACTTGAAACTTCCTTCTCCTTTGACACACCTCCTAAAGTGCTTGTACACTGGTAATTCTTGAAGTTCTGGTATCTTTCATCCTCAAACTGTGAGAAATTAAAATAGCAGTTTATTAATTTGTTCTGAGTTCTGCATCAGGGAATTGCTCTCCTCTTCCCTGCAGTTATTATCTGACTTCTGCTTTCTCTTAGGACTTTGAAGTTTTCTCCTCTGTATTGTAAAAGATTCAGAAACCCCCATGGTTTGAAAATTACCAGTGCAAAGGAGGCAACATTTCCATTTTATTTAAAACAAAATCTGACACCACTTAACTAGATCTGCAGAAAGGCTGTCATCTGCAGCATCTGTCTGATGGCACCAGTGCTCTGGTTCTGTCACCAGCTCAAGGGTCTGGTGAGCAGAGGGGCAGCACAGGCTTGAGCAGAGAGGAGAGAGGATGGGAAGGAGAATGGACCAGGGTCACAGAGAATGGGGTGACTCTGAGGTGCTCTGGCCTCTCCTGCCCAAACCACACATCTCTCTTGTCAGCTGACATGATTCCTCCATTCTGGACTTAGGAGACAAATGAGTGGCAATGGTTAGTGGCTGGCTTGGCATGCAGACAGCAGAACAAGCTGAGGTAGATGCGTCTACCATGACAGCAAAAGTCAGGTCACCAACATGGCCATGGTCCTCACAGACTCATATCCCCTGCACAGGCCCTCAGAGAGCATTCCTCAGCACTCCTCGCAGGCTACACACAGCAAAGGCTGCTACAGGGGAGACCAACCAGGGAATTGAGACCTATACATAGGAATGGCTTCCCATTCCAGCTTCTCCTACTGCAGCGGTTGCTCCACTACACCATGTCTGGCAGCCATGAGAGGCAGGAGGAGTTTCTTGCCCTCCCCTTCCCTACCAGACCCATGGCTGAACCACACTGCCTGAGAGGTCACAGAAAGACAGAGCCAGGGAACTGAAACTGTCTCATTTCTCATGGTTTCTTTTAGGAGGTCCTTTTATTATGACTTTGAATAGAATTAGACAACTTCTCCCAAGGCAAAATAAAAATGAATAGTCCCTATTTCCTGAGTTGGAATGCACAGCTGAGCAGGCATGCTCCCCAGTACAGCACTCTCTTCTCAGTGCTCTGGACACATGCAACCCTGCGGGACCTGACACTGAAAAGGTGGCTAGCCACTGAATGGCATCTAAACGCAAACTGGCAAGGGGGATCAACATTAAAATGGGGTGAGAAACCCCAGGCAAGAATTTAGAAGTGAGATTAAACTTAGCTGGGTGTTTCGGCAGAGGCTGTATATGACAAAACCAGATCAGATAGTAGTGACCAGGCAAGGGCTGGGCCCAGAACAGAGACTTGGATTTACCTGAGAAACCCGTGACAAGACAATGCTGAAAATGAGACTGAAATGAAAAAACTGGAAAGCAGTAAAATGTAGCTGGTTTTCAAATGTTAGGTGACTTCTGTACCTCAGCCTCAGAAAGTAAAAGGTGAAAGGAAAAGAGGAAAAATCCTGGAATGGCTGATGGCTTTTGTGGTGAGATGATGTTTGCATTCCTAGAATTTCCAAAATCCCCTTAAAGAAGTCTAAATCTTCCGCAAAGCCTTCCCTCAGAATTGCAGCAAAATAGAATTTTGCGTTTTAAAAAAATGTTAAGGGATCACCATATGCCTTTGAAAATACTGAAGTAAGTATCAATGAACAAGTCTGATAGGGGAGAAGCAAGAAAAAGGAAACTGATTGCTGCTGGGGCTTTTAATGCAAAAGTAAATTTCTTTTTCTATGTCAATATACACCTGCAGGGATGGTCAGATTTCTGTGCATGTGCATGTGGAAATAAAATTTCAGGAAAAGATACTTTAATTTTCCTATGAAAATGAGTATTTTCCTTAGAAAGCCTTTTCTCTTTCCTTTTGCCAAATGTTATAAAGAAACAATTCTGAACAAGCTTGACTTGCATTCAAGATTACATATAATACATGCATAGGATATATTTGGTCTTATATTCTCAGCAATCTCTTTAGTTTTTTACTGTTTTCTTTTGCTAAGTTTTAAGAAAAATGTATCTTGAAAACACTCTCATTCAAAGCTGTATGTGAGATCTGCTTTGTAGAATATATAAAAATGCAGGAGCAAACTTCATAAACAGGTCTGTCTTTTCAGCCTGTTCTACTTGTACATCCGTTCCACTTCATATCAAATCCAGATGAATTTCACTTGTAAGAGTTTTTTGCATTCTCCATGTCATGTATCATTTTCCAAGGAACCATAAAGCAATTAAGACCCTGAGAACAGTTTCACTTACAGAAAATCAATTTGCTTCTGAAGGCAGCTATGTGGGATTGCAGCATTTTAAGTGTATTTGCTTCGTTTGTAAATTTGTTGTTCTGGGCAGTTACAGGTGTCATCAAAGCAAGGATATATATTAATTTGCAGTAATATAAAAGAGAATCTTTCAGTTCTACAGGTTCCCAAAATTGCTTTAGAAAGAAGCCATTTAAATAACCCTAGATGTAGAAATACTGACATCACTGTAATTCCAAAGCCTTCAAAAGACAAACAGGGCTTGATCCAAGCTGATATTTAGCAAAATTTAAGGAAATATGCCTATAAATACCAAGGGCCAAGAAACATTAGCACCACCTTTTTTTGCATAGTAACTAAATTTGGCTCCAGTCCCTTCCCCAGTCAGAATGTTGAAAAGTGAGTGGCAGTGGTCCATTAATTAATGTGCAGCTTAACTCAAAAGACATGAAAAATACCACTAGTGACTTCCTGGAAGAAGACAGCTACAAAAGCTGTGCTTCGCAAAAGGCAAAATTCTGAGTCCTGCCCTTGTGTCACAACAATCCCAGGCAGCGCTACAGGCTGGGGGCAGTGGCTGGGAATCTGCCCAGTGGAAAAGGACCTGGGGGTGCTGGTCAACAGCTGGCTGAACATAACCCAGTGTGTGCCCAGGTGGCCAAGAAGGGCAGTGGCATCCTGGCCTGTATCAGGAGCAGTGTGGCCAGCAGGACCAGGGCAGTGACTGTCCCCTGTGCTCTGCATTGGTGAGGCCACACCTCGAGTCCTGTGTTCAGTTTTGGGCCCCTCACTACAAGACAGACATTGAGGTGCTGGTGCATGTACAGAGAAGGGCAACAGAGCTGATGAAGGTTCGGGAGCATAAGGGTGATGAGGAGGAGCCGAGGGAGCTGGATTAGTTTAGCCTGGACAAAAGGAGGCTTGGGGGAGACTTTATCAACAACTATCTGAAAGGAGATTGTAGTGAGGTGCGGATATGACACTTGAAGACATAGTTTAATGGTGACTAGGGTGGTGGTGCTACACTGATGGTTGGACTTGATGCTCTTAAAGGTCTTTTCCAATCTTAACAATTCCATGACTCTATGATACTAAAAAATCAAATTAAAGAGAGGTATGTGAATCAAATTAAAGCAAAGTAATACCAAAGTGTTAGCAGGTCTGCATAGATGGTCTACAACCTCAGATATGGTTTCTGCAGAGCCACACTTGTATTTCCTCAGTTCTAAACAGACTCAGACCCAAGGCAGCCCCTGGGGATACAAGAGCCAGAGCACCACTTTGTTTCACTACAGTGTTCATATTGTATGATTTGCTTCTTTCTCCCTGTATGCCGCACAATGCCTGTTTCTGTCTATCACCTAGTGAGAAAACCTAGATAATCAGAGAAGCAAGATAATAATAGTCTGATTCTCCACAGCAGTATCATGTTTCACTGAGCACAGTAATTGTATTGAAATGGGACAGGAAAAGCTGACAAAGCTAAGTTTTTTTGCAAGTTAGCAAACTTGTATATCCCCAAAGATGGATAGATCCATCTACTGTGACATAGCAGATGCTGGTTACTATAGCAGAGCAATCTGAAAAATAAGGGGGGGGTTCAGTTTTTACTTTTTTTAAAAATAAAACTTAATCTTGCTTCTACCAAGGTGTGCTTCTACCACATTTCCTGACTTCTATTTTGACTCTGAGATTCAATCAAATTTAAACTATGAAAAATAAAAAATGCTCTCTTTTTTTTTCCTTCCAAGTCCTGCACATTTTCCACACAAACATAAGCAGACACGGTTCTGTCATAAAAAATTACACACCAAAAACATTCTGATACTTTCAAATTTTGCATGTGATTGCTTTTCTCGTATTTGATACTAAACAACAAAGCAAAGCCCTTCTTAAGCAATTGTGCTCTTCAAAAAACACCGTTCCAGTTATCTAACTGAAGAAGCCATCTGAACATTGTAATAGAGAGCAAAGTTCCCCAAGTGTCTCACTTTATTGACTATCCTCCTGGGCTGAAAGCTCAATAATTTTTCTGAAACAGTTGAGGATTTGCTTGTACTTGTAAGTGAAAAACAAACGACACTTGTCCAGTGCTGTTCTGATGCAATTGTGGTTGGATTTTTACTTCAGCAATCTGGTTGCACTTAGTATTATTACTCCTATCTCCAACTGTAGGTTTATGTAACTAATCTATTTCCAATAAGATCATTCACTGAAGTCCCAGCAAGAATCAGGCAGGCTGGAACTTCCAGTGTTGTTTAAACTAGAGCCATCTCATATATTAGTCATTTCAAAACCCACAGCTTTTCATCGTGCAAGTCAGAAAAACATGTTGAAAAAACATTCTTCAAATCAACTTTATTGAGAATTCAAATTTTTTTGTTAGCCAAAAAGTTTGACATTTTTCTAGACACGCTAATAATGTTGCAGGAATTTAACATCTGGCTGCTGGCTATGGCAATTAACATTTAAAACGTACATTTTGAAACTGGACAGCCTACAGAGACAGCTCCATATTGCTGGACATTAATCAAATCCTAGGTGTGCTAGGTGCTAGGTACAGTGCAAATCAAAAAGCCATATCACAAACTGCATTTAGCACATGGCTTTGACCACTTTGCCTGTCTTCTGCCAACAAATCCATTTTCTCTCAGACTACTTCTGACATTCCACTCCTCCAAGCAATTCTAAACAACCATTGTTTTTCAAACATCAGCATGCCACAAAAATGCTTTCTACTTTCCCCCAAATGCAGAATTTCTCTCGGAAAATAACCCTGGCCTGATGCTGACACTGAGCAATATTCAGTCTTGCAGAACTAGAGAGCTCTGATGCCATTTAGTGACAGCAGAAACAGGAGAGTCAGACTATGAAAAAATCCAAGCCCTTGGATGTAAAATATTTTTTTAATAGAAAATATTTTTATTTTTAACTCATTTCACCTTCAGTATTTTGGTTTGCTTCCCTCTCTCAAACATAGTCTAAAAAAAGAGATTTTGTAGCTTTTTAAAAAGTGTAAATGGTCTACTGTCTTTTCAAAGATGAAACTGGAGAATTTTCCAAATATGCTCGATTTTATTTATATTCTCTCTATTTAGGTACAGCGAAGGCATACGTATTCTGACTCAACTTTTCATTGCTCTGAAATGAGTTATTGTTTTCAGTAAAGCCACTTTAAAAGACAACATTCTGAAAAAAAATCTAATTGTTTGGTGATGCAGTATAGAGTATTAATATTCTTTATAGTCTTCAGAAATCTTTTTTCCTATCCATACTCAAAATTCTTTAGACTGCTATTAGACCACTAGAGTGTTACAAAGGCATTCATGTGTAAATGACAATAAGGCCCTGGTTTTCCAATCTGAGAAGAAAACAGAGTTCTCTGTTAGAGTTCAGTTCCATTAGAAAACTATGACAATTATATAACTCCTGTTTTTATATATGAAATAAAAGAAGACCTGGAGAACTACAGGCTGGTCAGCCTCACCTGGGCTCTGAGCAACCTGGTCTAGTGGAAGACGTCCCTGCCCATGGCAGGGGGGTTTGAGCTAGATTACCTTTAAAGTCCCTTCCAACCCAAAACATTCTACTGCCCTGTGACTTGAAATGAAAACAGATTATCCCTGGTTTCACTGGGGCTATGCTTCACTGAGGATTTGCAGCCCTTCAGAAAAAACCACCTCTTTAATTTATAAGCCTTTGCCACACTCTGAACTTACAGAGGATGTGACAACTACTTGTGAGGTTTTCTCTACTGAATTATTTAATGAGTTCACATTTTCTTGCTTAATACCCTGTAGTTCTAGGCTAACTCAGTCTTGTTGTCATCTAATTTAGGCATGTACAGAAAACGTTTTACGGCAAAAATATTCATCTGGATGGAGAATAAAATAGATATGGTCTATCGCATTTTTAAAAAATCTCAGGTATAAAACTGGGAAGATTTGAGATCTCATAGAAATGAGATATCATAATCATGAAATTAATGTCTACCAGTTTGATTGCACTTGTAAATGGAAAATTGCAGACTGTGGCACAAAGAAAGAACAGCTAAGGCAAATGAGTAAGTTTTAAAGCATTTTTACAATACCTGGATGCGTAAAGAGCTCTACAACACAATATCATGAGAAAAAGAGAAAGATTAAGGACCATGAGAAATTAAAAAATGGATTCTGCCTTGCACGTATGGCACAATCTTCTGTAAAACAATTAGCAAGAGAGTAGCAAATATCTTGTAGGATTGCTACTTGTATACTAACAGAGACAGATACATTAAAAAATGCATGACTGTATTAGTCTTTTTGTTCCAATTGCCAAAAACATACTCAGGTTTGGAGTACTGAACAGAATGATAGCTCAGTGTCAGGAATTTTGCAACAATAAATTCCCTAGTCAAAACAGCCTAAGGCAAAGCAAAGTACTTCGAAGTAATTATTTTGACCTGAAAGAGACATACAAAGCTCAGCAATGTTAGAATTTCAATTTGCTTAGCGTAATGAAAATTGACAAATAGCAGTGTGACCATAATAAGAATTATTTAATATCATGACCAGGTTACCATTTATTTCTTCTAAAGTTTCAAGAATCAAAAAAAAAAAAAATCAATAACAGCACAAAGAAGTAACTTTCTTTCAAAATATACCATCAACCCTAGCAAACATAGCGAAAAAGGGCCATGATGTTATAGAAATTTGCACTGGTGGGAGAATGCCCCTCAAAAATTGTTAGTTCAGCACAGTGGAGTGCAGAGGCAGCATAGCATGAGGATATTTATTGGTCCACAAACAAGAAAAGTAGATCTAAAATACTCTAAAAATGTCACACTGCTTAAGAGGTAGTGCAATGGGAAGAGAAGGAGGAAAATGAGCTAGGAGGAAAGTTCTTTATAGACAGAAATTAAAATAATGGGAAAATTTTGCTCATATTTCCTATAAAGATCACTCTGAAAAGCAATGTAAATATCAGTCACATGAAACACACACACAAATTTTAAAGAACCAAAATCAGGAAGATAAATATTTCATATAGACTTCAGCATGTGGGATAGGTTGACTTCTCTTTAATTGCTGCAGGGCGAGCACTTCGGATTCCAGTTTCAGGGCTCAATAAAGTGTGGACTTCACATAATCTGAGAGAAGGCCCAAAGGGCCTGACTTTCCAGAGCTGAAGAGTTATCCTCCCAATGAAAATTAGTAGGGGAAGGATGAGTTTAACTCCTTCCTAATAAAGTCCTGTCTTTATCACATAGAGTGACTAGTTAAAATGGATAAAAAGGTTAAAATACTGTAAATTAATTAGGTGTATTAAATATTAAAAAACTGTGAAACACACGTAGTAATAAAAATATAATTAAAGATAAGCCATTCTGTGGTATTCGTGTATGAAAACAAACATGTACTTAAGAGCAAAGTACCCTCAAGAGATTTAAGGAATATCAATAAAAAATAATGGATTAAACCCTGAAGATTCTATTCAGTTTGTCCTGAGGGAAAACTTTGAACAGTTTTAACTACAAAAGTCTGTAAAAGCCAACAGAGATTGTAAGTAATAAGATTAAATCCTAGCACTAGAGTGAAGTAGTATTTGACAAAGTTTTTGTTTCAGAACAAGATGGAGTCCAAAAAGTGGATTCTCTATGTTGTTCAAAGTTGCTTTTCAAGTTTCTGATTTGCTCTCCTTTAGTAAGGACAGGACGTGGAATTGCCTGAATTTTACAGATGGAAAACTGAGGTTTATGAAGGAAAAACAAAACAGACAAAAAAACCCTCACAGTTGTTTAACACTAGTTAGGTATTAAAAACTCAGGCTGGCAGGTAAATAATATTAAAATCTGGCTCTACATGACTTACTGCTAAATGGCTGTGAACCTTGAACACACAGGACCATGCTTACTTCCAAGGTCTCATCTCTGAGAAGAACAAAGAAGAAGCACTATGTAGTGACAGATAAAGAGCAGATTTAGCCTTTCTTTGGTTTGGTTTTTTTGCAAGCAACTGCAACATGGAGAACCGGGAGTGTTTCTCCTCTTCTTTTATGCATATTAGTATAGAAGATTTCCTGATGATTCCAGGGCTGGATTGTTAGATAGACAACCACTGAAGAAGCCATACTAAGGCATGAATAGTTATGCTGCAAGAAGATCACACATTGATGCTCTTGAAATCCACATGATACTGGTAAAACTTCTGAGAACATCACTTTGCTCTTCAGCAAAACAAGTGGCTTTAAAATTTGCAATAAATGTGTTTAGTAAAGATTTCAACCTTTTGCATGTTCAGCATTTTTTGATTATAAGCTCACAGTGTATCCTTGCAGCAAAGAATGCAAACAGCCTCCTGGGCTGCAGTAGGAACAGCATCTCCAGCAGTCTGAGGGAAGAGATCCTTCCCCTCTAACCAGCTCTGGTGAGACCACATCAGGTGTGCTGAATTCAGTAAAGAGGGACATGAAGAAAGTACCCTGCAGAATTTCACTTGAGGTATGTTGCATGATCATGTTAGGGCTGGCAAATTGTTCCAAACGTGCAGCCTGAACAGCTAATTTGTTTCCAAATGGCCAGCTTATTCCTGCTAGATGCAGCACCATATTCATGAGTGTTTGTATAAGGACAAAGCTAATGCTCAAAGAAATCTTTGGGTCGTAACCATAGTCAACTCTGCAGTGAGAGCACCTGTGGATAAAAAGTAGCTTATACTGACACCAGGGTTGTAATTCCACTATATGAGTGCTGGATATAATTATTCTGTCTTAAGAATATTTCACTCTTAAGAGAATTCCCACACCACAGTCTACGTAAGTTTTTTTAGGTCAGCCCTATAAACTGTTTAGAGAATATACCTAGCTAAAGAAAACTGACAAAAGCTAGGTTTAGCTAATACTGGACCCAAATTCTCCACATTGAATGTGTTAGTTTTGATCAGAAGGTAATAAAGCCACCATCAGTACACACTAAATTTTTTCAGATATAAAGAGATGTTATGTGATCTAGAGCACTTCAATTTTTTCCCCCCATAATTAAGGTATTGTCCTGTTTTTTCTCCTTCATGAACTTCATGGGTCCTACGGAAAATTTCAGTAAAATTGAACAGAATGTAACACAACGTTGTAAGCATTTGGTGGCATATTGTCAAATTTAAGAATCATATAATTATAGAATACCTAAATGATGTAGGAAATTGCTCGTGAAGATGTTTGAAATACTTCATAATGGATATATATATAAATAGGGACCTCATTAGCTTTTAGAATCACTGAAGCTAACTCTTATTCCTTCTGTTGACTGCACATGAACTACTTCCCATTAGTCACAACACCTTTACTGCAAAATATCAAAAGCTATGAAAAATAAAAAGGAGACCTCAAGTGCAAAGCAAAGCTCTAATTCTTACATCAAAGTCAATTCTGTCTGCCTTGTGATACACTTGTGTACTTTTGACCAGCATGAACTGAGCAAAGTCGCTCTGATTCAGCCAAACTTATCTCAGAATTACTTAGCTTTTGTTAGTTTTGGTCAGACCCCATAATTTTTAAATTTTTAGAGTTTATTTTTATTTAAAGAAAAAGCAAACTATTTTTTATGTTGTCTAGACAATATTGTGTATAACTAAAAGCCTTTGCAGAAATAACTGCAGATGTTGGGGATATATCCTGAAATTGCCCTTGTGTATAACTTCTTACATTTGCCTTTTAGCTGGAATTGAGATGGAGGAAATGAAGATAAAGCATATTTATGTAGCAATTCCCAAGATGCTTAAGCATTATCTCACTTACTGCACAGAACTGAAGCAAATAAGCTCAACTCACCAGGAAGATTTGCCAAGTGAAAGGAAAAAAAAAAGAAGCTTTGTGCAATTTCTTAAATTAAAAAAATCAGAGCCACACAGATTAGTTTCAGTAGTTTACAGAACTACTAGATTGCTGCAGCCTGGTGCATTTCAAAGTGTTTATATGAGGAGATTGCATTGATTTAATCTCAGATTTGATATGATTTGAGGGTTAAGAAGATTTTTGGCTCTGAGAAATAAACATACTTAATACCACCTACTAAGTATGGTTTCACTTTCACAGGACTGCCAGCTTTTGCAGCATGAAGGCTCTGAGCACAGCCTTGACATTTTCAATGCTGCTCTGAGTGGCAGCTTTGAAAGACTTGCAGCTATCTCAACAGGTGTCCTGCAGACCTGGCCAGGGATAAGCCAGTGAAGATAATACGGTCATGGAAATACACTCCAAAGCAATGTACTGCAAGAACTGAATTAACACAGCTTTAGGAATTCTAAGTCCAGGAAGACTCACATCCAGACACAAAAGGGGTTATGTATAGCATGGTCTATTTTCAACTCTGCAAATTCAAGGATCCTTCTTATGAAAATACATCTTTCTGGTTTTGTCAAAACCTTATTGTTTAACGAAAATAGAATACTTTGGTTGGAATATCAGAGCACTTGGATAGAAATAGTAGGTGTTTATGTGAGAGAAAAATAATCTTTAACATAACAATTTCACAGACATCAAACCACTTGCACTCAATTTAAAAGAATACCTTGTTCATTTTCATCTTTAAAATCATCAGTATTAGATGATGGAGGCTCTGGACTCTGGAGTTCCCAAGCTCTGATGAACTTAGGGTACTATAAGCAGAAACTCGTGATGAAGCCTCGGCTCTACTGACTGGACTAAATCAGAGGTAGAGGACTAAGATGATAACACTAACAACACCTTAAAGATCTTCTTATCACTCCAAATTATCCTCTCTTTATAGTGGTTTTAAAAAGACAGCCACAAATAACTGTTTCCTAGCTGTCTACTTAGAAAAATAGATTTTTTTTTTTAATTGGGTTAAATCTCCATTTCTCTCCATAATTTCAGTTGTTCTCTGCAATGTTGGCATTACAGGGAAAATCAGGTCATTCCTGTTTAATATAAGTAACTTATACATGGATAAAAGTACAAAATTTTAGATTCCTACTTAGGGACTAGGCTTGTCATAATCCCCTCGTAATTTAAAATCCTAGTTAAGAATGAAAACAGTAAACAGAAAGGAACCAACACCTAAAGGATTCTTGTACAAAAGACAAGCAACAAGAATTATTGTGAAGTAAAATACGGGATATACATAAATAAATCATAAGGGTCCTTTTAAGAATATACCCCATTTAAAAATGTTGCATTTTCTGAGTTAGAAATAGCTCTGTAGATATATTTCTTTTCAAAGCAGTCAAAGACCCCTCCTTCTGAAAAAGTTGGATTAGGCTCTTAATCAGGAGCTCAGAGACACATTAAAAATACCAGTGTGAGTTGGTTTAAAAAAAAAAAAGTATTTTTTTATTGTGAAATGTTCCTTTGGACTTCTAAAAGGAAAATGCTTGCTTTTTTTTTTTTTTTTTCTTCTAACAGAATAAGCCCCAGACATTTGGAAAGTATCTGCTCTGAGTCACAGGCACAGGAGTCTGCAAAGTACCCCTTTATGCAATCAAAGACACTCACCATTCCAGTGTTCTGTGCACGTCAGTACATCAGATGCACTATTTTGGTGCAGGCACTCTGAGATCAGACACAGTCTTGGCAAACTTTGCAAATCTTGCCTCAGCCTGACCCGACACTTCAGCCTCACAAAGCTGGAGCTCCTAAACGCTCCCATGTCACTGAGCAGGGATCTCAGCACAGAGGCTCAAACACATCAAAGAATCCTTTGACTGCTGAGTTATGAGGAGACTCCCTTCGTCCAAGCAAAGGGTCCAGGGAGAGGGACAACATACTTGCTGTGTTAGCTTTAGAAGTCATACGCTGTTTGCAGAAGGGGTTATCTTGTATCCACACTCTCTGATCTAAGCTAATGTTTGTTTACAGAGACTGTAAAGCAGGAGAGCAGGAATGTTTCACAGCATTACTTGTGGTCTCCTTTATAAAGCGATCTTTGAGACAACCTTTAGGGGTGCAGAGGGAGAAGTCACCTGTAACAACCACATCAGGAGATGCCTACTTCCAGGAAAAAGTCTAACTACTTTTTCAGGGTCTGAGCAATCATTTGAGTTTATATTTTGCTTTCAATGCTTTCATAGTAAGAAGAAAATAAACCATGAAGTGTATTATAGCTCTTTTCAGTCATTTTTACAACTGGTGAGCCCAAGAACCAGAATACTCTAAGCCATTTACTGGTTCAGTGACTTCCAACTGACTTTTTTCCTTGCTACTAATCACCCTAGGTGGTGTCTGGAATTTTTTAGCCCACATACTCATAGAAAAATGTCCCTCAAAAAGTCTTACTTAAGCAAATGGTAATAATTTAAATGTTACTGACATAAATGACTTCTTGATTACAAAAAAGAAAACCCTCTGTCTGCATTGTGATTTTCAATTTCTACTGCTGTAAAACATTTTAAATTTCTCCTTCCAAAATCTAAAATATATTTACCAGTAGCAGGGATGCACTTACACTGATTCTTGTTAAATTCTCTTGAACAATGCAAACTCCCTAAGCTTAAGGCTCCTCAGGCTCATTTGGAGTGACCTTTGGATCTGTCTGAATTGTACATAAAAACATACTTACTGTTCTACTACTGTTAGCACCCCTCACTGATAGAGAAACTAGAAAAATCTGTTCAAAAATTCAATATCAAGAGTCGCCAGTCAAGAAGATCAGAGCAGATTACCATTATAGCAACAGGCAACAAAAATATTTTTGGTGTGGAGAGAAAGCACTTCTGTGACTCTAGACTGCTTTCAGTTTCTGAGGTATTTTCTGAGTATACAGCAAATCCACAGTATGCACAGCCAATTCAGTTTGTCAGCTGGGAAAGATTATTAGGAAATGCTGCTTGTATTGATTTATCAATGATTCTTTTACCCTGAAGTGCAGCCAGGAATACAGGCCCAGTCATGTACTGGATGCACTGGGGCACGAAGGAGCAAAATGTATATGGTTGCTTAGCTTGAAGCTGTATAAATTATACTTGAAAGCCCTTGAAACCGAGCATGACTACCATTTTTGCAGGCACGTGTGTTTGAATCAGGGCTTGGGGCTATCCAATTCATAAGTACTATTCAAGTACTATGCTTCTCACAGTACTGTATTATTCAATCAGACATAAACTTGTAAAAAGAGCAGGGAGTCTCAGTACTGTTTTAGCTATAGTAGAGTAGTATAGGCTCACTCTGCCTACCTGGAATTTTTCTATGTTAACTTCACTGGCTTGTTCATTAAATACTCCATGCACTTTTTTTTTTATTATTGTCTGAATTATTTAGATTAAATTTCTTTGTGTAATAAGAAGAAGTCAGGTTACAGTCTGTTGCATGTACTGATAATGAAAAAAAGGCTCTTTACTTTTTGGTTTTCCATGCCTGTGAACTTTGGGAAACCACTTGTGTATAAAAAATATTGCTGAGAACATAATGCTACCTGACCTACCTCGATACTATTGCACCATTTCCAGAAACACAGAGGAAGAGAGTTTTTTAAAAGTGTTAAGGAAAGACTGTTTTAAATTTTACTCTACTTGGGCTAATTTTACAAAGAAGTTATGAAAACATTTCAATAAAATCCCTCTAAAAATCATTATCAGGAGCTTCTACAACGTCCTCTCTCAAGGACTATGCAGGCGCCATGCCTGATTTGGGTATAACATCCTGGTAAGTCACTGAAAGGTTGAGAATACAGCCACGTCTAAGAACACTTAATACACTGTGAGATCTGTTTGTACTTGAAGCAATGCTTTTGAGACAGGTCCAGCTCTGAGAGCTGCAGACCACTGAGAGCACTGAGGTGTACGCCAGTATTTACAACAAGGGCTTATGTGGGTGGAAATGGCTGTCTCTGAACATAGAGCTGAAGAGCTCCTCAGAACACCATCTCTGAAGCTGCAGTCCCTGATTTCTACTGATCTCATGTTCTCTGGATTGCTGTATAGATTTAATTAATGGTTTTAATCAAACTTGATCCACAGAGAGTGTAAAATTAAATACAGTGCTCAATTTTTCATCGGATTTCAGATCCAAGCATTTTAGAGGAAGAGATATGCTTCCCTAGAAGACGACAAAAGAGCTGTTATGATTTTCTCTTGGCATGTGCTTCGATTTTAATTATGCTATTAACATTTTTTAACACAGCTGTTTGGAAAGCTGGCTAGTATAATGTGGAGTGAATTCAGTGGAACTATTGCAGTTTACACCACTAACTCTAAATTTCATCATCTGTGGAGAATTTTTTTTATTTGTTCCCTGCTGTCAGACGTAATTGAACATCATAATTTTTTGATGTACATTCAGCTTTGCGCACATTCCTCTGTTTTGCAGGGATTTTTTCCACTGTCGTCAGTGATCTACATTATCGACATATTCCTCTATCTGGCTCATCACTTTAGAGTCTGAATAGCTTCTCTGCCGGATGTCCTGGTGGTTCCACGGCCTGAGTTTCAACATACAGGGTAGAGCTCCTTTTACTGGAATCTTTGGCTTTCTCAAAGCACTATCCCTTCTCCTAATCTGAGAGTCATACCAGGGGCCCCAGGAGTTCCCAAACCCAGAGGCTGTTTGGAGAAGAACTGTTCTAGTAGAAGTAAAATTCTGTTAAGAAACAGGAAGATCATCCAGTAACTGATGTCGAGAAGGGAGAAGGGATAGAAACATTAGGTAACAGGTTTCCACGAGATCGCAGACCATCCTCCTACAACTTGCTGCAGCTGTTTCTAGCAGTCTGGCTAAACTCTGCTCCACATAATAATCACCTCCTTGGCATGAGCATGGGCACTTACATTACTGCACCTATTGGTTTCTGGGTGAAAATCAACCTCTCCCACACTCCCCTATTCCCCAAGGTTATTTCAGCCTGCATCAGTTTGTATGTGTGGAGAGCCAGGTCAAAGAGCTTAGAAAGCATAGTGGAAAGGTAACATTGGCTGGGTCACCTCAGCTTAAGCTGAATAGTCATAACTTCTGCCTGAGAGTTTGGGGAATTACATTAGACACATACTCCTCAACAAGTTTTTTCATTGCTAAAAAGATTCACAGGGCATTAAAAAAATTATATTTAAAAATTTCAGCAAGCAATGAGAAAAAATGGGCAAATGCCTAAATTAATTATCTTCAGAAACAATTTATCATTCTTGAGCCATGATTTATGCACAGATTTTGGATCTAAAATGGAAAGTTTATAGGATAGTCCTAATTTTAGCATCCTTTGTGATGTCTTTCTTTCACTAACAGAATTCATGCCAGCCTCAATGCAGCATTCTGAATAAATAGTAAACTAACAAGACAGTTAACTAGTGTCCTGTTCATTAGGCCACTCCTTAATTCAAATACCAGTCTTTACACTACGAAGATATTTAGCCCATTTTCTCAAGTGCAGAGTAGAATCTTTTACAAAAAATGTTGAATACCAAGGTGATATGGATGTTTCCGAAATCATTATTCACAAAGAAAATAAAAAGGTTGTTTCCTAAGACAAAAGCTTTCCATTTGTGGGATAAAACAAATAAGCACAATGTACGCTTTAGAAAATTAATTCCTGAAAAATCCTAATACAGTGTCAGAAGACATTTAATTCTGCCTTGGATATGTCTGATTGAGCCAAGATACATTCAATTCCAGGGGTAAAAACAGAATCATATTTAAAGTACTTCTGTTAAATATTGCCCACTCAAAAGCAGCTGAGCACAAGGTTCTACAACATTTACTGAAGAACTGTAATTTATATTTTCAGTCAGTCTTTAGATCTTATAGGATCTACATCTAGATTTGGTCTCAAATTCTTCCCAAGACATATAAACAACAGAAATCCCTATTAAGGCAGTTTTGCCTATCCATATCTATAAAGCAAGATGACAATTATGAGTGAATTCTATTATATCAGTAGCCTTGCAGAACCATACTTGCAAGATTATGGCCTAGAAAACCTAAACATGTAAGGAAGGCATTTTCTTTTATTTCACTATCTTTGTGAAATATCTTATTCCTTACCCCATTCCATGAATGGCACAAGTAAGTGGGTATAAATTATTCCTTACTTTGACTGTTGCATGCTTAGTGTTAGCTCACTCTATCTCAAGAAAGAGCCAGATGTCTTCAATCAGCTCTTTTTAGCCTTCTGTTTACAGCTCTCTGAAAATGTTGGTTTTTTCCTCAGTGTGATAATATGTATTCTCTAGCTGTGATTTGGGGATTTTGTCAAATCCACTTTAAAAGTCATCTACAGTATTGCTGGTATCAGAAATGTAAAAGGAAAGTCTTAATTAAATTTATAAATGTATACCATGTACATATTTTGCATGGAATCATGAGACCTCTGTGTTAATTTGTACTTTTGTCTTCTTTTTACTATTAGTATCTTCCTTTTTCAGTTTGTTAGTTCTGTTTTTATCTTTTTACTGAGATGATCAACAATAGGTCCTCAGAAAGAAGAACTGAAGACTCAGAGGGCTTTACACAAGTCATGGGAACCTACTGCTGCTATTAGTTCGTTAGTTCAACGAACAAACTGCGAGTCTCATTTTTTCAGCACACAGGGATAAGATCCTCAAGAAAACTTAACTTTGCTTCATTTCTTGGGCATGTGCTCCTTTTTTCCTCTGCAGTATCTGGGCCAAATTTCCTGTATTTTGTCCTCAGTAGCTGAGGGTGAAAGCACTTCAGACAGTCTAGCTGATAGTAACAAGAGTTTCTCAGAAGTGGTTTTGGTTTTATGCGGAGAGCAGCCAGGAATTGATTCTCCAATTTGTCTCTAAAGGGTAACATTCACGCTGTAATGTTGAAGCACAGTTAAATCACAAGCATTATTAAACCCCCTAAAGAAGCAAGTTAAAATACAGTTAAAGAACATATGTAGAAAAAATATGAAACATATGTAGAAAACCTTTTTTTTTTTTGCCAGAAAAACATATTTTGCCAGAAAAGCATATCTTGCAGTAGAAAAGCAAGCCTCCTTAAGGTACCACTTAAGCTATTAGTATGACAAGCTATTCCTAACCTCCTACTGGACTGGGCCCTTTTCAGTGCCAGTGCAAGCCAAAAAAGACCTTCTCTAGGACAGAGCAATGTACAGTCTATGTTCTTATCCATGAAGGCTGTCAAGAATGCCAGAAGAAATGTTGGTATTTTGTGTTGTAGACTGCGATGCTTGAAGTGGGGACAGAGAATATCAGATTAACTATTTCCGGCTGAATTCAGGTCATTTCAGCAACTCAGTTAACTCAGTTAACATCTCCCCATCACCAAAAAAAATAAATGGAGTACACTATAAGGAACACTTTCAGAATTGTAAAGATTGTATTGATGTACAAAAGTATGTTGAACATCTGGGGATTCCAAGACAAAAGCCTTTCCATATCTTCTGCATTGTGCAATGTTTGTTTAAAATCCGTTAGTTCAAAGTTTAACACGTGTTAATGGTGTTAACCAAGTGACAGTTCAGAAGGGAATATCCATACTACTATTTAATCTATGTTGAGAGCTTCTTGAAATGGTTCAAACTGATCTCAATGAAAGAGGTTTTGCAGTTTTTGTTCAAAGAACAGAATGTACTGGGTAGATCATCAAGTTTTGGTGTGTCACCCACCTCTACACAACCCTTAGCCAAAAATAGGGAATAGCTTATAAAGGCATGAGGTTTCTGAATGACAACATTACTGAAATATGCCTACCCTTTTTTTACATCACAAAAAACCCCAACTAAAATATAGCATATTAGATCAAGTCAAGCAAGGTCACAGCAGCAGCAAAACACTCAGTTATTAGCTTACATTTAGTCTGAGGAAACAATTTCTTCTAGGCCAAGTCTCTTATGAAACCTGGCCCTGAAAGATTTTGTATGCACATTTTTATATGAATATGCTATACCTCTTTTGCTCTTAAATCTTTTAAGTTTTAGACACTTACCTTTTTTCAGCAAAGGAGAAAACTTTACTGTTAAAGTAAATTTAAGCTTTATAACAGCAGTTAAACAAACTCACTCACTAAACAAAGCTCTTGCAGCATGAAGGATAATTTATAGGAACAAGGATTCATCCAGTGTTAGGCACGTCAGCCACATGAGTACCGATGAAGCTCCTAATTTTATGAGACTAGAGTTTATGTTCCGTGTTCTCCAGACTCCCGGGAAGCTCCAAGTGACATCATGTAACACTGCCAAAATCATGAAAATTCCAAGTAGAGGAAAGTGGCACTGCTAACTTGTGAACTTCAGCTATGAACACACAGTTATTCTGAGAATGGGATACACCTAGAGACAACCAGATTCCAAACAACTGGGATACCACAGCTGGTCGAGATTTTAACAGTTTTTCTGTCATTGGAGTGTCACAATGTGTTTACTTTGGAAAAATTAAATAAAGATTAGCAAATGCAGCAAAACAGAAATGGATGTAGATGCAAAATGATGGAAAGTAGAAAAAAGTTGGTGTGGGGAAATGTGAGGTAGAGACAACCTTAGTGTTACACATCCCAAGGAAGCTGACTTCAGGCTTTAGAGGAATCTTCCCTAAAGCACAAATGCACTCGATGAGCCAGAGTTGAGTGGCTGTCTGTACTCCGAGTAAGATCAGAAATGCAGTCCAAGTTCCACAGCTAGGCTTTAGTATACGCATCCCATGCACGATCCACATAAAAAGACTCAGGACAGGCTTATCCACAGGCTAACAAAGTTGAGGCATGACTCAGTTCCCACAAAGGTTGTCCCATTAATGATGGTCACTTAAGAATCCAAGACATGCACAACATCAATAAGATGCCCTTACTGTTAAAAAGTTACAAGCAAAGAGCAGATCAGTTGTGTGAATCCTGTAGATTGAGAGAAAGAAGTAAAATCTTCATGGAGTACTCTAAAACTATTTCTGGCAATGGGAGAACACTGAAATGAGTATAGCTGTTTATTTATTGTCATGGGCATTGTTACAGAACATTGGCATCTGTAAACCAAGTATTGGGTAATAACAGATCTCATGCCCAGCCCTCCTCTTAGTACATCCACTATAGAGGGGGAAAGAACGCAGAGCATCACAAATTTTAGAAGCTTTGCTGTTAGTCAGTTTCGTAGTCAAAACCAAGCATTGAAGAAGAGAGAACCTAAATGGCCATTAAAACAAAGAAAGCTTAAAAGAATATAAAAGGAACAATTTATATTCTGCATCAGTAGTGAAGAAGAAATAAAAAGCACAATTCAAACATAAGCAAGGAACTGATAAAAGCTGGTCTTATTTTCTGTTCTCCTTATGGTAAGAACTTTTGAGCTTCTAATACAGGAAAGACATGCAATGGCAGCAAGTTCAGCAGAGCCACTAGGATGGCTGAAGGCTGGAGCACTTGCCTGTGAGGAAATGCCCGTGAGGGAATGAGGCTTGTTCAGCCTGCACAAGAGACAGCTTTGGGGGAGACCTGACAGCAGCCTGCCAGTACCTGGAGGGGAGAGACAGGTATTATGATGACAAAGCCTGCCTCTTCATAGTGACACACGGAGGAAGGACAAGAGACAAGAAGCATCATTTGAAGTAAGAGAGGTCCTTATATAAGAATATAAGGAAGATCATCTTTTCCATGAGGAAAATCAGGCAGATGGAGCAGGTTGCCCAGATAGTTTGTGTCCTCCTCAGCCTCAGGTGTTCTCAAGATGACAGTTTGGATAAAGCTCTGGGCAACTTGGTTACTGACCTCATAGTCAACCCCGCTTTGAGCAAGAGATTGGACTAGAGACAACCTGTGATCCTTTCCAACCTGAAATTCCCTACACATTCTTACACCACAAAGCTGCATTATCATGCGTTTTCAATATACTGTGTGTAATTAAACCTTCAACCTCTTTGCACAACACAGATACCCATGTTAGAGAAGCAAATTCTAAATTTAAACAAATATCTAAAAATAATAAGCATTCTTACATTATTCAAATATTTTATATTACTATCACATTTCTGTAATATCTACTGCCCCCCTGCTATTATATAAGGGCTCTTTCTAAATCTACACGGTACCTACCTCTTATATTGCTACTCAGTCTGGATTCAAACAGTCCCTCTAAGTTCTCCTACAGACTGAAACTTCTTTCCATGAAAAAAAACCAAAACAGTCTCCATTCTCTTTTGAGGCTTTGCCTATCAAAGTGCTGTTGAGTACGTGGATGGAACTCTGGCTGCAAAAATGTGAAATTGAGTCAAATTTCCCCTTAGACCTATGACAGCAGCTGGTTTCAGATACTAATGTAGGAAAAGTGAAATAAATTAGACAAGCAGCAAAGAGACTGTTTTTTAATCTCCCATTGCTGCAGTTTGTAGTTTCTTGCGGTGGTATGGCAAGCCGCAGACCTTCCTGGAGAGCGCAGTGAGGCTTGTTCAGCTAGAGCGGCTGATCCGCTCCCTGTAGCCCTTCTGAGCTGCCCCGCAGGGTACTCCGGCTAGCTGTCAGCCCCACAATACAGCCGCAATAAAGGAGGAGAGAAGGCTCCCCACATGGGGACCTCAGAGGATGTTTATTCACATGGTTCCCAAAGGCAGAGAAAGAGCGCACACACCAAGGGCCTTGGATTTTTTGTGGGGATGAGGGATGTGGAGAGACCACATGGACTAGGTCTCAGGGCATAGGGGCGGTACATGGGCAGAGTTGGGGTATTGGGACCAATGGGGAGAATCTCAGGGAGGGGTCAGGACTAGGGGCGGGGAAGGGAGAACAATGTGGGAAGGGCAGGCGAAGGAGTGGGGAGATGCAATACTGTACCCCACTAGCTTCCCTTCACATTATAACCTCCCTGCCCAGATCTCTTCGGAAGAAATACATTATTAGCAAGATATTTGTCCTCAGAAACAAATTAGCAGCAAATGGTAGCAAAAAGAGAGAATGGCCAAAGCTTCAGCTTTAGACAGAGCATTCAAAATTCTCTGAAGAAAACAGGAGAAAGGGTAAATGGTCATCTAGGCAAGTTGTCTAACTCCCACACTGGACTGCAACTTCCTTCAGTGCATTTCCTCCCATCCACCCACACACAGAGCAGTTTTGGTTTGTAGAGGTCTTGATAGAAAATAAGCGTAAAGTTTACTTGCATTTCAGGTCAAATCTCACTGCCAAAAAAAAGGAAGAAAATAAAAAGGGAAAAAAAAAAAAACAAGTAGTTGCTGGTTGAGATCGACATCTCTAAAAATAAGGAGGATATAAACAGATTACATTCCTTTTGCAGAGTGGGATGCAAACAAGAAACCACAAGTTTAAAGATAATAATTTGATAGGAAGATTAATTGGACAGCTTTGAGAAAGAAAGTTTAAAAAACCTCTAATATTAAAAACAAAATCTTCTTCTTTCTTTATTTCAGATTACCTGGGAGGGCTTTTCGTTTTCCTGAAGTTACTCAAAACAGAGCAACTGGCCAGATGCTACAAAACAGATTAAGCCACTAGGTGCTATGTGTCCAGTGTGGTTCTTAATTTTGCAAAGAACAAACAAGGGAGAGAGGCTTCCCCATTACAGTTAGCATTTCCATTTAATGTCAGGGGCATAATGTGACCCTGAATATAAAATCAAAGTTACCATCCTAAATGAGGGAGAAACACCAACTAAGTCCTCAGTCAAGCTGTACTGAAGCTTTACATTTTTGGAAAATTAGTTGCATAGTATCCAGTTCTGAAGTTTCTTAGGGTTTGTCAAAATCATATCCACCTTACAGTAGTTGAACATTTGATCCTGCAAGCACTGTCACAATGGGACCACTCAAACTGGAAATTAGCATAGGCTTTTAAAATATGGCGTGGAGTGAATCAGTCAACTGCTGTGCCATGTATAATATGTAAAATAGGAATAAAAATAGCAATCTACCTGTAATGGATTGTTCGACAGCAATCTTAGATCTGTAACACCAAGGAAAGCCAAACAACTACTGACATATTTGGCTTTATACCCACTGGAGCTGGCTGCTGTTCTTACTTGAGAGTGCTGGAGTTCCTCTTTGATTATTTGAGGAAGATTTTTGTAGTGCTTGGCTACTCCAAAAACTTACTGCATACTAAGGACTGAGTAAACAGAAGTCATAGATCATTTATTTGATGAGTGCTCTGACAACTGATTAAATCCAACATAAATTATTATCTACGCTGACCTGTTTCCTTTCATCTCTTCTTTTGTATGAAAATTTACAAGAAATGTCCTTACTTGTTTAGCTAGTGAGTGACAGTATAGACAGATATAGCTGAAGAACATTGTGCATAACCTGGCAGAGAATCACTATAGGCAATGAAATAATGACAGTTTATATTCTCTATCTGGTTCTCTTGAGTCACAAGCACTCAAGCTACATAAAATAGAAGATCTTCTTAGACTGCATTTGATTCATTTAACAGCAGTAGTACCCTGCCTACTCAAAAGACTCCAGGCACCTTCTGCACAAATACTACTCAGTTTGTATTAATACATATTAAAAATCTTGACAACATGCTTGTTTTTATGGGATAGTAATATTATTAAGTTTGAGAGACGCTTATTCTAAGACGTTTAACTTCTTTCAAGGAATGAATGCAATTTCATTACTAAAAGAAGCACCCTTTAAATAATCTGCCAAACTAATAGAGTTTTGTCAAAAGGCTCATTTCTTCAATGCAATAAGGGAGATCTCATATTTACCCAAAAACGGAGAAATAAAGCAGGAAAACAGAAAGATTTAAACATGATGCAGTAGGCTTGTTCTTTACTGCCTGAGATAACTAAATGTTCATTAAAGATCATGCCAACTGTGACAATGACTGCCTTTTTTACTTCAGCTGTGCTTTGTGATAATACTGCAAGTATATAAAATCAAATAAATAAATAAATAAACAAAACCACCTTCTAATCTAGAAGAGGAGAGCTCCTTCCACAGATTTAAAGTGGTATTTGCTCTTCATATGATCTGTATGATGTGACAACATTCAGAGGAATCCAGTTCTGAAACACTTTTGCTAATGTATCATTTTAGTGTCTCCTGAAGGAAAATCAAAATTTACGGGAAACACAAAAGTTATGGAAAGGAGTGGAATTAAATGTTTTTCTTCCCATATTTCAGTCATTTATGGAGGTTCCTTATAAAAATATATATTCTAAATAATTGCTAGATATATATTTTAGTCATTGCTGTAGAGCATGGAGACAACACAAGGGGAATGCTAGGAATACCATAAAGCCATAAGACTAGTAGATATGAAAGAAATTAATCTTAGCAAACCAGAAGCTGGAAGGTCATTGGGGTGGGGTGGGAAAGGGGAGGAAGTTGAGGGTATCATGGAAAAACAGTCTTGTGGCCAGAATTGAAGGTGACCTTGGACACTTCCCATCTATGGGATGCAATACAACAGAAAGCATGAAAAACATTTTACTAGAAAACAGTTTATTGCATCAACTGACTGATTTTCCAGTATAGTGTAACTTCACAAGAAACAAACTGCATTCTTGGCTGCTGTCACATTGCACCAGCAATACATCCAGTATTGCCCACATATGTATCAAGACTGTGCTAAATAGTTGGCTTTGCTTTTCAAAATGAGAAGACAGTGAAATTTTCTCCACACAATTTTTAGACATTTCTGACCATGGAATTTGGAGAGACTAACTCTCTTGATTAAGTTAAAATCTTCTCTTAAATATGCATTTACGTCATCAGACCGATGGAAGGTTAAAGGGAAACAGATATATTGTCATTTCTTCTAAATACAAAATGCAGTACAACAAAAACATGTCTTTCTGCTTTCCTCAGATACCTAAGTCTTCCTTCTTCCTCTTTTATGCATTTCAAACACCAATTTCACAATATTCATGTGCCTATAAAAAAAAAACCACCACAGCGGTTTCCTACAAGTCCAACATTTTTATCTATGTTTTAAGCCCCCTTAAATAGTACGCAACATATATCCTCAATATCAATATGGATGTAGTAACAATCCTGGCTAAATGAAAACTTCTCCCTCACATCGCAAAATGAGAAACACTTCAACTAAACACAGCCTGGGCCTGTTGCAACCACAGCAAATATGACTTTCATTACTTTTCAAAAGACTGGACTCTTGCAAGAATAGTATTCACATCACCTTTATTAAAAGCCCTTAACACGAGAATTAAAATGACACACAAAAATTAAACTCATAAAGAGAAAAAGAATGAAGAAAGTTAGGATTGAATCCTTTTGTAGACTAGAATTTTCCCCTAATGTCTGACCAAATATTCCATTCCACCAATTTTTTTGTAAAGGCACGAGAGAACATTTGACATACTCTCACGTGGTGAGAGCATGTGTGAGACATCTTTAAGATGTTTGGTCTGCTCATCCTGCTTTGTCATTCTTCCTAGACTCCCTTGGCCTTCTCGCTATCTGTCTGACAAAGCTCTGTGCCACACCATCTGCGTGCCAGATTCCTCTGACCACGATGAACCACAAGAAAGGGAGGACTGCAAATTCTCCAGCGAGTGTGCTAAGGCACTGTTCTTCTAATTACCCTCTTTAATGAGTTGCTTATGGAATTATTTTTTTTTTTAACAAGGCAATGAAGTCATAATGTCGTTCACACAACGATTAAAGAACATTTCACTTCTGGGAAACAGCTATTTTACTCTTTTATTGGGCAAGAAACAAGGAGGAGTTGGATACTGAAAAGAGCTTGACCTATTTATCACATCCTTAGTTTCAACATGTCACAGACAAAAGAATGAGTGCTTTTATCCATCCCCTCCCTGGTCAAAAAGGCTAATTTCCTATGTGATTAAAAAAAGACTTTTCTGTATAGTAAAAACCCTTCAAGAATTTTGGCATTTGTCTATACCTTCAGAATCTTTTTCAGTAAATCTTATAGACAACTAATCAACAGACTAAAACTAGACATGCAAAACCAATAGCCATTCAAAAGCACCAGTCACCTCAGATGTCATTACAACCATCTTTTATGATGTCAAACCAAAGAAGGTTGGTACAATTTGTGGAGGGAGAAGTTACCAATAACCAAGCTGTGTGCTGTAAGCCAGCATGTGAGGTACTTCCTAGCAGGCAACTGAACACAGCATCTGTTACAGCATAAAGCAGGTCTATAGACAGACCTGGCTGCAGAGCAGGTCAGCCATTCTTAACACCCATATTACCATACAAGGTCTTTCTGAAGTTCAAAAACCAAACTACTAACGTCAGAAAGTCTCATAAATGCTTTTCATATGCAGGAAGATGATGATCCTGGAATCTTGTGTACACTGCTAGAAGTTAATCTCACTAGAATAAAAAAGGTAACTGCAGTCTTCTCACTATATGAGTTAGAACTAAGCCATCTTGCAATCAGCAAGGAGGCAGTGGAAGGAAAGGAATGGTTTTGAGAACATTAGCGTGAAAAGGGCTCTTTAGATGTATAAATGAAATCGAAGTTACAAAAATAGCTTTGTTATTTATATCCAAATTTTTATGATATTGTCATTCACAGGTGAAGTCCAGGTCCTGTAGACAATAGATTGATAGTTGATTCTGTGATTCTGTGTGATTCTATAATAATTGGGATATTCCCTTTCATAGCTACAACCTTCAGTCACAAGAGGTTCATCAATGCCTAGTCATGCGTGAGGAATCCCAAATATACATCTATATATAACATGGATAAGTCATGGCATGATGCATTCTAAACATATGAGTCAACAAACTCAACAGCTTAAGCCACGCATGGGGAAAGTTCTTCCTGTTCACTAATGACTAATATTAGTCAGTCCTAATAAGCAGAACCAAGGGAAACATGTTTGTGACAATTCACTGTCTTGTCATTTTATTTATTAAGCAAAGGTTTCTTGAGTTCATGTTGTCTGCATATTACTTTAGCCTCGGGTACAGGATTTCTTGAGGTTTTGATTTTTGTTTCTTTAAAATCACTGTGATAACCCAGTCCCTGGAATTCACTAGGTCATGTTATCATATCTATCAATTAAATAAAGCAAAAACCCTACTAAAGAAAGCTGCAAGAAAAAGACCTAATTTATTACTATTAAGCCATATTACAATAAACCACTATGAACCTTTTCATCAAGCAACTCCACATTAGCAACATTAGGCAAAAAACAAAGATACCTATTGAACAAATTAGCAGATTCTGTTCAACATGCTACTGTTCTGAAGAACAGAAATTGTAAGAATAGAGTACAAGAGGACAAAAGATAAATGATAAATGCAGTCTGAAGTTCATAATTCTCAGTAGAAAAGTAGTTCATCATGTCACAACTATATGACAGAAGCATGTTTTGCTCAAATCAAGGTTGATATAGAGGGATATTTTAAAACTTAACAGGGTCTGTCAAAATTTTTACTGCTTGAGGTCACACTATATCCTGAGCTGCTGCACATTTACATACTGGAGGTCTTTGAAGTCATGTTCAATAAATCAATTGAATTATATTTTTAGTATGTTTTGTAAGATTTCTGTTTTAAGAGGGCAATTTCCCAGCAAAGTTGTATTGTAATACAACCATGACACTGTTAGACAATGCAGCTGTGCTACTCAGAGGATAATTTTACTTTATTTAGTCACTAGTATTACTGTCATATAATGGTAAATTTTAAGCTCTGTGTCAGAAAAGCAATTAAGCTTGACTTTGATTAAATGCACAATACCACCCAAAGTGATTCAAACAGGATAGGGCACTAGCTGGAGTATCATGTTAATCAGGAGTGCTTCTCTGGGTCAGACCTTAACATAGAACAACATCCAGTAACCACAAGAAATGGTTTCTTAGTCTTAGTACATGAACACTGTCAGACAGAGCTCCAGCCTCATGGCCATACTCTTCTCACAGCAAGCAGTGGGTCAGAACAGGAGCACATGCTCCAGTCTTCCCTGTACAAAATCTGACCGTTTCCTCCAAGCTGCAGAACTAGATCATTCTCTCACACTGAACCTACTATGGAAGGACCAGCTTACAGGAGGCAATAGGAGCACAGGGGTTTTAATTTTTCAAACCAACAAGTAAGATTTCTGACCAGTTCATCTGTCAACACACTTATTCCTGTGACATTTGGGGTGACAAATGTGGTGGCCAAGAACTTAACCGCAGTCTATTTCCACTGCTAGTACATTCATTTGGCTCCAGCTAAAACACTTAAATCCAAAGGACTCCACAACTAGTATTTTCTTCTGTTTTAAATGAGTAATCTCATACTTAATTGGTTGTTAATCAAAGGTTCTTGAATACCAACACCGCAGAATGAAATCCTCTCTAGAGGCAGCATAGCAAGCCACAACTAAGGTTTCCCCAAGGCATCTTCTCGCATTTATCATCTCTAAGCAGACAGCTTTTGCCTCTGGGGTAAGAGCAGAGTTCAGCAACTGCTTGGCCATCTCCTTCTTCTGATTCTTCCTTCTGCTCTCCTTCCTGAAGTGAAGAGCAGCAATTACTTCCAGCTGAGAACAGACTGAGAGCTAGGTCACCAGTTTAGTAGTTCAGCTTTAGGAAAAAAATCTTTAAGATGGTCAGACTGCAGAAAGACGGTTTAACTAGTTCACTTGGAAAGCAACAAAAAAGCGAAGGAAAAGGAAATGCAGCTGCTACTTACAAGCAGTCATCAAACATTACAGTTGAACATTTTTTCTTGCCAGTTCCTTGGTCACTAGCAATTTCTGATCCAGTACAACAGCTGTAAAACTGTATATAAATGCATTAATGCTCTAGGGAGATACACTGTTTGGGAGAACACTAACTTAAATAATCTTTTTAGGTTTTATTTTTGTTATCTCACTACTGATGATTTACAGATTTCACAGGAAGTCTTCTATCAGCCAACGCATGACTGCACAACCAAAGAATCTCCATATTTCAGAGAAACATGTAGGCCAATTGTTTGCTGGAAAATGTACAGATGTAATCTGGGAATGCTCAAAGATTCAATGATAGGTTATTTTTCTTGTGATGTTTTTCTGCAGACACTCTGCTTCCACCGGAACTATGGCCTTATATGTAGAAACCTGGGCTGTAGCTTCCTATGATGTGCAGAATGTTACCATACATGCTTTCCCCTTAACTCATCAAGTGTCCCAGGCTGCTGCTCACTCTCGGATGTGAGCAGCCAAGGAATGTCACCACGCAGTACTACACTAAGGCGTTCCAGTGCTCAAGACGTCACCAAATTTTACCTACCCAGGCTAACACTCCACTGTGTACTGTGGGCAAATATTACCATGGATCTGGGCCAGGAGAAAGAATTTTCTTTTTTTGTCCTATTTTTGTCGTTGTTGTTGGTTTGGGTTTTTGTTTTCAAGAGCTTTTTTTCTTAAATGTACAACATTTTTCAATATGCTGTCCCAGAGTATGTGCCTCTGAATGATTCTTCTTGACTATGTTACACTTAAAATTATGACGCAAGGAAGTTTAGGATACTTCTATGAGGAAGATCAAATTATTTCAGAAGGGAACAAGTTACAAAAACTCTCAAAAATAAAATCCAGACTTTGAAATTTGTAACAACAAAAGTCTACAATATATATAGTATATAATATAGTCTATAGTATATAGTATATAATTTTCACTCAGCTCATTATCATCATCATAAATGCAATATTTACCCACATTCTGCTTTGATAAATATTAAGAAGGCCATTCGAATAATATATTGCAGTGGTTTGCTCTTTCTATGCAATGTAGAAACAATCAACCCATGCTGAACATTCATCTACTATGCAACTGGTATCTACTTCAAAAGACAAGGAAATTAAATAAGTAACCTATACAACACTTGAGTACAGTACAATATCTCTCAGCACAGCAGGACTGAACAGTACTGAGAAATTACAGACTTTAAAACTATGCAACTGCACTAGAATTCTCCTGTGCTAATTAAAATCATACTGTAAATCTGAACCTGTAAAAGAGACATTCACATGTGAGAAACAAGGTATGACAGATCCCACAAGTGAACTAGACAACAGAACACATACAAAAATAATTTCACCACTGGTTACTCACATCATAAATTTCTCAAATCAATACCCATTTTTTCCTCTCCACACAGGATTCTTACCAATTTTCCTTTTTTCTCCTAAGTACCTGTTTTCGTTTCCAGACTACTGTGTCCAGACTGCAGGTTCTATTTAAATCATAGTGCAGGATACTGCAATTCTTGCACTAATAGGGCAAGCAAACAATCTTTCCCCATTCAGCTCTTTGACTTGTGTACCTTGTTAAATCACTGTTCCATAATCTGATTGTCTGATCATTGCTATGACTTCTACTGATTCCTTTATATCACATTAGCAAGATAAAACAAACAAGTAAACTTCCATAGCACCTTTGTTATTCTAAAAAGAGCAAAGTACTGCAGCCTCCCAAGTGCTGAGAATGAACTGTGGACGTTAATGAAGGTTTACAGCAGCTTTGTTAAGCAGATTAGAGGAAGACAGTCCCTCTGATCACAAACAGGTGAAATAAGGAAGAAAACACAGCTTTGGTTTTTTCCTGCTTGTGAGGAAGGCACTAATCAATGCAATAACCCAACCTCTCTATCTGATCCTCAGTTGTTCATCAGATGTAATTAAGGAAAAGCAAGGAAACTCAAAGTACCAAAACATATACAGTTTTACTGCACATGTGATTATTGTTTGTTAGGTAATAATTATTATCAAGTAATAATAAAAAATTATTATTTATTGTCACAATTCTTTCTATCCCGAATGCCTCTCTTCCTGGTTGCATTTCAAAGATGAAAGAATCTCAGGGTGAAGGCTAGTTCAGCTTACCCTGTAACTTCACATAGAGAGAAAACAGCTGTTGGAGATTTAACCTAGTAATACGGCCACCACCATTTCACAGAGTTCTGGCCTCATTATTTATAAGGGTAGTATTAGTTTATTTGTTTTTAAAACCTACTACAAGAGTAGGAGATCAAGGACAAGCAATTAATAAGGTATAAATTGTGTTTACTGAAGCTTCTGTAATTAAATAATATAAAATTTTGCTCTCCAATTTAAACAGATATGAACACCATAATGAGAAAAAGCCATGACTACAAATGAACTCAGGAAAAAAAAGGTAACAAATAAGCTGTGAAGTAGAAGAACATGTCATTATTTAAAATTAATACTTGATTTCATTCTTTTGCTCATCTTTAAGTCTGTCTGAACAATATTATGATTGTTGTTCATAACATTAGGAAAAGCACTATATCATCTTTTGCAAGTGCTGTATATTCAAGATAGAGTTTTGTTCAGTGCTAATGAGTGCAATATTTCAACAGCAACGTGTCCACATTATTTGGACTCTCACTACTGCCTTCAGATTCAAGTAGCAGCGAACCAAAGCCAAGACCTTCTTTGTCTTCAAATCTAGGATTTATTTCTGTGGTTGATTTCCTAAAGGTTATTTTTAAGCAGGCCTCAGAAAAGCCAACGATAAAAAGTCAAAAATTTATAAGAGTTTCAACTTATTTTTCACTGTTTTCATAACATAATCCAAGATCAAAGCTTTTCCTTTTATTTTTTTAATTAGAAACTTTAAAATAATGAAAATATCAATCATATTATGAAAAGATTTCAGAGTTTATTTTTTTAAGAAATCCCTCCTTGGACTTTCAATTTTGATTAAAATCATTTTATTTCTAAAATGTTTTACACATATCTATCTGTAAATAACACTCAGCCCCTGAAGACTGGCAGGTTATACTGTGGAGCTCTATCTAATCCTGTATTTTGACTTAAAGGGGTGCTAACAAAAAAATGAAGGCAATTTGCACCAGAGGTAATTCCAGCTTGACAGAATTGACAGAGGAATTGACACAGCAAGACTTCCTGACACTGCAAGTGTTGGATTTTTGCAGTTTCTCCACAGTTGGAGCTCACTAGGGAGTTTCATCAGATTTGTTCATACAGCCCCGGAAACATGGGATTTGTCCTTACAAGTCCCTGTTGCTTTGTCTTTCTTCTTTCTCTGTATCTACAGAGAGAGATGTAAACAAGTCCAGTAATAGAAAAGTACGTGAGAGGGAATCTTTTCCTCCATGTTTCTAAGCAGGAAAGAAAGAACTAAGACAAGAAAAAGATCACACAACATGATCCACAGAAACCATGCAAATTCCAGAACACATGAGAGAAAGAGCATTACTGGAAAGGGTTTTTAAAAGTAATACCACTGGTTTTTATGCCTGTTTCTCTGTAAGTTCCTTCAGGCTGGATATTGAAGGGGGTGTTTGAGATGGCAGCCTGTGGCTGAGAACATGGAATCAAAGTTGCTGCAGCATTGCACAGAAAAACTAAAGCAGTCAGAATCTGATGTTTGGAAAGAAGAGACAAGCTGGCAGTAGTAAAGCTGAAAGCAAAGGACAATTTCCTTAAAGTACTAAGAAAAAAAAAAACCAAAAGAAAAAAACCACTGTGGGGCTGCTTTAGGCATGTGACAGCTTACCTAGCATACACAACCCAAACGTTTCTGCTATTTAGCATTCCTATGGCATGCTTTATGATGCCTGAAAGACATTAACTTCTGTTTGTGCATTTTCTGTGAAGCAAGAGCCACCTTGTCTGGATGCCATTCAGTGATTTGTACTGCATTCTCTCTTATATTTAGTGAATCACACTTTCAAAGGTTACAGCAGAGAGAGAAGAGGACCTCCAAAAAAAACTGTGAAGTGTCTCTTGCCTTCATTTAGCACACAGGTATCTGAATGATGAGAATCCTGGAGGAAGTAAATTGGCACAGTTCAGACTCCCAGAAAACTCTTTGGGTAGAAGATAATTACTTTCTGGTTAGCACATCACATTCCAGTCTAATTATGAACAGAAATAGGGTATCTAACGACAAAGCTTCTCAGGTTATGCAATAGTAGAAAGAAACATCTCTTTCTTTTGCATGAACTTACATACCACTTCCCTGAAAATACAAAAACTATCTTTTACATGTTAAAGAGGAGCTATTTCCATTCACAGGGGTAAAAAAAAAAAAAGACAAAAAAAGAAAAGCAGGCTGTAAAGCCATTGTTTTCAGAAGCACTCTGGCAAAATGTTATCTAGCACTTGACTCCCCTGGTACCCAGAAATCCAAACTTTCTTTAAGGTTTTTTTAATGGCATACTGCTATGAATGCAGGTAACCAATTCATTATTGTCCTTCTGAATCTGCAGTAAACCTGAAACAACTCCCTACATTATATTTATAACTTTATGAACCAATCATCACAGGATAATTGTAACACTGAAGTGACTGAGCAGTTTAAAATACATAAAAAGCAGCTTCTTTCCTCTCATAAAACTGACATACGCTCCTTTCAGGTACTTGAAGTAGGTGTTTCATGCGGGCAATGACTACTTCTACCTGTGAACAGGCAAAGGCATGGCTTGTCTAATGGTGAATAATGTCTGAGCCATCTGATTTTGTTCTATGACAAAATGACTGAATTTGTGGATAAGGGAAAGCTGTTTCCTCAACTTTAGCAAGGCTTCCAAGCACTCTTATAATATTCTTGTGCACAAGAAGGAACGTTACTGTCCAAGTGGGTGGCTTAGCTGGGTGAATAACAGGGGTCTGTCCTGGGGTCATCCTGATTGACATCTTCCTCTAGCAACCTGGAGGACACAATGGAATGAAGGTTAGTCAAGTCTGCAGATAGCACCGACCTGGTAGAAACCAGTTAACAAGCTAGAGAGCAGGACTGCCACTTACAGAGAGCTCAGCACGCTGAAGGAAAAAGCTGACAGAAACTTCCTAAGATTCAGTGAGAACAAATGGAGAGATCTCCAGCTAGGAAGGAAAAACTCTTGCACTGCTGGAGGTAGGGACTGTTGAGAAGGACCTGGTGGACAGGGAGGGGGTCAAGAAGCATGTGAGCCAGCAGTGTCTCCTGATGGCTGCGAAGACCTAAAGCATCCTGGGCTGTTTTCAGAGGAGCAGAGCTAGAACAGCAAGGGAAGCTATCAGCCTCTCTACTCACAGCACTTGTTGGATCATATCTAGATGCTGCATTCAGCTCTGGGCCCCTCAGTATATGAAAGACACTAGTAAAATTCATGAAGTTCAACAGAGAGGCAGAAAGACGGTTGGGAGCTGGAGCACTTGAGCAGTGAGGAAAGGCTGATGGACCCATCCTTGTTCAGCCTGCTCAGGAGATGGCTTTGGGAGGACCAAACAGCAGCCTATTGGGGAAGGAAGATTTATAAACACATTTAGAGTAAAAGTGTGTCTCTCTCCACCAGCAGCAATGCCTCTCTGCTGTATGGCAGCCATTCTGCTCTCTGCTCCATGGCTGAGGTACAATCTCTAGGACCACAAATCATATGAGAGCATCTTGGAAATACAGCTCAACTGGGTCACACTAAGTGGGCTTATTTCCTGTAAAATCAAGCCGATGGAAGATTCTTGGTAAAGACTCTAAAACAAAAAGCCATCAGCAGTTAAGATACATATTGGTCCTACAGGGAGCTACACACATTCTTTGTATTCCAAGGACCCACTCCTAAGACTGTGCTGTACATCTGTGGATTCACAGCCAAACACGCACAGGAGCCCACGCTCAGACAACATTAGGCTTTAAAGTTTATCACCAGAATTTTCCCTTTTTCTTCTAAGGTGGTTTGCTGTTCCTGTCCCTCCCAGAGTCCAAGTTCAAAGCAGGACTAGGACTTCTTGCCCCATACGCCTACCTGAAAAGCAGATAGTTGTTTTCAGCTCTGCTGAGCCCCTAGCAGGGTATGTGGCAGAGCTTGAACCAGTTGTACCTACAAGCAGTAACAGGTCAGACAGCCGCTCCCTGATTACTGTAGTGAGACACGTAGCTCTGCTCCAGCTCCGTACCAGACATAAAAGTCCCATGACCTTCCTCATCTGTTCAACTATTTGGACTGACTGCAACTTGCTTTTACACAAAAGTCTACCTCCCTCCTGTCATGATAGTCACATAACAAATTTAACATTTTCACAATCAGGGAACACAAGGGATAAGCAAAGCTACTGCAGTGGCTCAGTGAAAGCATCACTGCAGCTTTTCCACTGAACTTGTGCTGTGGGGTAGAGTCTCAGAAGACACAGATGTTCTTGGAGACTTCCAAGTGTGGCTAAGCTTCTTTCTCCTGGAAACAAGGTCCCACTTGAGCATACCCGGAGAGAGGCTCTCCTGAGCACTGGCTGTCCTCCCTGCTGGAGAAAGCAGTAACTCATCCCTTGAAGCACAGTCACACCAGAAGCACCAGCTCCCACCAGGCTCACCTCCCTCCTGACCCCCAGTAATCACAGTAGCCAGCTAAGGACCTACAAGGCTCCTCACTTAGCACTTCCCTTGTTTCTCACTGCACATATAGCACATGTGCAACAGCCAGCCACAAAAATTTAGTCAGAAACTGGAGATACGGAAATTTAGTGCAGCACTCCTACTCTTGGATACTGTGTATCTGTAACACTTAAGGTAGGGCTTTGCCCCCTAGACTGTTTATTTTGTTTGTTGGCCTGCTGTTACTATGTGCGCTACAGTGAAATGGGCTTTGTCACCATTTTACACGTGATTCCAAGGAAATGGCAGGAAGCCGTTAGGGAAGGTTTAGGCTGGGTTTTAGAACAAGGTTCTTCATGCAGAGGGTGGTTGGGCACTGGAACAGGCTCCCCAGGGCAGTGGTCATAGCACCAGCCTGACAGAGCTCACAATGGACAATGGTCTCAGGCACAGGGTGTGACTCTTGGGGTGTCCTGTGCAGGGCCAGGAGCTGGACTCAGTGCTCCTTGTGGGTCCCTTCCAACTCAGCATTCTGTGATTCTGTGATTCTATTCTGTGATCTTGCAATAGCACACTACAAGTTTAAGCAAGGGCATACAGAAATAAAGACCTCCTACATACCTGACCTATTTCTGTCTCAAGTTCTGCCCATGCACATAATATTTCAGTAAGCTTCCTGTGAGGAACCAGGGGACACCAAAGCACACTTTCCTGTTATAATGACCTCTCAGAATTAAATCCTAGTGATCAGACATTTGAGAATGTGGGAGGGGTCTTCAGCTAGTGTCCATCCCACAGATGGCTCCACTGAGCTTTATAGAAAGCCTCTGAGTCCCCAGAAAACAATTCAAAAAGCTGTTAGGACTACCAAGACAAGATGCAAGTTTAGCATGCTCATGAAAACAGCTTTAGAAAACATGGGTGCTTTAGCAGACAAGTGTTTTTGGGGCTCCATCTTTTTGACTGGGTTTTTTCTCCATTTGCTCTTTTTTTCCCCTTTTCAACTACCTTTTTATTCTTTCCTCTCCTTTTTGAGTCTTTCTGCCTATTTCTTTCTCCATCCCTGGTTCACCGCTTTTTCATAGCCTTCTCTTTCCTAATAGCTGCATGCCAATGAAAAGTGACACCAGATGAGAATCCTGGATGACAGTGACATCGCTGATCCTTCTCTTGCTAATTCATTGAACTACACAGAAAGAAAAATCCCCACTGCTGTTCTTGTCTAAATATAAGTTTGAAGAAATACTAGATGTTAACAATCTCCATAGACCTGCACATTCACTCTTTGTGCTTGCTACCATGTTTTTTTCTTCACATTTATACAGTTCAGATACAGTGTTTGTTCTTGCTTTTTATCAACAGAAATAAGATCAGAGGTTTCCTTCCATTTGTACTTCCTCCTGAAGCATATTCCCAAACACCTTCCTTCATCCTACCCCAGATATTTGGCAATTTTTCTTTAAAGAGAAAGAAAGGAAAGAAAAGAAAGAAAGAAAGGAAGGAAGGAAGGAAGGAAGGAAGGAAGGAAGGAAGAAAGGAAGAAAGGAAGAAAGGAAGAAAGGAAGAAAGGAAGAAAGAAAGAAAGAAAGAAAGAAAGAAAGAAAGAAAGAAAGAAAGAAAGAAAGAAAGAGAGAAAGAAAGAAAGAAAGAAAGAAAGAAAGAAAGAAAGAAAGAAAGAACCCCCAACATGTGAACTGACTGCAACCTCCCATTCTCTGTCTACCTGCACCACTGGGTGAGAGAATGTAGAGAATTGAGAATGAAGTTACACCTGGGAAGGAGAGAAGGGTGCGAGGAAGGTGGTTTTAAGATTTGTTTTACTTCTCATTATCCTGCTCTGATTTTGACTGGTAATAAATTCGATTAATTTCTCCAAGTCATGTCTGTTTTGCCTGCGGTGGTAATCAGTGAGTAATCTCTCCTGCTCTTATCTCAAATCATGAGACTTTCATTGTATTTCCTCTACCCTGTCCCATTGAGGAGGGTAGTGATAAAGTGGCTTTGGTGGGCACCTGGCATCCAGCCAAGGTCAAGTCACCACAATGTGCTGTCACTAGTCTCTGGAATGCTTTAAGGAATGCAGAAGGATCACACATTATTTTGTTGTTGAGGATTATGTTATAAACATAAACTAGAACATATACAACTACATAAACCTGTTCTTCCTTATTTCCACTGTTTGTATGAATTTTATGTTCCTTCCACGATGGCAAGACAACTGCAATATTCCCAGATGAAAAAAAAAAGAAAGTCTCAGCCTCAAAGATTTCCCAAGCTAGAAAATAACAGCAATATCACAGACATCACCGTCTGGATTAGGATAAGATAAATAAGGAAAAAGTCAAGTTGCCAGGGACAATCATTAACTGCTATTTCTATTATGTTACTGTACATTCTGCTCCCTTTATTTTAATTCCCATTGTCTTTTACACGAACCGGTCCAAAGCTTTAGAAATAAGTCAGCAAACTTTTAATTTCTCTTTCTTATTCTGCATAAATAAACTTGACCTTTAGCCACGGCAACCTTCACCTGATTTAGCCTTCAGATAACTCTTTTTCAGTTTACCCCAGTCACTCCAAGATGACCTTTGCAGTCAGTCAGGAAATGTCTAGAGATTATAAGCAGTCTGTTGCTTTGATGCCGTGTAAAGCTGGTGCCAGTGGCAGAGAACATTATTTTTCATTTTATTTTTAATCAATTTTCAGGGAAAGAAATAACATTCTTAAAAGGCAGATTACATGCACTCTTGCCTTCTTTACAGGCTTGACTTCCAGTGACTACCACAGGATGCTGCATGAGCACAGGACTCCTTACACATAATTCACACTATGGAGGACTTTTTTCCAACAACTTTGTACAGAAAACTCCTAAGGGATACACACCAAACTAGAAATGAAGCAGCAGAACTCCACCCTTACATATAACACCTGTCTGGTAAGAGAGCAATTATGGAACACCTTTTGAACCCTGTAACTTCTCCCAGGTCTCACAGATTCACATTTATTGCCTTTTGATCTTTGCCTTATGCTGCAACAGTAACTCTGATGTGCAGACTTAGGACAATGTCAGTTTTTCCTCCAAGTAACAACCTTGCTGGTTTAAAATCTCCTTCACTACAGATGTTGCACCCTGCATGTGGGAACAGATTGTGTAGGTTGTCCATGGGCAGAGCTGCCACTGGCATCACAGGGACTATCACACATAGTTCACCTGCAGGATCAGTTTGCTAATCCTAAGGTGAACATGAAGAAGTATATACCTATAAGATTTTTCTTACTGTTGGACAACAACTAAAATAAAAATCTTGCTGCTGCTAATGATTTAATTGATGTATTCAATACTATTTCAGTACAAGGATGTAAAAAACTGGATTATTTTAACAGCTCTGCCAATAAGCAAGCTTTTGTTTCTGATGTGAGAAAGCCTTATTTCTCACAGATGTGGCTGGTTACTTTACCTAATGCACACTTTTACATATAGAAGTGGTACAAATTCTGAAAATTGGTGGGGAAATCTGATGAATCTGTAGAAATGCTTTAAACTTACCATTGTTATCTGGGTTCTGACAGTTTTATTCTTGAACAAAACCAGCAGAGTTGTTAATGAAAACATCAGTCTTGATAGTGGAATGAACAGCCCTTGGTGCAAATGAGGCATATGGCACACATTCAGCTTTTTCAAGAAGTATGTCAATGGGACCATTAACATTATGGAAAGCCTTAACATTATGGTTCTTTCTCAGCTTGCACTTCTAGTTCAGTCTATAAGGATTTGCTAAATCTCCCACCTGCATTTGAAACATTCTGCAGTACGAGCTTTGTCCTCTTACTGTTCCTGGGCTTTTCTGTTTTTCGGGTTCTGGGGTTTTGCCCTTCTTTCTCACCAATACTTTCTCACCTGCTTTCTCCCTGCCCTTCTTACCTGGGCTAGTCTGCTACTGTTTTGTATAGTGAATAAATACCTCCTGTGAGTCTGGAATTGACTCACTTGAAAGAAGGCTCTTAGTCCTTATCTTTTATACTCACATGCCCCTCTGCTGATACCGGCTCTCTTCTCTGTCCTCATGAGTAAAGCAGTATGGAAAGTGCTGATAAGAGGATTAGCTGATGAAAAAATCCCAGAGATCAGTTTGCAACCATAGAGCACTCATGCATACCACCACAAAGACTGGGTCTCTGAAGGGGGGCGTATCTCACACAGATATTGCTATCTCAAAGTGAGCCAATTAGCCCATGTTTGTCATCTCATCTTCCTCCATGTCAATGGGCAGAGAAACAAAAGTCATCTGAGTGAGACAAATCTGCCCACCTATTTTAGGCCTGCCTTAGGAGGATATCTCATCCACAGTGGGTGCCTGGTGGTAAGATAGCTAAAATTAGTCACTACAGGGTTAAAAAAAGGACAAGTGGAGACTTCCACATTTCCAAGAGGGAAAAGATTAAGCATCCCAGGAGAAGACGGGTTGTGTTAACGACTGCTGTTGGACTTAGTGTCAGTGACTGCCTCCTTAGATCTAAACCTTCAGAGCTGGACAGCAGAGGAAATAAACAACACATACTTCACTGGAACTGCATGGGGTGGGTGTATAAACCATAAAAGAAACTGAACAAACAAATGGTCCATGGGAGCCAGGAAAGCCATCTGCAGAGGAAGCATACAAGAGCAGGCAAAGCAGCAAGCAGCGGACGCTCCCAAAGAGCTGCGCGTGTCTCACACAGCAGCACATGTGACACAAACCACATGAAAGGGGCCCGGCGCTCTCTGCCATCAAAACTGCCAAAACAAGCAGACACAGGGCAAGCAGGAGCCACAGTTATGATCACAGTCACACATTGCAGATACACTGGTGGAAGGGGAATGTCTTAAGTGCAATAAACAGACAGAAGATCATAGTGCAGCTTTGAAATCCAAAAGTAATTTTTGCTACCCAAGGCTAGGGTCATTTTTATCTTTTTCTATTTGTTAATGTCTGAACTACATTGTAATGCCTTTGTGTTTGGTTCATGACTGGGAGTTCCAAGCAGAGCCTTACAAATCCAGTGTGATAATAACACACTTTCTTGAAATAAGAACCTTACAAAGCCAAGCTAGAAATAATGTTAAAATGCTTTCATGTTAGCTCAGCACTTCTAACAGTTCCCTTTGAAAAAGAAAAGAGAGGATTAAAAAAAAAAAAAAAGAAAAAATTAAAAAAAAAAGAAAATAAGAAGTTCCTTGTGTTTTTGAAAGACTAGGAAGCAAGCAGCCAGATTTTTTTGGGGGGGGCTGTGGCGGAGTTGGGGAGGAGAGCTGGAAGGGGTGTCAATTCTTATATTAGATGTTAGATTCTGTTAGATTCTATTTCATCTGATCCTGCTTATCCATCAGAAAGTACTGCTGCTGCTGTTGCTGGTGTCATCATAAAAGTAGAACCTGGTGTCAAGGTGAGCTTTTAACCTCTAAGATCCTAACAAAAACTTCAGAAATAAACTCGAAATACTACAACTAGTTGGTATTTAGAAGATACAGTACCTTTCTTTCTATAGTCTTCAAGAACTGTAGGATTTGGTATTAAAATCCAGTGTGACTTTACACTAAAATGATCTGACAGAATACTCTGGTCCCAGCAGCAATAAATCTGGCACATCATATGCAGTTATAATACACCAAGACTAGAGAAGAAATCTTATTTGCAACAGCCTCTACTGCTATTCTTGCACACAATTGACTCCTTTACATTTCCTTTCCTCATCCTATATACTTTTGTGAAAGAAAAGAATTAGTTCACCGAAATACTCCTGAAAAGTCTCTGTCAAAATCCCACATAATGAGTTGAGCATGTCCTTAGTTTGTCATTATGGAAATTCCCTCGTAATTCATTGTGCTCAAATTTTAATAAGAGGGAAAATCAGCATATAATAACTCCACATCTGAATTTGTCTTTGTTTTGTTACATGGTACAGAATGGCAAATTATACCTTTATAAGTTAAAAAAAAAAATGTTAAGACAACTGAACACTTGCTTTTGTGCTTATTTAATAAGATCTGTTAGAAAGATCTTTTTAAAAAGGGCTTAATTCTTTATTTTCCTCAAGCTTAATTTATGAAACAGGTTTTCTCATAAATTAGGGCTTAAAAGAAATATTATACCAATCTACTCAGGGGCATTTCCCTCTTTTTTGCTGTCTGCTCTTCCAGTGCACCTGATGCTTAGAGAAGAATGTCTTCAAGTACAGTTTAAGGGTTGTACTCAGGCTGTAAAGACAAGTAACATTTAAAACTGAAAGCAGAGCTTAAATGTAGCAGAATGTAAGGCTTACAACCCTCCAGAATGTTTCTCTCTTTTTGCGATCAAAGAAATAAGACATTATATTTCCTTCTGCTGGCTGCCAATCTGAATAAATGCTCTGGTGCCAGTTTCTATACCTCATGCAGACAGGTACCCCTCAGCACATGTTAATTATAGGTCTCTGAAGCTCCTGAGTAAAATTCTTATGTTTGTTCTCATGTCAAGCATGACACATTGTGGTGACAGCAGAGTGTTCCCCTCAGTATCTCAAGCGTGGAATTCTCACAGCAGCTTTGTCCCAGACTTCACAAGAGGCTGCAAGGAGAATGGCCTCCATCCAGGTCTGTTACTGCAATGCTCTTACAGGAAAATAAGTCCTTCCTTTCTTTCTTTCTGATATTTTTCATTTGTCAAAGACATGTTCACTAAGCAGCACCAAAAATACTAGGATCAGTACAAACACATAAAAAGCTCAAAAAAATCAATATTAGTAAGAACAACCACTGACAGGGTTATGAAGTAAAACTAGTTGGTGGGGATGGATGTTAGAGAAATATAAAGAACATCTTTCATTGAATAATATATTGAGTAGCCATTGCTCACCTTACAATCCTTACAAGGTACAAATATCCTAAGAAATTACTCAATCCTTGCTGTGGCCTTACACAGTAAACTTGTTAAATGAGCATATATTAATTGTGCTTTCTGTTTACTTCCATGGCTCTCAGAAATAGCCAAAAGTAACCCTAAGCAGTAAAAAACCGTCCCCTCATGATTGTAACCACAGTAATGAACACATATTTCTTTACATCTTAGAATATAATTTAAAGATAAAAAATCTGTGCATGCACCTGGTTTGGCCAGTCACCACTCCTTTCACTGTTTATGTGTATGTATCTTTTGAGGAAAGATAATTTTTTTGAAAGAACCTGGGCAGCTCCATGTATGAACGACTGTCAGTAAATGTTTTCTTCTAGTCTCCGAAGTTAATAGATTTTAGTAAGAAATATCTGCTTTTTCAATTAGCACAAAACCACTATGAAAAAAACCCCAAACCTCAACACACACACACACACGCACACACACAAAAACAACTTGAAAAATCAAACCAGCATGGTTCTTGGGTTCTCAAAATATATGCATGTCTATGCACAATGGGATACGTATCATTAACATCTGAGTGAAGCAGCAAAACAAAAGGTCTCGTATACTGTAGGCTACGTTCACAGGAGAAAACTGTATACCATAGATTGTAGCTCAGTTTATATCATTTAAAAACCTAACCTCAATCCAGTTGTTTCACTAATGAAGTATTATTATTAATTTCATGTAGATTTTCCATTTCCATATTTTTCTCATGCAACACCACCTGCCACAAAGCAGAGCAGAACAAAATGGCCGTTAGGAAGGCATCATTCTACAGGGAGCTACTTTATCATCTTGCAAGTTAGTAAGCAACCAGCGAGAGCATGAGAAAGGAGAAGTTTGAACTGGTGAGAAACCTGACAGTGATTCAAGTTCCTGCTTCATGAGATGTTCTCTAGCATCATTACCCCTAAGAGGAGTAAATTTCAGGCCAGTATAAACAGGATGCTCAACCAAGCTGCATAGAACCACCACTGATATGCCTTTGTAACACTCCTTCCCATTTTCCATCCATGGTAGCCAGATGCTGGACCCATATTTTCAGCAGACTTTGCAAGTTCACTAAATATGACCCATGCAGAAAATATTTCCTAGGCCAGTGATGTCTTTTTCAGAATTGTAGGCTGCTTCTGAGAACACTTCAGTGCTTAAGAAGCAGCACACCAATGTGCATAAATTTTCACAAGTCCTCGTGTTTTCCTTTCCTATTCCACAGCTGATGACAATATTTAATTTTCAACTGTAATACCAGGTTTCTATACGTGCAGTAGACTACCACTATAAATACCAGCTCCTGCAAGCAGGCTTATGTTTACTTGTTCCCAAGAGAAATCCTTCCTGGCTTGCACCTAGGATGCAGCAAAAACTCTGTCACCCCATCAGGTTGTTCATCCCTTTACAGTGACATACCTAATGCCATTGGTTCTCATGGGCATAACAACAAGATGTATCTTCCTAGATCTGTTTCTCACCCCAGTCTGTTCCTTCATGTCTTCCCTAGAAACTTACAAAGAGTCAGTCTGTCTGTGCCCAAGATTAGTCCACATGCTGTGTGCCTCAGCTTTGAACTCCATGAACAGCACCAGAGCTGGTCCTGCACTCTGCTCTTCCTCCATGTTCACATATTTAACTCACTGCCCTTACAGAGCTGTGGTACCACCCAGATCCCATCCCAGCCTGTAGAGGAACACCTTGCAGAGCTACTGGATCTGTTCCTTTGCAATAGGTGCACTTATGCCTATATGGGCCACTTCCAGAGACATACCTTTGGGAGCAGTACAGGGAAGGTTAGATGAGCTTTGGATGGATTTTAGAGACCACGAAAGAGCTGCACCACTTCAGCTGTGGATGTGAGACAAACTGTGATTTCTGCCCTGAATTCAGATTCTTCCCCTTTGTTTTTTAGCTGACCTAAAGGAATGTCTCTTTGCTCAATGTTATATTAAAAAATTAGTTCCGAGCTGTTAGAAAATATCTATTATGTTTGCAGCAATATGCTGCATGCTGCTTTAAAAGATTAAAAATATACAAAATTTGAGTAAAAACTTTGAAAGCAAAATATCTGCGCAACACTTAGATTCTGAAGTGGAACATTTTCATCATCAGAAGTCCTTTCTCATGAAACAAATAAGGAATCTCTTTTTAGCTTTTGCCATTGGCAATGAAAAAATAGCATTTTTCAAATAAATATGCACAAAATGGCCATACTGTGGTTTTACTCAAAATCTGAGGCAGATTTGAATCTACATTTTTGAAAGACTTCCAGCTACATCTGAATTGATGCTCCTAAAATATCCAGTTTGTGAAAAAAACCTACCAGTTTCAAAGGAAGTGTTGTGTAAATTGACAAATCATATTTCTGCAATTATTTCTTTTGCATCTAGGTACTAAAATCTTACATAGAACTAGTGGGCTTCAGACACTCTACAAAAGCTTGAAGACAGCCAATATATTAGGCATCTTCATAACTATAAAAAGTTATAAAAATTTCCCTAATATTTTAAAGCAGCTAAACAGTTGCAGGGAATCAGCCATAAGGCCCTATCCCTATGACGTTAGGTCAAAGTTTCTGAATTAAGTAAACTGAAATCTCAGTTGGAAAGATTAAATGAACTTTAACTAACCTCTCATGTTACACAAATTTTTACTATTATTATTAATATTATTATTATCATTATTATTGCAATATTAAACCTATATTTAGAACCTATAGGTGAGGCTGAAACATATCTATAGAGCTACTTAGCATTTGATGAGCTAAGAAACAGCAGAGAAAAAGAGGGAAAGGGAGATGGAATCTGAGAGAGACGGAGGGAAAAATAAAAAGCAGGAATAGAAGAGAGGAAGGGAAGAGAGAGAAAGACTGAAAGAGACCACATGAATTCTACAAGAGAGCAAAGCACTTCAGAAAGGGAAAGAGTGAGATGTTATTTACAAGAAATTTTCATAGATAAGAAAAAATAAATGAGTCAGAATGATGCAACATGATGGAATTTAATCCAGCTGCTTGTGTCCTATGGCAACCCCAGATAAGCAATATCAGAAAACCAGATGGCAATAAATACTGTCCTCATCAATAAAGAACAGATGCCAAGAGTACTTTTGACACATAAATATTATTTTACTGTCTTCCTATCCTTTGGCTATTCTCTTTCAAGTTTGGAAAAGAAAATCCTGATCTCTTTTTTAAATTACTTCAGATGCTACTCTTACTTTGTTAAATACTTACGCCACTGTGTTAACCTCCTCCTGCAGGTTAAGTAATATATGTAGATATATTCCTAATGTTATAATAAAGCCTCAAATCTAGTGGCTTGAAAACACAACACAGGAGTAATTTTCAACAAATAGTATCTTTTTGTGAAGTGGCAATAGCATAGTTATTGTGTAGCACCATTCTGGAATCCTAACACTTTAATGGACATTCTGGTCATATTTTGATCTCTTTGGAGCTCTCAAAACAAGTCTGGAAAAGATAATTTTCCTCAAAATTATGTGAGAAACTAAGGAAATATTTTCTACTGTGAAAGCTAAGAAGTACAAACTAGATTAAGAAAAAAATGTGGCTCCCATTTAATCAAAATCAGAATTTGTTGTTTTATAAAATTATATTTAATAATCTTTTTAATACAAAAATAAAAATTAGCTCTGACTAAATTCAGGACTAATAATGATGTTTTCCATCACAGAAAGGACTAAAATTCCTTCCTGTATCAGCTACTGAAAAAGTATACCCTATTTGCATTTGTTTCAGAAACAACATTGGATATTTTCTTCTCTGCAATGTTATTCAATTACTTTTTATTTATTATTTTCTTAGCAGTAAAATTAAAGTATAATTATCAATTATGTAAAGCTTTGGAAGTGCATATGCCAAAAAAAAGCAGATATGAAGACTAAAGAGCCACCTAAGCTCTGGGGTTTCCTAACAGGTATTCAATTTTATAAATCTAACAGTGTCAAGAGACAGGCAAAAGGGAGTTATACGTAAAAATCAGCTAACCTGTGGATGAGCCATGTTCTTACAGACATGAAAATAAATTACTTACATCCTTCCCTCACTTTTCTATCATTTAAATCTTTGTCATAAGCCTTATTTTAAAAGCCAAACGGGCATGAAGAGGCACTTTGTTTCAGCACCAAATGTAAAAATTCAGTGTAGAGAGAAATAGCCACCTGTAACACCCATGCCACTAAAGGGAAAAGTTTTTTTTCTTTTGCTTTTTCTAAATTCCAGCTCTTAGAGGAGACATAGGTGTGTGTGTCTCTAGTAGGTATGGAAAAATATTACTGCAGAAAGCCAAAAGATTTTCAGTGGAGGCTACCAAAGCTAGCATGCTATACAAGTTAAAATGAAACAAAGCACCTCACTGCTCACAGTGGCAATGTGCTGGCATTCTTATTTAAAGGCAAGCGAAATAATAAATTGTAGATTGAGAAATTACATCTGCATCAGAAACACTTGTATAAATAGTAAATCAAAACAGAAATAATTGTAGGCTTGTTTTTGCTTTCCTGCTGGAAATTCTCTAAAGGGAAATAGCTACCTATGAAATAGATATGTCAGATTGAGAAATCTCCAATGACAGCAAGCAAAGCATTACTGTCTTTCCTCAGACATTGGCATGAAATTCTTTCTGTCTTGAAATGCTGCCTACCTACCACATAGCTAAGATGTAACGTTTGAGACATGTACAGAGATGTACTGCTGAGCAGGCAGTCAAGACCCAGCTACCAAATATGCAACATACTAGTATTTACCAAGTCCTAGTCTCTGCAGAAGAAACATTAAGAAATTATTCAAGGGGGAAGTGCACAAAACTCATAGTAGTATATAGTAAAGTGCTGAGTGATAAATAAAAAGTTCTGTATGGTACCTGAAATGCAAGAGTTCTCTAGGTAACTTACGACATATTGATCCAGCATTTAGGTTTCTGGATAAAAGCAAGTTGAACTAAAGGTCATTCTAAAGAATAGGCCACATCTGCTGCTGTTATGACCTCTGGTGAGGTCAGCTAGAGCATGCTGAATATATTAATAGAGGAAAATTTGGTTAGATCCAATCTGATGAGTCTGCCATATCAGTATTTTCTCCATATACACAAAACTGGTGTACAAAAGCAATCTCTTTGCTGAAGGCCAAGATACTGGCCTCCTAACAACTTGATAGGAGGAAATGCAAAATACTTCCTAGGATTAAAAATGGTAACATGCCAATGTATCACTGTCATTTCCTACCTTTCCCAGCTGGATATTTTATATCTAGAAACTTTCCCTTGACACTGGTGAATTATCTAATTGCACTTACAATAATCTACTCCTTTTAAATCAGGACATATTTACCTCTAAGTTTTAATATTGGCCATCTGGATATAACAAGTTCTGTATGTGTGGTACCTCCTGCAGTGCTTGCAAAGGAACTTTAAAGCATTCACCACAATTGTCCTTAGTTTTAACTGAGAAATTTTACTTTCTATCTCAAATTCCTGCCTTTGCCAGCAGGAAACTTTACCTGCCTAAACAGAGCAGAGAGTGTTCAATTCCTATATGCCAGTGGCAGGAGGATATGTGGCCAGAATTCTGTACACACAGAAATCTAAATGCAAAATTATCAGTGCATATTTATCCACTGCCTTTCAAACCCTGTCCTAAAAATAGACACAATCAGTATGAGGGAAAAAATTGTTTCCTTGGCTTAAACATAGTGTAAAATATAAAACCAGAAACCTGTAAGAGGCCTATACACACACCATAGCACTTCACTGAATTTAGAGGGTTATCTAGAATATTTGGCAGCAAAGGAAGTATCAATTAGAGCTAGGTCACTGTAGCATGACTAAAGTTGGCTCTGGTCAAAAAGGAACTGTTCCAATCTCTCTTCTTTTTAATTGCTTCTGACATGACATGAAGAAAATAGAACAACAAAGAAAAGCATTCTGAAAAAAATAAAAAAAAAAAAAAAAGAAAAAAAGTTGAATCTGTTTATATTTCAAATTCTCTGTGGAGAAAGGAAGGGATGAATTCTCACCTCATACTTATTACCAAGAAACACAAAAAATGTCAAGAAAATCAGTCTCTTCAGTAGCCATCTTTTCTTGTTCCTTACAGTCCAAAGCTGCACAAAGGCTCAGCACAAAGGCCTGAGCACTACATCAATGCCCTGTTTATTGAGACAACATTGTGGATAGGCCCTAAAGTTTTGACTTATGACAGTGTCCATCAAGGGGACATGGGTGAAAATATTTCAAGTTTAACAAAAAAACTCCCAAACATCAAAAGCATAATACACAAGTATTGTAGCTAAGTTTAGAAATTAAGATACCTGTTTGTTAGTCTTCAATTACATGGCTTTTAATCATTACGCTTGTAATGGCTGTACAGCTCTGAGGAATTTTAGCAGTCAGATGAAGTTCCTGTTGCTCAGACAGGTGCGTGTTTCATACTACGGCTCTGTTTGCCTACCTGTTGTGACTTTTTAAGTGGAATATACAGGGTTACAGACTTTGTTGCACAAACATTTAACTACCACGCTTGACTAACTTGGGTCAACTTAATACCTTCCACAACATTGTTATTGAGGCACTACCTCTTCACACCACAATGGGAAGAAATACAGGGAGGGATTCAGGTCATCTAAAATCTAAGTGTCTAGCCCATATTAGTTTCCCATGTTACTTCCATTACCACTGGAAAGTGACATAACCACCCAGAAAGTGTATTCCTCCAGCTATTTTAGGCACTATACTTTCAGAGACGAAACACTTGTTGGAAGTGTCCATTTCTCTCTACTCAATAGATGAGATGTTCAGGCAGCTAAATTAGATACCAAATGATTATCAGAAAGAACTGGCTTGAACTGAAGTCTGATCTTTCAGATTACTGTACGGAGAATCTTTAATAAGACTGCATCTTTGTCCTAGTAATGCTATCCCTTTAGAAATTCCTGGTATAGAAAGGGACTTCATAGCTTGGTAGCATCTGCTGGGGAAAATGATGTTTGCGTCTCTGCTCTTCCTCAAAAGGGACTTTTTCATGATCCACGAATGTCTATACATCCAACATGTCCTTAACCTTTAGGAGGTTCCAAATAATTCCTGTTCTCCAGGCATGGAGATTTCTGCACAAAATACCATTATTATTCAGACTTCTTCTGTTGTTTTCTGCCTTACACTATAGCAGGAACTCTCATGACTCTAAAAACTCCAAGAGAAGAAAAAAGGAGAGCAAATGTCACATATTTGCTATATCAACTCATAAAACCACAACAGAGACATGAAATGGGCTTCAGCCAGAGAGACTGGAATCACATCCCAATCTGCACCCTCCCACAGAATGAGCAGACTGAGATCTTCTGTTCTGGTCTGGATTAAATTCTGCTGTAGATGGAAGTCATTTTGAATGTTGACAAAAAGACTTGCCAGAAAAACACAAAAATGCAGTGAGTTCAAATTCACTATCTTAATGTCTCTTCAAGTTCCCAATGTGTCTAAGAATATGCAAAGCTGACCATGCACCTTGCAAGTAAAAATCTCTGAGCAGAAGGCAGGAACATGCAGATTTCCCTGTAGAACTCCTTAGCTATCCACTGAGTTGACAAATAAAGTCACTGACACCACCCAACACACTCCTGCCCTAAGCTTTTCCTTCTTGACCTTATGCTACATCTGCTTAACAAACTGGAATTCTGACTGCTGATGTTGCGATGGTGCTGATGTTACTGAGGGGTCTGAAGGCTCCTTCTTCAGTGAAATCCAATATTTTAGAAGTTTGAAAATCCAATATTTTGAAATCCAATATTTTAGAAGACACCTGAGTTAAAAGTTTGGTTTTTCTCCAGATGTTTTCTCTTCTGGCATCAACTGCTTGCCTTAGGACAAGAAAAAGAGATGAGTCGGACTCCTGAGGCAGCCCAGAATGTGTACCCTGAATACTCTCACACCATCAGGTAAAATTCCACCTCTGATAGGGAGGTACATTCCCATAGCATCAAGAAATTAGTAATGCTAAGGTCTGTGATACAGCAAACATCAAAACTCCTGGACTCCAAGTCTTTGGCTTAAAACAGGCAAAATAAATCACTGAGAACAAATGCAGTGGAATTTTCCTTCATCAAGTATTTAATCACATGCTAAAACCAGTGTTATTTCTACCATTGTCTAGGTTGTCACTCTTTTATTTTTTAAATTATTTGTATAGCTTTTTCACAGTTTTTAGTTTGTGAGTGGAAGTATTTAATTAATATAGAGCCAGACCACCAGATCTCATTGGACCCCTTAAAACATCTAGCATCATTATGAGCAACATACACAGAAGATAAAGATAAAACTAAGAGGCTCCAGCACAAGCTAATATTAAATTTTAAACTACTTTAATGTTTAAAAATTTGAGAATCACAGTGTTTTAGTCCTACAATTACTACTGCAAGGAACACAAAAGGTAGCTTCTGCCTTAAATAAGTTACCAATTCAGAAAAGACTGAACAGTCACGTCACTCATTCTCTTTATTAAGCCTAAAAATTAAATCTGTATGCAAAATTGTAGTATTGGCAGTGTATGTTTTACTCTAAACTGACTCAAGTTTTCCCGAAATTCCTGTCTGAATTTTAAATGAGCCTCTTGACGTTGAATGTCCTCAAGGAAATCTGTAACTTTACCTACTTTTTCATGATAGTATAGATATTCATGTCTTGGAAGTATAAGTTGACACAGGGCTGAGGTTGAACTGCAAATGTCAAAGCATTACATGGAAAGATTTATATGCCCTATTAGTACTTATTTTTTATTTTAAAAAAATATATCTTTTTATTTTAAAAACATTCTTCCAAAAAGAAAGACACAACTAACCCAAACCTTTTACCATAAAAACAGGCAGCTACTATGGTAATTGGATTGCACCAAAATTTGGATTTGGGTTGTTTGTTCTTATCTTCTACCCTCCAACAAAAACAGCCTTGCAGCCTCTTAGCACTGTAAAGGCTGGAAGTAAAATGCAAGTCTGATGTGAAGTTCATCAGCATGCTGGCTACAGTTTTGCACTGCCACATCAGGAATCAAACCCAGTGTGCCCAGAAAGAGCTCCAATAGTCAGTCTGCTGCTACATTTTGCTTCTCTAAGGACGCTGAATCATCCTATTCTTTTGTGTACTCCTCCCACATGCAAGGTCCCATATGAGGCAGCTTATCCTTCCCAGCAAGAAAGACTGCACAGAGGTTCCCTCATGAGCATGTGTAATATTGCTGCTGAATTGGCCAAGGATGTGATGCAGAGCACAAGAGACCGAGCACAAAGCCAACCTAGGAGCAAAGAGCAGAGCCTTGGACTGCAGTTCCACCAAGCTCTATAGTGTACCATGGGACAAGGTCAGCTGCTTAACACATTACTGACATGCTCTGCAGATGATGGGATGCTAAGCAGGCAAAAAGCATAATTTTCTTGCCTTAGGTTTTTTCTATCCTTTAGATGAAAGAAGTTCTCCAGTATCACTTATCGTGCTGATTTTAGTGATTCTTTGTTTGTTCAAAATTATTCTGGATCATTTTTAGAAATTATATGTGGCCTGAGTAGTAAGGAAAATCCAAAGCTGGGGGGTTTATTTTGATTTTCTAAAAGTTCGTTTAGAAACCAATCAAGACAACCAATTGGTTATGTCAACCAATTAAGACAAAATAACTTCTGATATTATCAACTTACATTTTTTCTAAGATGGCTCAGACTTTTCTATAAAGTATCTTTGAATTATTCAGGAACTGATTCGTTAAGCTGGGGGAAGCAGACAGATGGTATGGAAGATGGTAGCACTGTCTATCATTGCACAATAAGGACATTTTCCATGATACAATTTGTTGCCCTGGTTTTCTGTAAGCCTTCTGTTTTAACCTTGGAGTCAGATTCTTTTCACACAGTTTTATGTAAATAGTAGCCGATGTTTACTTAACGGTATTTTCTGGTTTTCATTCCTTTTGTGATATGACAACTTTGATGAGCACCTTTCTTCTCCAGTGAGATGGAGAACGAAGTGACATGCTCTCCAATCCCTTGTGGAGTTGGGATGTGTATAAGAATAAGATAATGTCAATAAATCTATGTCATATCCTCCTTTCTGCTGAACCTGGCAGGTGTAAGAGCCTCTTTATTGTGTCTCCCCGGACACAACAATTGAATTAAATAATGCATTCTACTGAGTCTTAACATTTCATGCAGGGATTGTGCTCATGAGTTAGTCATGGTAAACTGTGGAAAAAAACCCCAAAAATCTACCAGAATCATTACTCTCTTCTTAAGTGCAGAATAACATCTTTAACGACTCGCCAAATAATTGAGATCATGTTTTTGTTTAAAATCAGAAGAAAAATTCTTTCAACACTGAGGGAAAAACATGTGTTAGCCATACAAAAAGCAGTGTTTTAAGGCAATGTCAAAGGATAGGGCACTGGATTCCTACTCCATTTTAGTTTCATACCTGTGGTCTCCAAAGTTATTAAGTGAATCAGTCATCTGGGAGGCCATTACTGATTGTCAGAGGGCAAAGCAAATTCTTTTTAGAACATTTGCTTTAAACCACGCTGCATTAAAACGTGAAGTGATGCCTATGCATTTTCAGTCCCAGGCATATAATAAAAATTGGACTTGAATTTTCACATTTTAGAGGATTAGGAAGTTTAAAAGTAAAACCAGAAGTAAGTAAGGCTTTGCATCATACTGGGAAGCAGGCACAACAATCCATTTAGTGTGGATCTTAATAGAAAATATTTTTACATTTACCTTCATTTGTATTGGAAGGGTATTTGGTTCTGCAACATTTAAATCAGTAAAGTTTCTTACAGATAACAAATGCTAAATTATTTCCTACTTTAAGTTTGTGAGAATCTAAGGTGGGAGGATTTTTGTCAGGCAGAATGGTTTTTGGGGCTTTAAGGCAAGTTCTTCTAGTCATCGGACTTGTTGAAAAATTCCTGGTTTAAGAAAGCTCAGTTTTGTGGTCTTCATTTGGTTTCCCAAAGACTTGTCCCTACTCAAGGGAGTACCAGAATTCAGGGACACCTGTTGAGATTTAGGGAATTCATTGCCTGATTTTTTATAGATATACAATGCAGTATCCTAAAACAGAGAAAATTAATAATCTTAGCATTATGGTGATGTTGAAAGATGACCTTGTGCCATGAAATTCAAATGTTGCTGTCATACAGAGAGAATGTAATCCAGAAATATGTTTATTAGCTCTTTGAGGAGCAATGATTCATGAATAAATATTGAAGACTTGTATTAATCCATTCTAAAGATTTGCATTACTGCATTCTAGGAGCCCTTTTGTATGACACAAAAAGAAAAACATTCTTTCCTCCAGGATATTAAAAATGTAAGTTAAATTTTATAAATCAGAATGGAATAGCATTAATTAATCTGTTATAATCTTTTATAAATTTCTTCTCCTTTTTATAACTGCAGAGATCTTGCAATGAGTTTATCATTTCCCAATAGTCCTTTCTGCTACAGCAGAAGCATACGATCGTTTCAGTTCTGGATATGACAATCCCATTTCATATGTCAGTGTATACACATTTAACCTTAACAAGCCAAGGAGCCAATTAATTTTAAAATAGTTTCCATCTAAAACCCTTAGTTTGGTCAGGACACCATTTCTTCTGAGCCTCACTCAACACACCTGAATGCATTTAGGTTTTTAAAGTTTCACCGAGAAACAGCAGTAACAATCTATAGACTTCCTCAGTCCACTTAAAGTGACAATAGACAGAGAAAAATAAATTAACATTTCAGGACTTGAACTTTTGCACTGGTGTCTGACTGATCGTTAACAGCTTTAGCATTTGTTTAAAAGTAAGCAGACACATACCATAGATTGGGAAACAGAAAAAAATATCCTGAGTGAGTAATCTAACCTGAAGGTTACCACAAAGCTGTGAAAGAAAGAAAAACATGATAAGCAACATTTCAGAGCAATGTGCTTATTTATTTAAACCTTCAACCCGTGTTTGGTGTAGACACTGAGGTATTGATGACTGCAAAGGATTTGTCCTGTATATAGCGGGCACTGCATAAATGAAAGAAAATGAAAAAATAAATTTTATCACATGCTATGTTCAATTACAATATTTCTTCTCCCTATACCATCTCAGCACCTAAATTACCAAGGGACTTTTTTCATGGTTTAGAAACGGTACTCCCCTGTTTAGTGCTACCACTGAGCCTCTCCAAACCATGCTGCTGCTCGCTCACTCTCCCTCCCCCTCTGCCCTGTGGTAGGATGGAGAGGAGAGTTAGAGGCACAAAAGGTAAAGGTCATGGGTTGAAGTAAGAATAGCTTACTGGAAACAGCAATGGGATAAGAAAATGAATGCTAGGAGCAGCAATATTAATAACAAAATCATACAAAAGTGATAGAGTGATACACATGCAAAATGCTCACTGTGGAGCCCGACCCAACCACAGCCACACCACCCCGACCTCTCTCTCCAGCTCAGAGCTGGCACCACCCAACTGCTCCCTCTGCCATGCTTACCTGACTGGAAGAAACCCCTTCTCCTCATCAGAGACTCCCCGCCCCTGGTAATGATGTGAGGTGGTACAGAATCACCCCTGGGTCCTGACCATGCCGCTCCTGGCTATAGCAAAAATTAACCCTGTTCTGGATGTAACCAGGACAACCATACTGCGCAAATGCTTTCTCCCAGCCCCACTTTCAAAGAATGTGCAAGTTTGACTTTTTGAAGGATCAGTGAAGTCTGATGAGTTGATAAGCAAGGAGAAATGCCTGGCATGAGAAGCACTGGTTCCCTTTGGAGTCTCACTAAGTGCCTTAGAGAGGCCAGGGGCTCACTAGAGGTTAATGAGATGCTGTCTGTAGAAAGTTTTCTTCAGTTTTGTTTGGAGATCAAGCTCTTGCTTTGACTTTGGCACCTGCACACAAAACTGGCACAGGACATGTGCTGGTGCAGATGAGCCAGATTATAGTTCTGCCACTGGTGGGTAGACTTGGCTCAAAGGGTCAATGTGCCCTGATCCTGTCACACAAATATTTTATCTCTTCCAGGTCTTCACAAATTCTGACGCAAATTTTCTGTTACTTTGCCAGAAGCAAAATTAGCAGATTCGCTGAAATTAAATATGTGATCTAGTTGCTAGCATGAAATCACAAATGAACAAGAAATTAATCAAGCCAGCTACATGTAAGGTCAGAAAAGTGCAAGAAGAGACAGGTCTGTCAAGCTTTTTGTAAAAGTTTAATACCAATCGAAGGTTTGTTCATGTATCTAAGGTTTATTCATGCCATATACTATACCAGTTGCTTGACAAAGGACAACACTGGAACCATAGTATTTATTACTATATACTTGGTAACTTTTTCTTCTCCTCCTTCTTTCATAAACACATTGGCTGAGAATCACTGTTTTGCAGCTGCCAGATGCAATAAATTTCCAGCACATTCACATTCCTAGCTTTAGCTTGTTCTCATAGAAAAGGCAAACACTGTAAAATTTAGTAAACAACTAGCCTGCAAACTGAAAACGCCCCAAAGTCCTGCCTGATAATGTCCTTCATACAGGATTGAAATCTATTTCAGACAGCAGTTCAGAATCGGATTTTTTGGCCAGGGAAGGAATGGGTAAAGTGTGGTTTTCATTTTCCTGGGGAAAATGAAGATATTTTAAAATTTGACTTTTGAATTTGTTAGTTTTCTCTCTCATAGGCACAACGGCAGTGCTAGTCAAGAGCATCACTTTTCCAGAGACAGAGAGGGACAGATACTGGTTATGGCACATAAAGGAAGGGGTTTGGTGCATCCACCAGAGAGGAACACCTCTGAACTTTAGAAAAGGCTGAATTTGAATGTGGCATTTAGTGTTTAGGCTCATTTCTGGAACAAACAGTTCTGCTGTGCATGCTGCAAAAAAAGGAAGAGTGATTCACTACAATGTGCTGGCCTACAGCAAAACCTCCTATTCTGTTCAGAAGTGGAGGTTCACTCAGAAGCCTGCAGCAGGCCCAGATCCTGATTAAAACTTCATAAAAATGAGCGGGAGATTTCAAGTAGCTAGGAGTGGCTTTGAATCCAGATGAATTCCACTCTGTGCTTTAAATACTCCTCATCCTTCCTCCACACCTGCATATCTGCAAAGAGTCATGTCAAAGAAGTCCAGAGGAGCAGGCTGGGACTGGAAGTGCTCAGCAAAAGCTCTCAAAGAGTCCAGTCCTCTTCCTCATCTTGTTAACAGTTTTCCTTTCCTCCTCAGCGTTGATTTTGTCCCTTGTTTTCCAGACTTTTCTTTGCTAATGTAATTTGGATTTAAAACATTCTGGAACTGTAATCCTTCCACATTCTTGCCTTGAAGACAATTATAAACAAAGATATGTTAATAAGATTCATACTCAAGCGGACTAAATGGGGAAATCAGGAAAAAATGTGACAGTGATGCAAAACCCACTGTGTGAAAATCTATTGGGTTAGATGACTTTCAGAATTTTCTATGAATACCCTAAAACTATTCTTTAAACTACTGCTTTCATCCAACAGCCGCTCACAACTGGAGCGTTTATAGGTCTATTATAAGCCTGCCAAGAGTACTGTGGTCAAAGGCAAGTCCAAATAGCCTCTCTGAAAAAATCCACACTGGGACAAAATGAAATGAGTTTGGTTTGTTTGACATTTGGATGGAAAAAAGCAAAAGAAAATTCAGTGCATAACTAACAATTGCCATCTGCCATGCTAGAAATCGGTATTTTCACTTCCCAAGATAAAAAACAGTGGCTGATACGAGGTTCTTAGTCATGACTGCAAGTGACTATTTTGAGGGGGAATTTGGTTCTGAGTTTAAACATTAGAATCTAACTTTAAATTAGCTGACAAATCACAACATTCAGAGTAAGCATTCAAAGACAGAAAGGAGGAAAGATGCAAGATCCTGACTGAGCACCAGGCTTTTTGCACATTTCTCAGCAAAGAAAAAAAAAAGATAAGAGGAAAGATGCAAGATCCTGACTGAGCACCAGGCTTTTTGCACATTTCTCAGCAAAGAAAAAAAAAAAGATAAAAGGAAAAAAGATCTACACTATGAATATAGGCAATAATTCAGCCCAAAAATTAAAACATCAGCCCAGAAAAGAAATGGGATAAATGTGCCAAATAAACATACGTATTTCTGCAGTTACTATCAAAACTTAAAATACACCTGTCTCCATATTGAGGTCTCCACACTGAAAACTGTCCATGATATAAATTTTCAGTGAAGTCCTCCAGGCCCAGGAGCTGGGATCCGACAGATCAGGAGGGGATTTGCCTAAGAGTTTTACATTGAACTCAGGTGTGCTGACGACCATATCTCCCATCATCCAGGTTCAACAACTGGACAGTGCATCTTGGAAAGCAATTTTCTTCTGCTTTTCAAAACCACTTGGAGTAGACTTTGGGATTACTCCCAGTATCTAGCACAGGACAGATGGATACAGTAATCTCTCAGCCAGGCCATTCTGATTTTTTTCAGAAACTGGTCTCTCCAGGGTTTTTGGCAGCAGCTCTCAATCTCTTGCCAGCTCAAATAACCTGCCAGAGGCCTTTGACCATTGCCATTCCCTATGCCAGGCTAATAGTCCTGAGTTTTTGTGCCTACTGCTCATTCCAGGCCATTGTGCTCTCTGACATTGTTACGGGACTCAGATCAGGCTCAACGATTCTTGCAAGGTAAACAAGGCCATAGACAATATGCTAAAGAGCTCAACTAATCCAGAAATAATCCCACTATTAAAGCTGTTTCTTCACAATGAAAATTAAAGGAGAGGGGGTGGGTAAAGGTCAGGAGCAAAAATGAACATCTAATGAACGTAATTCTGCCAGACTGACATGACACACTGTGTTGATCCTTCTGGAGTGCGAGTAGGCAGTTGTGCGTATGTGTGTGTTTCAGAACACATAATGTTCTGAACAATTCTGGAATACAGAAACTTTATGGCTCCAGAAATGCACCATAAATTATATATACACTGAAAACAGGAAAAAAAAAGTGCCACAGGACTGAATTTCACCTCTTTCTGGAAATCTTCAGCCATGACATCTTTGGCACCTCATCAAGAAAACCTTTACGTCAACATGGCATTTTGTGATTCTAATTATTTAAATTTAATTTTGACCATAGAAAAATCCTGCATCAGTCTTCCCTGCCTGTCTAAATACCTAGGTAAGGTTGTTTTATTTCTGAGTCTATCACCAGAATATATCACTTTCTTTAACAGGTATGAAAACCAAGTTTCCTTGCTATCCAATGTCAAAAGCTACATGAATTATTCACACACTTAAAGCATAAATGCTCAGATGGTTCAGACTGTCACTTTGGGCCTCTCCTCTAAAATCCAGCCTAGGAGAGAGATCAAGACATCTTATCTTAATCCACATACAGAAGATACTTACAAGAAGCATTTGCTGGTGTTAACATATTTAGAAATTTCTAAATGAGCAGCAGTTACGAAGGGCTTTTACTGCAAGGAGATTTTCCAGTGGCAATCTGATGACTTAACTGAAGGATGGCATTTTGTCCATTGATTATCCCATCACAAGGTTATCAAAAACTACATGCCGAAGAAGAAAATAGAAGACCATTTCTCTTGATATATGGAGTGATAAATCATATTATTTGAAATAATTATGAGTGTCAGTGTGTATTTGTCAGTTTGTGTCTAGCTAACCAAGGTCAAAAGCATTGTAAAAGACACAGCAAAGGCCTCCCTTTATTATCCAGGACATACAAATAACATGTAGATAAGTGTGGCACTCTAGACCAGAGAGAACATTTGCCAAAACTACCTAGAAGAACTTCAGAGTCAAAATTTTCATCTCTAGAAAATATGTTGACCTTCAGTTTCTCTATGCTTTTGAAAGTCATTGGATTACAGCTGTAAATCACATTAGATCATCAATGCTACAGCAAAATGCCACCAAAAAAACCAAGGTAAACCAATGTTTGAAGTCTTCTTTTACCAAAAGGTACAGATGAAAAAATTAGAGAAAGTTTCTCTTAGACAAACAGATGTCAACCTAAGATGCTTCAAGCATTTTAGAGATTTTTACTCTTACAATCTTTCCTCATTTTATGTGTTCCCATCTCCTTTGAATGGTTACCAACTTCTGACCCAAACAGAACTTCAAAACAGACTTTTATTTGGAACAATAACCCTGCCTCAAAAAGCATAATACTATCTTGCTCAATTTACTAACGGCAACAAAACCCAATTAATGATTGAATTTGTGCCAAAATGAAAATCTGGGTTGGTTGCGGGGTTTTGTAGAAAACCCTGTTAATGATTTCATATGACTGCAGAGTCTTGATCTCTGCAGATACATTTACCCCTCAAACAAATTACCAGAGACAGTATCATATTCTAAACCAGGCAGGGAAAAAAAAATCTAAAAGACCACCAGCAGAGGAAAAATTACCCGTATTGTTCTCCAGCAACAGAGCAACTGTTCGTTTTTCTGGCCATTGCAACACACAAGTAACCACTATGCTTCATATGATATGACACACTCATACTAACAGTGATTCTCCTCCCATCTCAAGAGGATTATTTAGTGTTTCTTTCTGAGGTCTTTTACAAACCAAATATTTGTTCCCATTCTGCACATCCTGAGTGCTGATCTCAAATAGTTTTGTTAGAAAAGCATGTTCTAGTGTATGTTCTTTTGTATGAATAATTTGTACAGTAATCTACTTTCCTTTCCCCACATGACTGGATTAAAGTTTTATGGGGCACAGGGTAAAACCAAACAATAAGAATAATCTTATTGTCATCGTCACCAAGTTTCACAGCAATTCTGTTCTCAAGTTCTCCTCATTCCATCCTTTTCCTCCTCCCTTTTTTAGACAATTAATTTCTCTTGCTGTCCCTCAGTCTGAAGTCTTCCCTGCTGCTCACATGAAACAGTGTAAGTTACTGACTGCTGAAAACTTCAGCTGAAATGCAGCCAGGTCAAGATGAGGTTATATAAAAGTTGAAAGGCAACATTTTTAGGTCACATTCTCAGCAGCGCAGATTCCAAATGTTTCAGTAAGCAGACTGCACTTAACACTCTAGCTGACAGTATTCATTAAATTAATACTGTGCCTATAGACAGTTCATAAAGTGCATTTTTACCATGCACACCCTATAAGCACATGCTGTACTTGTACCATTCCCAGACTACTTATACAGTCAAGCATTTATTTGTATTCCAGCACAGAAAAAAAGAAAATTTAAAGTAGTTGTTTTCCCCCAAATAATTTTAATTTTAAAAACTATGATTTTTCTTTTCTTTCCCTCTCTGTGTGAAGATTAGCTAATCTTGGAAATTACAAACAAAATTAAAAGCCTCATCATTCTAAATACTTTATACTGTGCATGCTTATTTTCCTTTCCTAATACCATTGCATGTGCCAACTCTCACCACTGTGAAGAATCTCCACTACACAAAACTTCAGTTTTGATTTTTTCTCTTAGTAAAATGGCCTTTACAGTATTTTGGTTATGCATTCTTATGATTGGAGATTTATTTGAACATTTTAGATGTGAAACCTCTTTGTAACTCCTGGGAATGTATTTCACTTGGTTGCAGATCCTGAGAAGAAAACATGTATTTCTTCATAGTTTCAATAAATTGAGTCTATGACTGTAGGCAGGAATGGACCAGAAAAGAGAAACAATATAGCTCTAACAGCAGGGCAAAACATAGCTTTCAGGAAAAATAATTTTCCTTGTGCATTTCCTTAAATTATTTTTGAAGCAGTTTTCTAGTGAACTAGCACAACACATTACCTTCTATTTCCTGATGGCTTCTGACTGAAATGGATAAATCAAAATCTGGTGGAATCTCTCTAAGTAATGTATTATTTGACAGAGATATAATTTTTTTAAATGCTTTGAATTCATAACAGTATTGTACCTTTGATATGCTGTATGTATTTCATGGCTATCTTACTATGTGTGCTATGGTCCTCATTGATGGGTGATCTGAGGAATGGAAATTGATTGATTTGGCTTGCCACACGGCAACCAAAGCAAGTGAAGGGCAAGGCCCAGGCAGATAGTCTGTTCATCCTTTGTACTCCCACAGAGTACTTGTAAGTGTTCTCTTCCTTTCCCTTTTCCCTCCCAAGTTCAAAATTTTCACTTCCTACTTGACTCTATAGTTACTCATCTTTATGTGGAAATCTATGTGGTTGCTTTGTTGCTAGACAAGTTTACATTTTCATAATTGCTTATGCAGAATTATACAAGCTAGGAAGGCAAAGAATCAAGAACAAAACCAACATTCCACAACAGGGTGAGCTTCCTACTGTAGAAATAACAATGGTAATTAAAAAGGAGTTTTGCAATTATAAAATTGCTTTAGCTATAAAAAGGAAACAAATGAAAATACTCTTGGTGTCGCTAACATCCTTGCACGATGAAACAACTACAAGCTAGTGTCCTTAATGCATCATTTACAGGAGAAAGAAATAAGCCAACAAGCTCTAAAAGCAGTTGGATTACCATACATTAGCTAGCATTCCCTCCATAAACATATCAATACGTGTGTTATAAACCCTGTCAGAATTTCCTTTTCTGGTTAGAATTGGTACGCCAATTAAAAACCCCATAACCCTTATATACATATTTTCTGCATTTTGTTTTTATATATTCAGTTAGACAATCCTTTTTAACCAATTAATATACTAATATCTTGTTTATAGATGAAGAAGTTCAAGACATAGAATGTCTTTTTAGAATGAAGAAAACTCATGCTTCCTTTCCATCAAAACATGATGTGACTGCCAATATATTCCCCTTACTGAGGACGTCATTAAAGAAGAACAAGAGTGTTTTGACTGACAATCTACTACACGTGAAAAACGTGTGGCTCATAATGCAGTCAACATCAGCTAGCTCATTCAGTGCTAGGTCCCAAAATCATGGTCATAACTGGTCAGCCTCTGACTACTGGCACATTCCAATCTGTTAAAGCTAACCCTCTCCCACAACCTTATGTTCAGGCATGTTGGGGTGCAGAAAACTCTGCAGAATGTCCTGTTTCCAGCTTAAGTTCATATATTTAGATGCTTGCTTCCAAAATCAAGACCTAAGCTGCCCAGAGAATTTCTCCACAAACATCCCATTCCTTAACGTATTATAGGCAGTGGGGTTTGGATTTATGCTTTTCATTCTTTTTTTCACTTCAGCCTACATGGGCTACCTGACCTCAAATAACATCTTCCAACAAAAAAAAAAAGGAAGTCGCCTACTTTTCCATACCAATCCACATACCTCAGTCCACTGCCTTTCTAGTTTCTAACTCCTAAAAGCTCTGATTAAACATGTCTTCCTACTTGTTCATAGAATGGCTATTTTGTGTGAAGTATCACTAGCTCTGAAATAAAACCTCAAAAAAAAGCAACACAGAGTGATTTATTCGGCAACACAGGGGCAGTTTCCAGCATATGATGAACTGAAAAGTTATATGCAGAATTATGAACTCCAGAAACTAAACGTGTTCCTGATTTTAATCTCTTTTTTTGGTCTATTTTTATCTAAAAGCAGAAATACTGTTTATCTCTCCCTGAGGATATATACATTATTAAATGCAATATACACATATTTTATTGCCTTATGTTTCTGCAAGTGAATTGGAGGCTGTATTTTTTCCCTGGCTTGTGCCTATTGGTCATACTCTGAAACATGTTCTAGCAGTTCATTTTCTTTCATCTGTATGTTGAATACTATTCTGTCTTTAGCATGATAAAAAAATTGTTTAGAGCTACAAAGCCAGCATTTGGGTTTTTAGGCCTCTTTAGCATATGGAGTATATTTGTTGGAAGGGCCATAAGAGGAGAATACACACACTGAAATTCACAGTTTCTCAGAGAGAAACTTTGTTAAGTCTGAGAGTTGTTTCTCAATCAGTGATTCAGCAATGAAAGAGAAAAGCAGAAAGATAGAATCCACAATGTCCAGACAGGACAAGCACTTTGGATCTAGAATGGTATCATTTAAATCTCTACACGCCTGAGAATGTGTGCAAAGATACTGGATGTGCGAAATTGCATGCAGCAGTTAGCAGTCTAAAGGAGATTCTGCACTGATAAAGCACCCTTTTAATAAGTACATTTAGCACCACTCTCACTGGGAAACTACAGGTAGTTAGAAGTTTCTGAGAGAAAACTGCAGCTGGTATCCTCAAATCTTGACTTTTATCACTTGCAAAAAATGTTAGGCTCCCAATGTGAGGCAGTACAGTGCTTTGTCTATCTGTTGGGGAAAAGACTGAAAACAAAGATTCAGTGTTTGCCTAAATGAGCAGTGGAGATAGTCTTATATTAACTCCACTCCTAGACTGAGCCAGCTAGACACGCACAGCTGCGGTATAGAGACACTGCCAGTTAGTCCTGTGCTGGAGTTAATAAGCATAGCTGCAAGATTGTATATTTTACTTCAGACCTGTTGCCAAGACATAAGATAGTATGTACTCCTAGACACAGACGCTCAAATTACATTCCAGTTTAATGCTTGTTTATGCCTTGGCTTGATGTTTTCAGATAGGTTCCTTTGGTCAAAGTTTTCTAAATGGCCTTCAAGTCTGGATGCCTTCACCATTGCAGGAAATCAGATTTATTCTTAGGAAGGAAATCATTTACATTTGGCCAATACATCCAAGGCTGTTCTGCAGGGGCAAAAATTTTGCACTGGCACTTTTTGAAAATCTTATTGTCAAGACCTTCCTTCATGCCTTTATTTTCCACCCCTGCAATTGAATAATAAGACTCTCCAAATATTTAAAGAATATTCTTGAGTACTTCTGTAATAAATACTCTAATACTGACAGTAATTTCCAAGACTTTCTGGGTTGCTCTGTGCAGTTATATCAGATTCTTGGTCTTCACATACTTTAGTTAAGTTGGCTAAAACCATGTTGAAATGCAACCTGCTCTGCCTTATAAACAGTCTTGTATACAAAAAACTAAGTTAAAATTCATCACAGTGAAGACCAACTCCTGTATATATGAATAAGAAATTAAATACAATGTAAAAATAACAGGCAAGACAACAAAAAACATTGACAGGACTTGAGGCCTGTAATAAACCACAGGCAGCATAAAAATTAATGATATGACACTGTTGCAAAACTAAAATTCAAGGAAAGAAAGAGACCACTGTCATGCCAGTACGCACGACCAGAAATATCCTACATATAAGACAGTAAATTATTTTTTCCCTAAGTCTTATGAAGGCTTTAGATGGAGAACTGCACTGCGTAAGAGTTTTCATTACCATGCTTTTCAAAAAAGCTAAAGAAAACCTCGAAAAAGTCCAAAGTGGAGATAAAGAGGTTCAGAAAATACAAACTATGAACTATGAAGAGAGATTGAAGAAATTGGTTTTGTTTAGTCTAGAAGGCTGAGGAAAGACATGATAGGAGGCTTTCATGCATACAAGATTGCTTGTGAGGGGACAGCAACCAATCTTTCTCTATGTTTACTGAAGGAAGGACAAGAAGAAATCATAGTCATTTCCAATACAGAAAACTGTACTGTGAAAGCAGTTCTGCAAGAAGAGAGGTGTAAGTAAGCTGCATGGGGAAGCTGTGGAAATAAACTGAACAAAAGGTTCACAAAAACATGTTGGGCAATTAGAAATGGTCTGCTGTACTTGAGCCTGGTTACTGTAAAAGACTAGATTAGACAGACAATCATTTGAGACCTCAATCCTTCTTTTCTATTATTTTCCCTCATGTTGCTGCTATTATTCTAGATTATTGTCTACAACAAAGAATTTGTACAAAACCAAGTACTAGTTTGGGTTCCTCTCTACTTGTATGCCACGTTGCATATCTTCTCATCTCATCTAGCTCTCTCTGCTCTGAGCTACCAGTTGACAGCCCCAGTTCCTTCTCATATTTGACAGCCTTATCTATCTGTTCTGTGTCCTCAGTTCTGTGCTTACTTCATCTGCATATTGTCTGGGAATAAAGAAGCCAACATGGGGGTTGGTTAAGAGTGCTTGAAAATAAAAAGTATGGATGAAGTGGCTGCCTCGTCATCCACCACTTGTCTGGTTCATACAAGCAGCTGAATTACACCTTTACCTCTAGTTCCAACCTCCTTGCCACGGACAGGGACACCTTTCGCCAGACTATATTGCTCAGAGTCCCATCCAACCAGGCCTTAACACTTCAAGGGATGGAGTCTGAGAAACCTGGTCCACTGCCTCACCACCCTCACAGTACAGAAATTACCCTAATATCTAAGCTAAACCTATCCTCCCTCAGTTGGAAACCATCACTCCTTGTTCTCTCACCACAAACCATTGTTAAAAGTCCCTCTCTAGCTCTCTTAAAGTATCGGCAAGTGTTAAAAGGTCTCCTTGGAGCCTTCTCTTCTTCAGGATGAACATCCCAGTTCTCAGCCAGTTTATATAGGAGAGGTGCTCCAGCCCTTGGATCATCTTCATGGCCCTACTCTGGGCTTGCTCCAGCAGGTCCACAAACTACTTATGTTGGAAGTCCCAGAGCTGGTCGCAGTACTTTGGAGGAGACTCACAAGGGCAGAGGAGAGAGGCAGAATCCCCTCCCTCAACCTGCTGACCACATTTCTTTTGATGCAGCAGCCCAGGACATGATCGGCTCTCTGGGTTGCAAGAGCACACTGCTGGGTCATGCTGAGCTTCTCCACAATCAGCACTCCCAAGTCCTTCTCCTCAGGGCTGCTTTCAGTCCGCTCTCTGCCCAACCTGTATTCACATTTGGGATTGCCCCAAAACCGGTGCAGGACCTTGCACTTGGCCTTGTTGAACTTCATGAGGGTTGCATAAGGGTTGTCTTTCTTTACTCAGCTGCCAATTTTCATGGTACCTGTTAGAACTCCCTTAAAAATGCTGCTCCTCTGCTGAATTTGTGTTTGATTGTCCTTGAAAACAGTTTTAAAGTTACTGGGGGGGGATAGGAAGAGAGCAATTTGTTACACAGACATATCCAACCACACACACAGCATGATCACAGATGTCTCGTCTCCTTACAAAATCTGGCCAAAATAAAAATCTACCCCTATTAACTCCATTCAAATCATAGACAAAGTAATTTTGATGAATACATTCTTAGTTCCTAGGAACTATTTTCACTGTCATGTTTGTTAGATTGAAGTGCTTGCTAACAAAGCGAGGCTACTAAAAGAATATGGTAAGCTGTAACTTCAAGGCCCATGTGTCCCAGAGTAATTTCCTAGAGAACTTCCTAATATTGAGTGAAAGTATCCCTAGGCAGAACTGTTGCAGTGCACTGCTTGTGCTTTCATTCTATATTGCAGGCCAAGTCTGGAGCCTCAAAAGAGCCATAAGAATTATTCCTCACTAAGGATCAAAATATTTGATGTCTCTAATGTTATTGGAGTTGTCAGACTGTCCTATTTCAGATATTATAAGAGGTTTTATTTCATAGAATGGAGACGTGGCAGGATAGTGGAAAATATTAGTTTTATTTTTTTCAGGGGAGAGAGGGAGGTATCTGCTACACACCAGAGTTTTTTAGCTCCTGCATGACTCTCTCCAGAACTGCTTACTCTACTCCATGTGCTGTGCAACCCAGCAATGCTATGGTATCAAGAAAACAGCTAAGACAACTTTCTCAAAATTTCCTCCCTTTCCCAACAATTAAAGTAATTAAAGTGACACAATTTGGGGACAACTGCAATTGATACAGATATAATGCTATATGTGACTTGAATTTAGAAAGCATGAGTCACAGCAGGCTGCACTTGTCATGGATCAATCCAGCAGGCACCTTAACACCACACAGCTGCTCATTCCCCCCATCAGTGGGATGGGATAGAGAATCAGAAGAAAAACAAGTAAAATCTGTGGGTTAAGATTAAAAGGACAGAAAAAGAAAGGAAAAATAATAACAAGAATACTGCAATTTGTTACTACTGCTATAAGAATTAAAATATACAAGTGATGCCCAATATAACTGCTCACCCTCACCGACCAGTGCCCAGCCAGTTCCTGAGCAGTGGGCCACTTCCCCAGTTTTATCATACAGAGTGACGCCACATAGTACGGAATATTCCTCTGGCCAGTTCGTGTCAGCTGTCTTGGCTGTACCCCTTTCCAGCTTCTTGTGCCCCCCAGACTACTCACTGATGGAGTGCGGTGATAAGCTGAAAAGTCCTTGACTCAGTATAAACAGTACCTAGCAACAACTAAAACAGCAGTGTGTTATCAACATTATTCTCATCCTAATTCCAAAACACGGCACTGTACCAGCTAATAAGAAGAAAATTAACTGTATCCCAGAAAAAATCAGGATAACTTCTGAAAAAGCCATGTAAGAACCTGATCACGAAGATTTTTTTTTCATGCCACTAGTCCTTATTTGTGTAAGCAGGTCAACAGAGCTAATGATGTATCTAAAATCTATAGGAATAGGAAAGGCTTTGCAGTATTCAACACAACTAGTATGACCTCTGGGATAAAGAAAAGGCTTGACATAATAGATAGCCATATTTTCTATGCACTTTTCACCTCGTGTATATACATTATGTGGCTTGCAGTTCCATTAAGTAGCAGACTGCTTGGGAGTTTCAGCTGGGGTGTGTCAAGGATTTTTAGTCATAAACTCCATAGACCATTTTATTTGCTCAAAATAATCTCTTGGCAAGACATCTTACTTCCCTGCCCCCAAGGCATTGTTTGTAATAAAAGCCTGAAAATAACTATATCAGGCAATTTTGTTATTCAGTCTCCTTCTTCAACACAAAATGGAATCTCTTCCAGTCTGTGTTCTTTCTAAAGTGGTAATTGTTACTCTGTATGTACACATTGTGCAATTGCTGCTGCATCAAACTGCTGCAGAAACTTGTGCAGAATAAGGGAATGACTTAATGCCAGTATTCTTTATTTACAGCTCAGTGAAGTTCATCCTTTGTCTAATCTTGTTCAATCTAGACCGAGTTCATAAGACAGATAGACTGTAATATAGATAGATTGCACTAACAGGTTTTGTGCAAGTGGGAAAAAAGCAGACAGCTACATATATTGTGATAACACAGAAAGGACATTGGAAATTACAAACCAGGCTTTTTATTTTATATTTCTGTCCCTTCTAGACACTCCATTTTAAGCAACTGGCCTTTAAGAAACTCCAGGCACATCCCTTCCTAGCACAAAGTTAATCTTCCCTCTCACGAGCACATTACTGTTTATTCATCAATTCTCTTAGTTATTTTAAACACATATCTTTCAAGTTGTGTAATGATAGAACAGTCTTTTTTTAATATACAAGTTATTCATTTTTTCTACCACATGACTGCCAGCAACACCCAGCTAAGTATTGCACAGATCTTTCAATGCCTTTTTTCCTGATGATTGGAAGACATTATGCAATATTAAGTAATTAATAACATTTTTAAGAGTGTTCTGTTGGATCTGTGAATAATTGATTGCTTCTGCCTAATTAAAAGAAGAAAAGAACAGGGTAAAGATATATATATGATATGGTATTTTGCTCAAGTGTAGTTTCATGTTGTGGCAAAATGTGTATGTTTTGTCTTGTACATAATCAATCCTACCTGATTGTGCAATATGAAGTTAATGGAGATGAGAGATGCTCTGATAGGTGAACAAAAAGTTAAATCTCTTTTTGACTTCATCTGGGAGGAATATAAGCTTTGCAGATGCTTGTTTACAACTCACAAAAACACACTGGGACACAAATTGCTAACGGGTGTAAATGAACAGCTTTCTTTCACTTCACAGGATCAAAGGTCCCAGTATATAAATGTACAAACATGTACTTATGGTCACCTCTGCTGAATAAAACATCTGAAAACACATGTCCACAAGTATGTCCACAAGTATATCCACAAGAATTCTAATGAAAACCAAGGAAACTCTACCATGAGCTTGAATTTGAATACATGCTCTAATGATTCACCGACTAGAAATACTTCACTGAGGCAGAGATTAGATGCCTATATCTAAGGTTACTTTTGATCTGCTACTGACAAAGAAAGTACATGAAAAAGCCTTTTGATAGAGAATACTGGGGTTTTCCTCTTTATTTCTTCACAGACAAAGGAAACCAACTTGAACTCTGAAGCACGGTTAACGTTTTTAGTTTCAGGAATAGAGTTGGGGGGTATTTTTTGCTTCAAGATGCAAATTCTAAATATCTCTTTAAAAGAAATGCTTTTCCCTTCTAGGGGGAAGAATGGCTTAAAAATTACTGAATGGCTTCACTTTTTCTGGTGAAAAAAATGCTGCTGGCATTACAGTGGTACAAAACTATATGCAACCCTGTAAGAAAATTCTATCACTCAGTTAATCCCTTTAAAGTATATTCTTCTTATTAAACTGTAGTTCATTTTGCAAACCCCAAAATCTGACTCTTAGTAAACAAATATGCTGCACATCCATTACAATTTAGAAGAAATTAAAACATTTCTGTTTTCTAAGGGGTAAGGGCTCAGCTCAATGAGTTAGCTATCCATTAATCAGACACTGCAATTTCCCACATATTTTTTGGTATGGAAGAAGATCTAATTTTGATGGAAGAGCTTCAAAGACAAATATATCCAATCTGATTTGTGCATGCAGACAGATTACAGCTGTGATTTGCACACAGAATATGCCTGTAAAAAAAGAACACCAATAAGCAAGGTATTCTTGTCAAGAACATATGCACTAACGTATTTTTTTTTACCCCAAATTATGTAGAATGACACTTTCACACACATGACACAGATTTGCCAAACAACAATGTCCTGGATTCCAGTCCAGAGGGGAAGAGTTATGCCCTGCACTGAAATCTGCACTCCTCCAACAGGTATCTACCTCCCCTGGGAGCCAACAATTAGCCAACCATCCTTGCTGTTAGAACAATAAACACCAACAGATGACCTGCCACAGAAAGTCATAAATGGTGAGATCCTTCTCATCTGACATTAGCCACTGTCTCACTGTCCTAGTTTCAGCCAGGACAGCGTTAATTTTTTACAGTAAACAAGAAGGGGGCGTGGCCAGGCCCTAATACTATTCAATAGCGTCTCATAACACTTTCCAGGGACCGAATTCCCATCAGAGGGAGAAAGCATGGTGGGCAAAACGCACTGGTATTGCTTTACTTTCCCTCTGTCCCTCTGTCCATGGGCACCTTCCACTAGACCAAGTTGCTCAGAGCCCCATCCAGTCTAGCCTTCCAGAAATGGAATAAAGAATTTCATCTTAGTGTCTAATCTAAATCTACTCTCAGTGTGAAGGCATTACCCCTTTTCCCACCCCTACATGCCCTTGTAAAAAGTTTCTCTCCAGCTCTCTTGTAGGCTTGCTTCAGGTAGAGGAAGGCTGCAATAAAGTCTACCCACAGCCTTCTACAGCCTGAACAATCCCAATTCTTTAAGCCTTTCTTTGTAGGCGAGGTGCTCCATCCCTCTAATCTTTGTGGCCCGCCCCGGGACTCCAGCAGGTCCATGTCCTTCTTGTGCTGGCACCCCAGAGCTGGATGCAGCACTGCAGGTGGGGTCTCAGCAGAGCAGAGCAGAGGGGCAGAATCCCCTCCCTCTCCCTGCTGCCCACGGGGCTTTGGATCAACCCAGGACACCCTTGGCTCTCTGGGCCAGGAGTGCCCATGGCTGGGTCCTGTCCAGCCTCTCATGCACCAGCACCCCCAAGTCCTTCTCAGCAGGGCTGCTCTCGACCTGTTCATGCCCAGCCTGTGTTGATACTGGGGGTTGACTGACTGGGGTGCAGCACCTTGCACTTGGCCTTGTTAAACCTCATGAGATTTCCATGGACTAGTTCCCGAGCTTGTCCAGATCCAGACTGGATGGTATTCCATCCTTCAGGTGCGTCAACTCTACCACTCAGCTTGGTGTCATCTGCAAACTTGCTGATCCCTTCATCTGTGTAACTGAGAAAGACATTAAATAGAACTGGTCCCAGTACGGACCCCTGAGGGATTCATGTCCCGGACTCTCAGCCCTTAACCACTACTCGCTGGATGTGACTGTCCAACCAACTCCTTATCCAGCAAAACAGTGAACAGATAAGCTGCTCTTTTTTGTACTTTATCATTATACTTACAGAAGCAAAATACTCTGTGATATGACATGATATGTGATATCACATTCACTGTGCTCTTCAGCTTTCTCCTGAGAATACTGACCGCAAGAAGGGAGAAAAATGACCTCAACTAGCATAAAATGTTAAACCTGTGCAGGTTAGAGCAGTCCATATATCTTGCTTGCTCTCTCTCTCTCTTGCTTACCCTTTTGGGCTTTTTTACTCACAGGGCTCTCATCATCACCATCATTTCTCTTCTTTCTCAGTTTTTTATCTTGAGACGCTTGAGGTTTTTCTTCTCTGAATCACTGCACTGGAAAGAGGCCTACTTCAGATGGTATACTCCAAGTTAAAAGGGCAGATAATAATTTTGGCTTTGCTCTAAATACACAATTCTGCAGCTATTTCATTCTTTGGGTTAAGAATTTCCCAGAGCATTTCCTGGGATAATTTGTAGTGCAGTAATTCTTCCTCATACATTAGCCAGTCTGATTGTCTGATGCATTTTACACAGTTCAGAGTCCAACTCAGTCACTGCTCACTCTGATTTTCCCTCACCACACACGCAATCGCCTGACTAGGTCCTTCTCATTCAGTGACACTCCACTTTCCACAGGAGCACATGCCAAGCATACAAAGGCCAGGGAATGCAGAGGAATTAACCATTTTTGGAATTCGATTACTTCAAAGCCGTTTCACACGCTCAAGTCACTTTTAGTCATTCAGAATACGACATGATGTAGGGAACCTACCTTTTAACCTTTAGAAGATTTCCTGTCACCTGGAATTCATATTACATGGGAAGTTCTTAGCTGAAGTAGCGTTAGTCATTTTGTTCATTAAACAAAGCTGCTATGGGAGATTCTCAGCTGCAGTACAGCAACAGTCATTTCATTCCTAAGGCCAAGTTGTTTGAGGGTCATCCCCACACACCTTTCTCCACTGACAAGGAGAGGTGGAGTGGAAAAGAGACGGCAGGTCCCCGCTCCTCCAGCCTACCGTCCTCTCTCCTCCTGTCCCCCACGGGGCCTGGCTTTTCCAAGGCTAGGCAGGAAGAGCTAACGAGAATTCACGTTATTCCCCTTTTGTGAACGCAGTGTCCTGTGTGCTGTGTATTGGAACCAGTGGGCAGGCAGAGAAGGACTCATTAAGTGAATTGGGTTAATTAAGTGAAGGATGCTGTGACCAGCGCCTCAGGACAGCCGGAGGCACTGGCGTCTGGGCGCACCTCCCCTCCAGGGCCCCGCCAGGTACCGGCGGCGGGACGCGCCCCCAGCGCCCCNNNTGCACCCGCCCCCGCCCCCCGGCCCCTGCGGAAAGTTGTCCCTGGCCCCGGAGCCACCCGGCTCCCGCCTCCCGCTTCCTGCCCCGCCGCCGCCGATTGGCCCGCCGTGCGCCCAGGAATGCGAGCCATCCCTTTAAAGCCGCGCGCTGCGGCAGGCGCTTGCAGTGTCCCGGCAGCTCCGCCACAGCTGCCTACGGCTGCTCGCCCTCCCGCGCCGGGACAGTCGGGGCCGCCCGCGGATATTGGTTGCCGGTACCCGGAGGCCGGCGCTGACCGCCCGGATCGCTCTTCCCGCAGGTAAGTGCTGAAGCGGATTCCGCCGCGCTCGCTGTCCCGTCCGAGGGCGGCCGGGGACACCTGCGCCGTCCCCGCTGCGCAGCGTCCCTGCCTGCGGGAGCCTCGCTGGCGCCGGTCGTGGGTGCGACGGCAGCCCGGTGACCTTCCTCGTGTGTGTCCCCAGGCTGGGTTCAGAGACAGACCTTTGCCATGGGGCCAGCGACTGCTCTCTGCCTCCTTCTCCTCGTGTTCGGCGGCTCAGAGACCAAGCGCACTGCAGGTAAGGCCGGTTCTGTGCTGATATCCGGGGGAATCAAGGAAGGGGGAAACAAAAATAAAACACTTTGGTGCCTGTGTAGGCAGATGAAGTTGTGCTCGGTAGTAAAGAGCTCCAAAGCTCTCAATGAACATTAGAGTTTTAACCTGAACATCAGCTAGTTGGGAATAGGAAACTTTTCTCTGGTGTGGAATTTTGTGTAACCTTCAGAAATAGGAGTGCAGAGTGTCCAGGACTTGAGTGTGTAGCTTGTCTACCTCTGCACTGAGCAGCGGAAAGGAGGAACGTGATGTAGGAACTGGCTGAAGAAGGAATGGGGTAGTAGGCTGCCGTCTTGGTGCCATAGAGAAGCTGCTACTGTGCTGCTGTCACTCAGCTGGATTAAGCAAATTCACTTTGCCATCTCCTAGCATAGGAGTATTGCAGTCTAGGCTTTGCTGTCTATTTCTGCACTGCTAGAGTGTAATGAGATGCCAGAATGGCTGCTACCTTTGTGTGTCAGTCAGCGGGTACCTGGCACTCCTGTGCCGACTGGCTCCTGCACAAGAATGCACATGTACTGTTGCACAGCAGCTCCTGGTGGGACTACCGCACCATCGGAGCTACTGTCTGTGCTCTGATGTGAAGCGCTGTGCCTCTAACGATGTGCACCAGGAGCCAAAACGTTAAGCAATCCTGGGAGATAAGCACCTACTCGGCTTCTTCTTGTTCTTTTCTCATGATGCTTGTCCTGATCTCTCTCTGCAGAGTCCAGGAGTGATGATAACAGTGTCTTCGATCTCTTTGAACTCATTGGCTTCATGCGGAAGGGAGCTGGGCGCCGGGCCCCTGGGGTGTACCTGGTGAAGGGACCAGAATCCTCCAGCCCTGCTTACCGCATTGAAGATGCCAGTCGCATCCCTGCTGTCCCTGACTCAAAGTTCCAAGACTTGTTAGATGCCATCCATGCTGAGAAGGGCTTCATTCTCCTGGCCACTCTCCGGCAAGCCAAGAAAAGCAGAGGCACGCTGCTCTCCGTGGAACAGAAGGATGGTTCTGGTCATGTCTTCAGTCTAGTGTCAAATGGCAAGGCAGGCTCCCTGGACCTGAGCCTTTCTGGTGATGGCAAGCAGGAGCTAGTGTCAGTAGAGGATGTCTTGCTAGCTACAGGACACTGGAAGAATATCACCCTGTTTGTGCAGGAGGACCGAGCTCAGCTCTATGTGGGGTGTGAGAAAATGGAGAATGCTGAACTGGACATCCCCATCCAGAACATCTTCACTAGGGACCTGGCCAGCAGTGCCAGGCTCCGTATTGCCAAAGGAGGAGTCAATGACAACTTCCAGGTAAGACTTTCACTTATGTTTTTTCCTAGAATTTTCAGTCATCTGTTTTGAAGGTGCATTAGCTACTCAACAAGCCTAAAGAGCGACAAAGACCTCTAAATCTGCTAAACTTTACTAATGGAGTTTGAAGGGTAAAGCATTAGATTTGCAGGGATGGAACTTTCTGCAGCAATAAGAAGGCACTGAAGCTTCCAGACAGGTAGTTGCAGCTTCATTGCTCAGCTTCTTATATGAGGCTCAGAAATCCAAGGGCTTTTTCCTTCCTGCCTGGAAAGTTGCCAAGTCCTTATGCTCAAGGATAAGATTATTAGGAGGCAGGGCTTGTTTTTATTACAGAGAATAGAGCAATGTGTTTCACTTTTCCATCTGTCTGTCATGAAATTACTCTGTAATATCTTACATGACCTTCAGTGTCTCCATGCAAGTGGTTCTTCTTTCCCTTGTAGTTGCTGCAAGTTGCTGTAATTCTTCCTCTATCCACAGGGTCTGCTGCAGAATGTGCGGTTTGTGTTTGGAACAACTCTGGAAACTATCCTGCGGAACAAAGGCTGCTCCAGCTGTAAGTTTACAATCTTCTGAATCCAATGACCTATTAAATAAGATTTCTCATTACGTTAGAAAGACAAGTTGAAACAGCACTCCGAAGTATGCTGACATGCAAATCCACATTGCATAAGAAATAAGATTATATTTCTGCAGGCACCCTAATGAATCTCGTGGCAGATGTTTAGCAGGTGTTAGCCTGGAATGATTAATGCATGTGGTATAAAATGCATTTACTTTATGTCTGTTTTTTTCTTAGCCACTAGTGCAATCATTACTTTGGACAACCCCATCAATGGTTCCAGCCCAGCTATCCGCACTAATTACATTGGCCATAAAACAAAGGACATCCAAGCAGTCTGTGGATTTTCCTGTGATGAACTAACAAATATGTTTGTGGAACTGCAAGGGCTGCGGTCCATGGTTACAACACTTCAAGACAGAGTTCGCAAAGTGGTGAGTGTTGATTATAACTTCTTGGTACCTTTCATTAACTAGCACTTGGTGAATTAATTATAACCTGACTTTTGAGAGCCTGTGTAAACAGCAATAAATTTACTTTGACTTTTGTGAAAAATGGTATTTCTGTATTAGATTCTAAATTTAGATTCTAAATATCTTCTTTTTGCTTCTCACCCCCAAGACTGAAGAAAATGAAATCATTGCCAAAGTAGTCCAGATCACTCCCGGAGCGTGCATTCATAATGGAATCTTGCACAAAAATAAAGAGGAGTGGACTATTGACAGCTGCACTGAATGTACTTGCCAGGTAAGATTTCTCACATTCACAAATCACCTGAATATAAATTCATAAGGTGGAATTAACAGATATTTCTAAACAGCATTGTTTGTTAGAGTGAATCATACACAGAACTGGACATAATAGAGAAGCCATAGAGTTACTCCATTTATTTCATTCTACTAGATCTCTGGTATGAAAACAGCTTCCATGCCTTGTCTCAACAGCAGTATTCTGGAAGATTATATGAAACATCACTCTGATATAGCTATTAACATTTGTAGTTCCTTAATTTGGGAAATGCCTGTAGTCTTTACATGAGTCCATCAGTAAACTAAAAGTCAGCATCAATAAAACAAACATATAGTACTGTAAGCTTTTCTAGATCTACCTTCTGTCCTCACTGAACCTCCTGCTGACTTAGTAGGAAAAGACATTCTAGTACTCAGTAGAGGCATTTAAACTTGTGGTGTTTTTCTTTCTCTAGAAAATGCTTGTAGGTATGTCCTGTTAGCTTTTACAGATTATACGGAACAGCAATCCCTTTTGGATTTCAGTTTAGTTGTTTGAATCCCAGGGTCACCTGGCAAGATACTTACGCTTTGTGTTTCACTTCTGCTGACTGTTGTAAATATACACAAAACATAGAGTTTTGGGGTTTCTTTTAAACTATTTGCTTGTTCCATTTAAGTATACCTTAGCAAAAGCATTTTGCAGTACCAGTCTACCGAAGAGTGAGTTAACTAGCATGCCACTCTCTAGAAAAGCCGAGTATTTGTATATGTGCAATACAAAGCCACTCAAATTTTGCATCTGCTTCTTTAGCTCTCTACATCTCTTGTGTTGTAGTCAGCAAATGATGCTTTAACTTCTGCATTTGCCTCGTTCCTACCATCCTTCTTACTCAATGTTAGCTGTAATTGCCTTAATCTAGCAATTTGCTTGGGGAGATTAAAATAGTAATCATGAGAGCATTCTTCTGACCAACCTGCTACCTTCAAGAAGCAAAACTACAGACTTCTCTGTAGCTCTTACTGAGACTGGAGGTGGGTATTCTTACCCTGCCTGTTTGGCTTACAGATCAAAAACCTCTAAGTTGTAGATTTCATGGCTTTTGAGCAGAGTCCACTAAACTCATTTTATCTTTACCATATAATCATCTTAAATCCATATTAACTGAAAAGAAAGTTGGTTTCTCATTCTTGTTTCATTTCTTTGAAATCTGACCATATACTTTGGATATGACATAATAGTCATTTACTCTAGCTAGCTACTCTTGATAAACTTCTGCAGAACCAAAATATTTCTGCTTTTGACTAAAAAATAATGGGTGAGAATGGAAATGAGATGAAGTTTGACTGAAAATACCTGTGACTACCCCTTGAGTTGTAGCAGCGCTAAATAGAAGGGGGTCTCTGCTTTAGATATGCTATGGAGTCTCAAAGTTCTGCAGAAAAGGTCTCTTTTACCCAGACTCCAGACATTGTTTATATTCCACTTGGTAACTGTAATTCTCTCAACTCTTTATAGAACTCTGCCACTATATGCCGGAAAGTGTCCTGTCCTCTCATGCCTTGTTCCAATGCCACCGTGCCTGATGGCGAGTGCTGCCCTCGGTGCTGGCGTAAGTACTTAATACTTTCACAATTCTGTAGCAGTTGGCCACATCTACCTAGACACATGCTGCTCTGCAGTATACCAGAACTGGATATCCAAGGGTAACCTTGCACTACTGAAGTAAGGTTAATGTGATGCCTCTTTGAGGTGAGTCACTTACATGATACATGTTCAAGTATTTTCTGCAATATGCAACATACTGCAATGTTTGAGTTCATGGCCTTTATCTCATACAAGAAAGGAAGATGCATGTGGCTTCTGAGAACAGTTGTGTTCTTTTTTGCTGAGGGAGGGGTGGGAGAAAAGATCTGGAAAAGCATGTACCTGAAGTCTTACTCAGAAGTGTATCCCTCTGCAGCTAGCGACTACGCAGATGATGGATGGTCTCCTTGGTCTGAGTGGACCTCATGTTCTGTGACCTGCGGTAACGGGATTCAGCAGAGAGGCCGGTCCTGTGACAGTCTCAATAACCGCTGTGAAGGCTCCTCTGTACAGACTCGGACTTGCCACCTTCAAGAGTGTGATAAGAGATGTAAGTACTTAATCTACTCATGCTGGTAGTAAAACAGAGGCTGCTTTTATTGGCTGAATGTTAAAAGCAAAGATTACCATGTAGCTCTGTCACTGGCATGGATCCTTGGCTTCTAGCTTTAAGGACTTGTATGAATCAGGTAGAGGGGAGCAGGTAGTTAATGCAGTAAACAGGCATGTTTGGGCACTGCTTCCAGGACAAAATTTGATGCCAGTTTAGATATAAAATTTCTTTAGTTGCAAAACTTGATCTGTGACAGTGAGGAGGCTATCCATTACACATGGAGTCTTTGGTACGGTCCTGGTACTGGCTATGTCCTAGGTGCTGTGTACAGCTGAAGTCTTCAGAAACTATGAATAACAGAAATCTCTCTTGTAGTTAAACAGGATGGTGGCTGGAGTCACTGGTCACCATGGTCATCGTGTTCTGTCACTTGTGGCACGGGCATCATCACTAGAATTCGTCTCTGCAACTCTCCAGTACCACAGCTGAATGGCAAACCTTGTGAGGGTGAAGCAAGAGAAAACAAAGCCTGCCAGAAAGATCCTTGCCCAAGTAAGTGTGTCCTGGTGGTAACTAGTAATTGGTAGCTTAAATGGTGAACTTCCTGAGTAGTTACTAAATAAGCTTCTTCTAGTATACTTCTCTCTTTAAACTTAGAGATGGGCTACATAAAACCTCACAGGTTAGTTTCAGATGAAACTATTTTTATGCCTCTTCCATGGAGTCCATTAATTCTGTCACTTATGTCAGAACAATGCCTGAAGTGCTCTCACTACCAAAGTAGTAGTCCTTAGTCAGGTAGAAACTAGTTGTAGCACTGAAGTTAAAGCTATATATGTCTTCTAACTTCTTCTCCCTTTAGTTAATGGCAACTGGGGACCATGGTCTCCATGGGATGCTTGCACAGTGACATGTGGAGGAGGACTTCAGAAACGTAGCCGTCTCTGCAATAATCCTGAGCCTCAGTATGGTGGGAAGACTTGCGTAGGTGAAGCTAGAGGGACTCAGGTCTGCAACAAACAGGACTGTCCAATTGGTGAGTATCCATTTTCCCATAAACATCTGAAGATTGTTGATAATCTTGAAAATACCAATATAAAGTCTGTAAACCTCAAGTGCTAGAATCTTAAACCAGGATATCAGCCAAATACAGTACTGTAAGAGCATGGTAAGCATGCTTTATGGTAACACTTTCTCACTTATTTCACAGATGGGTGTCTGTCTAATCCCTGCTTTGCCGGAGCTACATGTACCAGCGCCCCTGATGGTTCCTGGAAGTGTGGTGCCTGTCCTGCTGGCTACCATGGTGACGGTATTCATTGCCAAGATATTGATGAGGTAAGAAGACTATAGTTTGCTCCTTGAAAGGACGTGAAAGAAAACAGGAAGGGAGAATAGAATCACTGTTTTATAATGCTAATTGTTCTCCTTTATCTCAAACTCATATTTCAGTGCAAAGAGGTTCCTGATGCCTGCTTTGTCTTCAATGGAGTGCACAGGTGTGAGAATACTGAACCTGGGTACAACTGTCTGCCTTGTCCACCACGTTTCACTGGAACACAGCCATTTGGTCGCAGTGTTGAGGATGCCATGACTAACAAGCAGGTATTGTCAATTTGAGAATTGTTCTGGGTTATGAAATCTCACAAGGTTTTTAAAAACTGGAAAACACCTATGTGTTTTAGGCAAAAAGGACTTGGAGTGTTTAATAAAACACCATCTTCTGTGCTTCAGAACTCAAGAAGTATTAAGCAGTTTCTTTTGAAGATCAAAATGAGTTTTAAATATCATTGTCCTCCTCAGCCACGGAGGCTTCAGAGGTTGCACATAATTTTAGGTGTAATTTAGGGGTAAATCAGTATTCACTAATGCTACAACAGTATGTTCCTCAGAGATATCTTAGTGCTTGGTTCCATTTGATAATACATAAGGTTTGAACAAGAAAAATACTTAGTGCAAAGACTGGTACTGGAGTTGAGGACTGGAAGAAAGCCAAGTATGAAGCTGCTTTTTTTTCCTGATTGATCAGGATTTGTTGAATCTCTGGGGGAAAAGTGAGGGATAAAAAACCGTTTACAGTGGGTTTAATTTCTGTGTGGTCTTCTAGGTCTGCAAGCCACGTAATCCATGCACAGATGGAACACATGACTGCAACAAGAATGCCAAATGCAATTATCTTGGCCACTTCAGTGACCCCATGTATCGCTGTGAATGTAAACCAGGCTATGCTGGCAATGGCATAATCTGTGGAGAAGATACTGACTTGGATGGATGGCCAAATGAGAACCTGGTTTGTGTTGCCAATGCCACTTACCACTGCAAAAAAGTAAGTTTATCCTCTTTTACCATCTACCATTATAACAGCCTAAGCTATTAAAATATTCTCTCTGCAAATAACCCTCTAGGGATAGAGGAGGTTTAGGGATACCATTGTCAAGGCATTGCTAGGAGGATCTTGCTATTGCTGTATTGCTTTATATATTCTTGTGATATGGGAAAAAATGAAGGCAGATTGTTGTAAATGTTCTAGGAAGATTCTAGTTTAGGCCATACCTATATCAGCTTTGCTCTGACAAATAGCTGTCTCCAGGGGAAGAAAAGCAGAGTAAGATTCTGAAAAGCAACCCAGCCTTTATTTTAAAAATTATCTAACTGTGGCCTTCTAAGACTTACTACTGTAGTGACTAGCTTAAATGGAGAGAATTACAGTAAGGTAACTCCTACCTGATTGAGGTGTTATGATTTTGCCTAATGATTAGGTTTTACCTGCTTTAATCTATATTGTAATCATACCAGAAGTGAACACCTCTGTGTACTTCCTTCTTTATAGGATAACTGCCCTAATCTGCCTAACTCAGGGCAGGAAGACTATGATAAGGATGGGATTGGTGATGCCTGTGACAGTGATGATGATGATGATGGCATTCCTGATGACCGGGTAAGAAAACAGAAAAAAACAGCCTTGGAGAATGTGGCTTTCCCATTCCCTTTCCTAAAGCTGGGGTCTAGCTTCTAACCTTAATCTTAAAAGAGGACCATAGGAAATTGCTGGCACTGACAGCTATCCAAGAAACCTTAGATATGCATAACTATGCAGACAAACTTTCTGCAGCTGTTTGAGCTTTGGAAGTGAATTTTCCTTTTTCATTCAGCCATTCATACACTCATGCCAGCACCAGGGTGTTTTGAGATAGTAGCATTTGAATTTCAGCTATTTCCGCACCTTTCATTTCTTCTTTCATATGGCAGTATAAGCATAAGCAGAATCTGGTTAAAGCTTTAATTTTACTCTTTTTAAAACTTGACTTTTCTCACTTTTGCAGGACAACTGTCCCTTCATCTACAACCCACAGCAGTATGACTATGACAGGGATGATGTTGGTGACCGCTGTGACAACTGTCCCTACAATCACAACCCTGATCAAACTGACACTGACAACAATGGAGAAGGAGATGCATGTGCAATAGATATTGATGGAGATGGTAGGTGGCCTCTAATCACTCTTTTAGATGGTCTTCTAATCAGCCATGAATCAATTGAACCCAATGTAATTCTGATTTCCTACCAAAATTTCATGCCTGAACACACAGAAGTTCTCTTGTGGTGGTTTCAGGACATGAAGGCTACTGAAGAAAGTTAGGGCTAATGGAAATTCCCTTTGGAATATATACATTTTGGTGCAGTTCAGTTCTAGCTCCACTCTCACAAGGCAGTAGGAGCAGAAGTGTGTGGCAGAGCTAGTGATGAGTCATGTTTCAAAGCTTTTAAATGCTGCTCAAAATGCTTTAAAAAATGTATCAAGAAGTGTGTGTGGCTTTATACAGTCCTTTCCAGAATTCAGATGTCTGACTTCCATTCATGAACTTTTGCAGGGGTGCTTAATGAAAGGGACAACTGCCAGTATGTCTACAATGTAGACCAGAGGGATACAGACTTGGATGGTGTTGGAGATCAGTGTGATAACTGTCCACTGGAACACAACCCTGACCAGGTAAGGGATTTGAATTATGTAAGTAGAGTTAAGTGTGCTAAAAAATACAGTATGTTGTGTGTTGTAGAAAATATTTGAACAAGTTACACCTGAAATTTGACTTGTCACAAATCATTCTTACTGCCTTCCCAAATGGTGCCTTTATCAAATAACATGCCCTCAGAGTTTGAACAGCTGCTAGGTATTTTCTGAAAAGTAGCTCTAGTGAAGATCTGTGAGACTACTGCATGTACTTGTCTCCTAAACATTTCTTAAGTTTGTCAGTTGTGGTGATCCTCACATTGAGAATATGAAATACTTTGGGAATATTGTGTAAAATCTGGGTAGTGGAACTACCCTCTTCATAGCCTGTAGTGCTGTGTTTACTTAGACACAGTTGTTCTTTAAACTTTGTCCCTAAGCTTGAAGCCAACTGCATTTCAGAAGATAACTTTTCTACCAGTAAGTGGAAGGCAGCACAAATTGCTGTTCCCTAACAAAAAGGCATATTCTGACACTTTTAAAACTCACCTTCATAAATATCTAGGGGTATCCAGACTCTCAGGCAACTTGCTGATTCAAAAACTGAAGGCAGTAGTAGATAAAGCCTGTGACATTCTGTCAATTAAGACTGTAAGTTTAATAGCTTCAGGGACATAACTGGAATGTTTGAAGGGTTAGAAAAGCTGTTGCAAGTATGTGGAATGTAGTGTAGTGTGGCCATGTAGCCTAAAAGCAGTGTTACTTGAAGAGTTTAAACAGATAATATAAAATTTCTTAGTCATTGTCACTTGCTTTACTACTTCCCCACTTGAGGGAGGGAATTGCCTGAAGATTCTTTGAGGCAGCTCCTTTCAGGAGGATCCTTTCTCTTGTGACTTTAAAATCTTAATGTAAGACTCTAATGGCTTTCCAAACACTATCCCAATCAAGTTCTAGAAGTGGAGATACTAGATTTCAAGTGCCCGAATTAATAGCTAATCCAACGGTGTATGGTATGCCTTGTGTCCACACCAGGGTCATCCACCTGTGTTAACAAGACTACCAGGCTCAACACGAGGCAGTCTCAGGGATGATGGGATTGTTTGTCTTAGTTCAGAAGCTGATTAAGCAAATGACTGGCTAAAATATGTGATCCGCAAGCACACTAGTTAGTTAATGCAGTCTGTGACCACCATGGGGACAATTGTCTTGACTGATGAATCAGGGGACATGAAGAGCATTAGAGGCTTTTATAGTAGAGAAAGTTATGCTGTGGTGTAGAAGCTGTAACACCAAGAGCTGGGAGACTGTTTTAATGTTACAGTCTCTACTGATAGGTACAAGCATAACCAAGCAGAAATCGCAATTAATTCCACATATTAAGACTCCTATTTCAGAGACTCCTATCTTAGCCTTCTTTAAGTGGCTTTTAAATATGTTATATTTTTCTCCTCTGATAGGAAGACAGTGATTCTGATCGCATAGGTGATCAGTGTGACAACAACCAGGACATAGATGAAGATGGCCATCAAAATAACCTTGATAACTGCCCCTATGTGCCCAATGCCAATCAAGCTGACCATGACAAGGATGGAAAAGGTGATGCCTGTGACCATGATGATGACAATGATGGTATCCCTGATGACAAAGATAACTGCAGATTGGTTGCCAACCCAGATCAAGCTGATTCTGATGGTAAGATAGCCAGTATCATAATAACATTTTAACAGTATCTTCCAATAGTTTGATGCAATTTTTTTCACACTATTTAATGTTGGACAAAACTAAGTAACAAAAAAACCAGAATGTCTGTACTAGAAAAAAAATTAGATGTTGTTATAGTGCTTCTAGGGGTAAAGATCAATGTAAAAATCACATATCTAACTTACTCCTAAGTCACCATCAGGCTGGAGCGAAGGGGCGTTTATACAGTAGCTGTTGTGGCTTCTGTCATGTGTCTGTCAAGTACGTGGGCAGTCAGAGATCTTCAATTCACACTTCAACTCCCAGGCTGTAAGGCTCAGAAGCAAACGATGGTGGTGATATAATGACAAAATTACTTTTATCCTACAGGTGATGGACGTGGAGATGCTTGCAAAGATGACTTTGACCAAGACAGTGTGCCAGACATTGATGATATCTGCCCTGAAAATGTAGAAATTAGTGAGACTGATTTCCGAAGATTTCAGATGATTCCCCTGGATCCCAAAGGAACATCCCAAAATGATCCAAACTGGGTTGTTCGTCACCAGGGTAAAGAACTGGTTCAGACTGTCAACTGTGACCCTGGCCTTGCAGTCGGTAAGGGGAAAAATTTAATAGGCATGATTGTTTGGGGTTTGAGATTTTTGTTGGGAGGGAGGGAGGGTGGGGGGTTGCTTGGTTGTTTTTTTTAGTTGGGGTAGGGGAGAGGAAGAGAACCTGAGAAACTATTAAGGAGTTGTTTAAGAATTGCAAAAAAGTAGCACCTAAAACTATCCTTTCATGTCCCCATAGGTTTTGATGAATTCAATGCTGTGGACTTCAGTGGTACCTTCTTTATCAATACAGAAAGGGATGATGATTATGCTGGCTTTGTATTTGGCTACCAATCTAGCAGTCGTTTCTATGTTGTCATGTGGAAGCAGATCACCCAGTCTTACTGGGACTCCACACCAACCAAAGCTCAAGGATATTCAGGTCTCTCCATCAAAGTTGTGAATTCCACCACTGGTCCAGGAGAACACCTTCGTAATGCTCTGTGGCACACAGGAAACACTCCTGGCCAGGTAAGAGTGGCACTTACTAAGTTCTCAAGTACTCTTAACGTGATGAGTACTCCAGAGTAATAACATACTTTTCTGAGTAAGGCAGGCTGTTCTTCCAGCAAGTTGGACACTTAGAGGGGGCTTGCACATGCTGATCATGTAGGCTTCTTGGCAAAGACCAGTAACTTTGTAATTTTTCCTAATCATGCAAAATATTGTATGCAATTAACAGGATTGCTTGCTGCAGACAGGCTTTGCAGCAGCAGTGATTCAATTGTTTCTGGAATTGTGCTGTAGCTTCCAATTTACATATTTAAAATAAGTAAATTTAAATGCAGTTGATTTTTCAAAAGATCCTATTACAGAGCCTAATTACTTACTTGCAGCCTTGAATAGTAAGGCACCTTCATGTCAAAATAACTGCTGTGTTATCTCTGGCCTTTGGTTAATAAAAAGATATTCTTCTGTAGGTGAGAACTTTATGGCATGATCCTCGTCACATAGGCTGGAAAGACTTCACTGCATACAGATGGCGACTTAGCCATAGACCAAAGACTGGCTACATCAGGTGAGCATCATCCTCCTAGCTGAAGCAAATATCACAGGGAAAGCGGATGTCTGTGAAGATGAACACCACAGGACCTTGTCAAAGATGGCTGAGCTATTGTCTCGTTCTAGGGTTGTAATGTATGAAGGGAAGAAAATCATGGCAGACTCAGGACCAATCTACGACAAAACTTATGCTGGTGGTCGGCTAGGATTATTTGTCTTCTCTCAAGAAATGGTGTTCTTCTCAGACCTTAAATATGAATGCAGAGGTAAGGATGATTTTGCTTTTAAGAGATCCTATATAAATGAACTGGTTCAAGAAAGCTCAAGACTTACGAGCCAAGAAGGAGAGTTCAGCTGTGATCTTTCATGGTTCGGTCTCGAACAAGTTCTGCAGGCAGAAACAGGACACCTTCTCAATAAACTCTTCACAGTCACAAATTTAAATATATAAAATCTAAGTATATTTCTATTGTGTTATTTTAAAGTATTAAAAATCTATGTTGAGTTCCAGAAATTAGATACGTCTTGAATCTCCTTTAAAGTGCTGACTAGAATGAATGAACACATCTGACAAAATCTAAGGTAGAAATGCAAAATACTGACTTCGGCAAGTTAAAAACTGATTTGCTTAAAAGTAAGCAAAGTAGAAGGTTGTCCATATATGGCAGTCTTGAAGTTCAGTGGAGGTAAATGCATGCAACTAGTTCCAGCTGTCCTAGTCTTCTGAAATGGTGACTTTATTATGTAATGGTTACATAGATTAGATTCTGAAGTCTAGCTAAAGGAAGTACCTAATTGAAAGTACACTCTCAATTTTCTTTACAGATGTCTCTAGGCATTAATGACTTGGACATATTCATGCATAATACACAGAAATATTTAAATAAATCTTTTCTTTTTCCACAGATCCATAATCACAAGGTTGTTGGATTCAGAGACTATTTAAAAATGCTGGTAATTGCACCTTTTGAAACGTTTAGCCTTACAAATCCTGGGACCATTATATTATTCCTTCCTTTCTTCTTTCTGCATAAGTGTGGACTCGAAACACATGACCTGCCTCAAGAGAATGCTTTTGAGAGAATGAAAGTGAGAACATACTTGGTATCTGACCTCTGCTGAAGTGGAAGGAAACAAATGTGTCTTGTAAATGAGAATTGTCGTCACTGAACAAGCACTCTTCTTTCAGTAGGAAAGATATTTGTTTGCTGTTTATCACAGTGCAGTGTCACTGCCTCTCTAACTGGAGGTCCCATGGAGTAGCATTTTGTAAAAAGAACATCTTTGGATGTGCTGTGGACTACTTAAACTGAAGACCTTTCATTGTGTGGGGAAAAGGGGTTTGGGTGGGAGGGGAAACTCTAGGTCTTTCTTTTTTCTTTATGGGGTAGAGAAATTTTTTTAAGGAAGGCTGTGCTACTTTGGTTTACATCCATTTAACTTGGAGAAATTACTGTTTTAAATGTCATACCTTTCAGATGAAAACATAGCCTTACTCTATTTGTGGTGAGCTAGATCAGCTGCTGTACACAGGACAAAACAGATATCCTAGAACTGATTTCTGTCATGGGAGGGGGGAAAGATGATAAAAACTGGTACACTGGATCACACCAGCTTTGGGAGAACTGGGATTTATGATTAGATTCTGTTTTTTCCTGATTTAGATGCAGGTCTTGCTTACCTTCAAATGTGTTCTTTCAGATACGGTGCCAGAAAGCACCACCATTGCAGCTGGTCCTTCAGGAGACCAGCACATGCTTCACTTTTTATGGTTAAAGAGGCACAAAAATAATGTAATGAAAACATTCCTTTTCTACATGCCATAGATGTTTTAAGCCCCTCGCTTCTTTAGAGGGGAGGAAAAGGGGCCTGTAGATAAAATTGTAAAATATTTATTTTTGCCTATTCTTGATGTTATAATGACTGAGGGATTATTGATTAAAACAAGAAATGCGTCAAGACTATCCACCTAATCATTGTTACAAGTCTTCATGACTGTAAGATTGTAAATACAGATTATTTATTATCTCGGTTCTATACTGAAACTAGAGAGGGTTTAGTTGAGGAAAAAGAATATTGTCTGGAGCAGATAGTGGTGATCTATTTGTTACAAAGAGCAACTTTCCCATAAAGGCTTTGATGAGCACGGGAAAGTGAGGATGTGGGCAATGGGATGTTTGTTTTTCTCAGTCTGAGCTCAATGTTGGCTTTTCCTTTCTTTGTGCAAGGCAGTTGGTAGCCTGGCAGGCAACTGTTCTGCAGTGCTAAAATTCAAGTCCCTTTAGATGGTAGCAGTTTCTGTCCCATCCATAGCACTAGAGGTGAGGGAATGCCATTCACCATCTTAGTGTTCTCTAGTGCTGGGAAATGTCTGTGATGCTTTACCAGTGGTCAGTGGGCCTAACTCAGAGCCAGGATAGCTGCTCTGAGGAGCTTGCAGCAAGAGGCACGAGGACAGCCCTCAATAACCATTTAACGGGCTCTTTGGGCCACTGCACACCAAGTGTTGTTACTCGTGATGTGCAGCCACTAAAGAAGGAATTCATCACAGACTAGACAATTTCAGGAGCTCCTTGCAAAAGAGGGGAGAGGCCTTGATATACATTAAAAGACTGTTTTCCCCAAGAGAAGGGGCAGCATCCTTATACCTATAATAAATATTTCCTTGTCTTTTCAAAAAATGAAAAGAAATGAACATGGTGAAAGTTTTACGTACAAATATTACCTCATTGTTGTGTGACTGAGAAAAACCTTTGGAGTAAGCAGAGTTCAAATGTCTAACAAACTTTAAAGCTACTGTAGTACTAAAAAGTTAATGCTGTACATAGTCAAAATTTCTTGGCAGAAAATGTATTCCCAGTAAGGAAATGGCATTGGAAAAAAAAAGTCAAATACAATTTCTAATGTTGTATTATATTTTTTCCTGTCATTTTGTATACCATTGCTTGTATTTTTATAAATTATTTTTCTCATTGCCATTGTAATAGTTAATCACATAATTGTGTAGATAGGCTATTTAAATAATTTATCATGAAATGCTACCTGTAGAGTTAGTATTTCTATTTTTATAAAAAGTTTGCACACTGAAGATTTTTTTGCTTCCCTCCTCCCGATGTTTTTGCTAGCATAATTTTCTAAGAACATGCTCTTTTTGTAAACATTTTTAACCATTTTTCCATTCTAAAGTTGTGTAAGTTGTACAATAAAGCTTCTTACATACAAAGAACAATAAACCACCAATTTATATTTATACCTTTGTGCTCTGGTTTTACTGATGTTTTGTAATAGGTCTCTGGATCACTGATGTGTTATTTGTGTCAAATTTGGCTTCAATGCAAGATTTTCTCTGTACTTTTTACATTACAACTACATTGAGGAGGTGTACCTGAGCTGTTACCCTACATGTAACTGCTGGTCCACCTTCAGGTACTTACACAGCACGGGCAGCTGGCATGTTTGATTCTGAAGGCTTCACATGATGACTTCTAAGCCACGCTGCCCTTGATGCAGCCACAAGGCAAAACAGTCTTTGAGAGACTGCAATCAGCCCCAGCCAGGCCTGCCCCCTTTCCCATGAAAAGAGGCAGAATACTGGCTCTTTGCAGGGACGGGTACATTAGGCTCTCAAGACTGAAACTTGTTAGTGTGATCAAAGAGCTCATGCCAGGGCTCTCAGTCAAACTCTAGAACATGCTGCTAAAACTAAGAACAGTTAAGACCGGCTCCTTGATCTTTATTTGAAGCAGCAGCTTGTCCTGTGCACCCCTTAGCAAATGTAGGTGCTAGATACCCACATGAGAAGTGTAGTTAGGGGGTCCTGCAAGTATAGAAAATTAATCTTTACATCTCCTTTTCCTGAGGATGAAGAGTCCTGTTCTGTGTCACTACACTTTTGGGGGCAGTCCTGTATATTTAATTTTTTTCCCACTGAGAACAAGGAAAGCGAAGAAAGAACTCCTGTCCTGTTACTGAGGGGCCAGGAATTTCTGCCCTCATCAGTTACAGGATTGTCTGCTTGACTTCTCTGGAATGAGATGGGGTAGTGGGAGTGCACTGTCAGTGTAACCCATCTGATCTTATCTGATCCTACAGTATCATACGTCCTGCAGTTTTGGTCTCTAACTCTCTTCTGGCCTCCCAAGGACACCAAGAAGACTGAGAACTACAAAAAACAAAGACAGTTCCAAACTGGAAAAATCTCTTCATTTACTTGCAGAAAAATGGAGATACCTTAAAGCCAGCCAGTTTTCTGAATATATATCTATATCTGAACATATCTATACATGGATATATGCAGGTCTAACCAAAAGTTAGACACAGAGAACTGCTGCTGCTGCTGGGGAAAACAGCCTCAGAAGCCCATTCCAATGATCTTGTCTGAGCCATGCCAAACTTTCACACTAATTTATTGCATGCATTTATGTAGCTTTTCTTGTCATTAGAATAAAAAAGGCAAGCCATACACTTTGTTAACTCATAGCTTAACTAAGTCCACCCACTGTTTGCTTGGTGGGTGTGCATACAGTAGGACACAAGAAGAAGCTATAGTCGAAGTAAGTTAGGCCTTTACTTGTCCAAAGAAAGAATTCCTAAAGAAAAACTAAACAGCAAGAACATGGAAGATGGCCACACTTCACAGGGCAGAGAAGCCTGTGGGAAATTTGCTGTTCCCAACTCCCTGAAGACTCATCAGTGGAATTCGTAAGTGTACCAACCAATGCATCTCACTTCTAGTGTTACTTGGCCAACTATTTTTGCATAAGTAATCTTTTAATTTCATGCTATTGTAGAGAACACAATGTTTTCCTTCCACAACACGCTCTTCTTAAAGCTCATGCAAATGCAGCACCTTAAGTTTTAAAGTGGTCATCTGCATCAAACCTATATTCAACAGGTGTAGCAGTTTAACCTGTAGGTATTCATAAGCTATGGAGATAAAGGCTGAGATAAGTGTAGAAAGATCTGCATCCTAATGACAATAGTGCATTTTTTTACTGATATTGGCATGATTTTTGCAGGGAAGTCCACACCAACTGGTAGCTTTTCAACATAAATTAATTTTGGAAAGGAATGTTGAGATTGCAGAAGTAAGCATCTTAGAGTATCCACAAGGGGAGTTCTAGTTCTTATTTCTCATCTTTTCAAAAGAGAAAGCACAGGTGCACAAAGTTGTACAGATATTTATCTGTATGAAGCAGAGTTATGACGAGGAAGAGAACTCATTAAAAAAAGTGTTTGGCAAGCAGAAGTCTTAAAGATAAAATCTTCCACAGGAAATCCATAAAATTAGACAAGTATCATAGAGAAACTTGGATTTCAAAATTTACACGAATCCTAGGAAGCCCAGACACCATTTGTCTTTCATTTTTCAACTGCCTTCAAAGTCAAGAACTGCTAGCCTAGGCAAAGCACACAAGGCTAAACTGAGGCCTGCTTAGACTCTGTCCATCTCCCTTGATGACTCTGCTCACAGAATGCATATGGAGAGACCATTTAGTATTATTGTAAAATTAGGGTAGAATGCCTCTGGCAATGCCCTTCCCACCAAAACTATGCATACCAAATACACAAAGCAAACAATAAGAAAACAATGGCACAGATCAGTATTTCCACAAGAAAACAGCAGATTTTTAAGGGAAAAAAGTTCTAAGGACAGAGTACCTGCCTATAAAGTGAAATTGTTCCTGCACTTTAGCACTCTGTAGTAACAAAAGTTACTACATACTCCAGAATATTCCAGTTTACTGTTTTGGGGTTTTTTTAAGCATAAGAGATAAGGTATTGCAGATTCAATCGCAAGCAGTGAACTATTTCACATAGACATAAATGACAGGGAGCCTTTTATTCTAACTACTGCATTTGGATTCTAGCCAACCCCTCAATGAAACGTATAATTGGATAAATGTAGGTTAAGGCATTACTAGTATTCAAGCGCCTCTATTCTATTTGAAAAGGAAACAGTTTTTCTGACCTTTAAATCTCACTACAAATAAAGGAGCAATTATTTCTCATAAGTGCATCTGTTGAAAACTAAATTAAATTAAAGAAAAAAATCGGTTATTATTTTTCCTAGCTTTCATAAACCCTCCAACTTGTCAGCTTCTGAGGATCTCCCAAACCACCTTGCCTTCTGTGTCTACGCTTCACACTGTGAGATTCCTAGAGGTGAGGCTTGTTCTTCATAAGTGGGGGAGGAAACACACTTGGAAGAGTACACTTTGGCAAATTTTGCATGCAAAAAAGCAAGATTGGGGGGATCTTTTTCAAGCTGTGCTTAGAAAGCTTTTTAAGAAGCATAACAAAAAGATGCATTCTCGTATTTGCTGCAATTTTATCTAGCATGTAGAGGGTTTTCATAAAATATAAAAATTCTTGTAGTTACTGAAATCACAGAAATTGAGCTGCAAACAACTCCCTCTCACTTATCCGTCCCTGGCATGGAGGTGAAAAGGCACCCTTTCTAGCACATGAATTTACTGGCATACCTTTTTACATTTCTAGACCAGTCGTTGTTACTCTGATGACATGTTTAAGCAGCCCTTTCGTCTCTGATCTATGCAGCAGATAATTTTTGCACAGCCTGTTTTCACTCAGCGCTCAGCATGCCCACTGGCTCTGCAGGAGTTCTGCTCAGGAAGTGAGAAGGAAAGCATGCACTACAGATCCACTGAGCAGATACCAGCCCACGTCTCTCTCGGAAAAAGGCGCTGGGCTGAGAATTTTTGTGGGGAGTTTTCCTTTCTTTTTTTTTTTATGATGAAACTGAAAGTTTTTTCACCCCTTGGTGGAACTACTTTAATTTAAACCTGAATTCTGAACATACAAGAATGAGTTCACTCATTTTATTGTTGTCTAGATTCAAGAAACTCTTTAATTTTTTTTTTTAAATCAGGATATTTAGTTTGTCACTTCTCTTTGAAATTAAAATCCCTCAACCACTCTAAGTCTGCACAGTAACAGTAAAGCTGGAGTGAACTTCTCACACTATTACATTATACTGAAATCAATGCTGTAGTCCTTTATAATATCCTCCTCAAATGTATACTATATTTTCTATATTATATATTCAATTAATACACACAATTTATATATACATATATATATATATACACATAATGTTTATGAAAATGATTGAATCACCCTAATTTTCCACTTTCAGAAGCGAACAAGATGCAGTTTGTCATTTAAAAGGGCAAACCATGGCAGCACCGAAACATACCCACTGGAGAAAATCAGTATCAACAGCTGAGCACTGGCCACCACGAACACCAGCACTGTATGTGTATCACTGAGGGGCCTCAGGGACAAAGACAGAATGGTTTGGTCATATATTCCTCATCAATTATACGCAAGCACACCAGAATCTTTTCCTCATGGCTATGTTGCTTTCACAAATACTAAATTTTTGGAACAAAGCATCCATCTATGCTGTAAAATCATTGTGTGAAAAAAGGTAAGGAGATAAAACAGCATAAATTTACATGCACACATGAAACTTCTAGTTCCTCAAACATTTTAAAGCCCAAAAGTCAGAAGGATAACTTTAAAAATCAGTCTCCTGTGTTCTGCTATATTTTGGATTAAAGGAGTTAGAAAGGACAGTAAAGAAGCTTTTGACAAATACAACTTATGCTGAATGAAGGTATGTATTTCAGGAGATCTGTTTCCAAATCCCAAGTTAGGCTGCAAAAGAAAATTCATTTAAATATCTTAATCATCACTGCTGCATCACTCCCTGAGGAGAGGCTGCCACATTCCAGTGCAGCTGGAATTCAAGTGGCGGCCCCGATGGAGGGGTTATTGCAGGTCACAACACAGAGTCCCTGGAAAAACAAAGAAAAACCCATGAATCCTCCTGGGCTCAACTTTCTTTTTACTCTGGTATTGGTGATGTTTCAGCAAAAGACCTTGTCACTATATTTCATATAATATCTCTGTTATTGTCCACCTTTTACCAGTACCATATTTTTCCAAATTATTTTCTACAGTTTTACTTAAAACTGAAAATACAAAAAGAAAGGAGGGCTTGAATTGATATCTCATCTGTAACATCAAGCAAGAAATAANTCTAGATTCAAGAAACTCTTTAATTTTTTTTTTTTAAATCAGGATATTTAGTTTGTCACTTCTCTTTGAAATTAAAATCCCTCAACCACTCTAAGTCTGCACAGTAACAGTAAAGCTGGAGTGAACTTCTCACACTATTACATTATACTGAAATCAATGCTGTAGTCCTTTATAATATCCTCCTCAAATGTATACTATATTTTCTATATTATATATTCAATTAATACACACAATTTATATATACATATATATATATACACATAATGTTTATGAAAATGATTGAATCACCCTAATTTTCCACTTTCAGACGCGAACAAGATGCAGTTTGTCATTTAAAAGGGCAAACCATGGCAGCACCGAAACATACCCACTGGAGAAAATCAGTATCAACAGCTGAGCACTGGCCACCACGAACACCAGCACTGTATGTGTATCACTGAGGGGCCTCAGGGACAAAGACAGAATGGTTTGGTCATATATTCCTCATCAATTATACGCAAGCACACCAGAATCTTTTCCTCATGGCTATGTTGCTTTCACAAATACTAAATTTTTGGAACAAAGCATCCATCTATGCTGTAAAATCATTGTGTGAAAAAAGGTAAGGAGATAAAACAGCATAAATTTACATGCACACATGAAACTTCTAGTTCCTCAAACATTTTAAAGCCCAAAAGTCAGAAGGATAACTTTAAAAATCAGTCTCCTGTGTTCTGCTATATTTTGGATTAAAGGAGTTAGAAAGGACAGTAAAGAAGCTTTTGACAAATACAACTTATGCTGAATGAAGGTATGTATTTCAGGAGATCTGTTTCCAAATCCCAAGTTAGGCTGCAAAAGAAAATTCATTTAAATATCTTAATCATCACTGCTGCATCACTCCCTGAGGAGAGGCTGCCACATTCCAGTGCAGCTGGAATTCAAGTGGCGGCCCCGATGGAGGGGTTATTGCAGGTCACAACACAGAGTCCCTGGAAAAACAAAGAAAAACCCATGAATCCTCCTGGGCTCAACTTTCTTTTTACTCTGGTATTGGTGATGTTTCAGCAAAAGACCTTGTCACTATATTTCATATAATATCTCTGTTATTGTCCACCTTTTACCAGTACCATATTTTTCCAAATTATTTTCTACAGTTTTACTTAAAACTGAAAATACAAAAAGAAAGGAGGGCTTGAATTGATATCTCATCTGTAACGTCAAGCAAGAAATAAAATATTCCCAAACAACCTGTTGTTTAATATAATGCAGTAGAAACCAAGCACAGATAAATATTAGGCCACTAATTTTTTACAGTCCCCGATCTTTGGGTACTGACCCAACACACCTCTGGAATAGCAAGCCATGAGTGCCACGTCCCTGTGGTTTGCAGTGACTACAACTGGTGCAGGGTGCCCAGCACTTCCCAAGGCTAAAAGTTAAGTTACAGACCTCCTGTTGGAGTATACACTTCAAGTCAATAGCCACTCAAACTTACCTGCTTCTCCCTGAAATGCCAGATGTGAATAAAAAGTTGTATGGCTTCAGGAATGTTGTAAGTCTTTGTTAGCAACAGCAACCCTTCCCTGAGGGTGCTAGGAAAAGCTTTTTTACAGCATCAAGAGATTCAAGGTAAGAAAATAAACCTTAAGGAAAGTTAAGAATTATTTCATATTTTTCCTAATGTTCTCTAGATATTATACATATAACCTTTAAACACAATTTAGATTACTTCAAAAGCTGCCCAAGCACTTGGAACACTGTTTTTGAGAAGATGTCTATAAAACACAAGCTCCATGTGAAAATAACTGGACTGTGGCAAGATTACAGCCAGCAGTCCTAAATGAATGTCATATAACCACAGAAAATACTCTTGAAAACACTTGTCAGTATTGCTTTAATTAAATTTATGCTAACAAAATTATGGCGCAGGCTTAATATTTTTAAGATAAGAAATACATCTAGGTGAGATTTGAAAAGTTCCATGAAATGTGCTTACAGCAATCCTATGCAGAACATCCACTATTACAAGTTTGTTATTGCTATTGAAGAACAAGTAAAAATACCAGAATGTAAAAAAAGAAATAGTAATAGCTTATTTCAAATATAATGTCCCATTCAGGTTTTTAACTAAAAGCAAGTAGATTAGATTCTGATCTCTTTTATATCCAAACAATTACAACTTCCCCAGGAGCGCACATCCACTTACAGGCAACTCTGTAAATTAGATTAAAATCTGGGCCAATATATGCATTAATTCAAGCATTCATATTAGATCAAGTAAACCCTATGCAATAACAGCCCATTTATAGTTAATATTCTATCCATACTTCTTTTCTTGGTGAATGTTAAATGACTACAGGTATAGGATCTGAGAAATAATTTGTCCTTTTTGGTCAAGTCGCATGAGAGCTTATCAATGGAATAAATCTGTTAAACCTCCTTTGCTAGAGTATCTTTTAAAAACTTAAAAAAAAAAAAAACATATTTTTTTAATAATGTCTTCTTATTCTGACATTGCAGCACATGAAATGGAAAACTGACCATCAGCTGAGTAAATAAGGCGAAAGTCAGGAAAAAACACTAGTTAAAGACTAGACAATCAAAAACCTGTAATGAATTCTTACCCAAACCCAAACCAGCTGCATTACCCTCACCCCCATTACTATAAGGTTTCACAATCCAGTAGCTGCTGCTAGGGCAAACTTCTGAATGCCTCCACTTTTATTCCCACCAAGCCTTCATGAGGGGCTGCGATCCTTCCTCATTTAATTACAGTCCTTAACTAGAAGATATGAATGTTTGCTGTCTGGTTACCCTTTTCCCAGACAAGAATCAGGCAGACCTGAGCAGACTAGTGCTGATGTTCTGATCCAGCAGAGGACTTGTGCAAGTCGAGCCTTCAACCAAACCAGAGGTCCAGCCAACAGACAGCCCCAGGGCAAAAAACTGAGTACTTGAATGCTTCACTGAGTCAGGACTCTGAGTCAGACAGGCTGGAAGCGCCAGCAAACTGCAGTGAGATAACAGAAGATACGTTCTAGCTAACTTTATGAAAAAACTAGACTCTGTGAGTGTGTGAAGAAAATTATTATATATATTTCACACCCTCTCTAACAAAGCCCCATCAGTAAATACTAAACATTTCAAGTTTTGTTGTTTTTTTGGGGGGGTTTTTTTCACAAAGACATGCAGGTCTTATCAGACACACAACTACACAATATCTGCATACATATCTTTATTAGGCAGAACACCCCAGGAAATTTAATGAAATGCAAGACTTCATTTTGAAATCAAACTTCAACAATACATGACAATGACAATAATAATTATCTCAAAGGAAAAATTAACTCATGGAACTCATGAAATTGAACTCATTTTCAATTACGACAATTTATTCTCCTTCAGGTTGCTTGATATGATACTGTATCAGTGTAATATCACTGATAGAGGTTTAGTTACACTTTTAGAAAAACAGTTGTGCAGAGAAGCATATAGTCTCTCTCCCCTCAAATTTCAATGTTCATATGATCTGAAAAAAAGAAAAGAAAAAGGTGCTGAACTGCTGTAAGCACAACATTATTTGCAAGAGGAAAACGTAACAACGGTTTGTGATACAACTTCTACTTAAAACTTAATATAGCCCCCCTTTTTCTTTTTTGGCTCATACATTTATGAGAAATAACAGCCTTTTCATATCTGCATGTGGGTAAGTCTGGACTCTGTTAACCTCAGTAAACATCATCTATGTTTACATACATATGAGCTGGACATAGATTAGTGCTTCTTTCAAGAAACAGGCATTACTCATCTTTGAAGGTATACGAGAGTTTCCTTCATATATATATATATGCATTATGCTAATAATTATGCTTTTCTTAGAATATACAGAATTTAATGGCTTACAGTAAATTTATATCACAGACTACAGTACCATAAGGAATGCAAAACTGAAGTTGTGCTAAACCAGTTTCACACAACTTTATTTGATTAACCAGCACTACACAAAATTTAAACCGTATCTAAGTGGGCAAGAAAATCAAACTACTTACAGAAGATTATGCATACATGTTTAAATGTCCTTTAGAATTAAGACCATAACAAAACTCAACTATGTAAATTTCTCTTAAAAATGAAAACACCTGACACTTCTCATACCTTCATCTGCAGATGTATTTGCCTTAAACTGGATTGCACTGGGATCTCCATTTCTCAATACAATTAGCACATTTAATCATGTCTGAACTAACAAGCAAATTATCTACAGAATACGTTAAGCAAGTTTACAAATTTGATAAATAACACACCCTTTGGCCTCTGTCCAGGACTAATTGCTTCAGACAGAACTGAGCCACCTTTGTGGGAAACAAATTAATTAGCTTCTTAGTAAAAAATGAAAAAAAAAAATCAGGGACTGAAAATTCAGAATACTTCCTCCCCCCAAAAAAAGAATCCATAAGTAAATATATCATAAAACCAAGATGCTTATTAACCATACAGATTTGAGTTCTACATGATTAAACATTATTCAGTCACTACTGAAAACAGATAATCGAATTACCCCATTACATTACTGTGGCACACATGATTTTGACTCAAAGATATTTAAATTATTATGTGATAAATGTTAACAGATTTACCTTATAGACTTTTAAAATGAGATGTCCCATATGGAAATTTACTTAATAGTGAAAATCTCCTTCCTCTCTTGTGCAATGAAACTACCTCACAGTCACTATATCTACAGTTACCTGCTCACTTCACTACCCAGTGGTCACAGTGCATGGTGTTTTCCTTGATTTAACACATTCCATCTTAAAACATACTCATAATGGGAGGTGGTAGCTGGGGCTGAGTCACACTTGGCTCTGACCGTGCTACATCTGTTAGGACTAAAGGAGAACTTTAACTCAAGTGAAGGCAGCAAGTTACTGAGTTTTTCTCGCCGTTGGTTGCCAAAGAAGCCTGGTGTAGTATGCAATCATGTTACTCCTGCATGAGATCAGGCTGCCCCTGGCAGAGGTGGTTCTCTGTGGTGTTCCCTATGACCATCACTGCCACCCTGCTCTCCTCTGGGCAGACCACTCTCTTCCCCTGCTCTGCTCTTCTGATGCCTGCATCTACATGAAGAGCAAAGCCAGCTTGTAAAGGTAGCTGATAAGTAACCCATTGGGAAAAAAAAAGCACCAAAACCACCCAACTTTTTCTACAGGTACTATTTCTATTTTCTTCATGTAGAAGCTATGACCTAAATCTCATAAGAGGCAAACAGTGCAGGTAACTGTGGATATCAGCTCTATCTGGCAGTGTAAAAACAGCAGCAACATGACTTCCTGCTTTCTGACAGGTGGAATCGCTTTGAAAAAATATTAACATTCACTTCACTGTAGAAAGATTAAGTACAAACAATCAAAGAAAGTGTTGTGATCATAATTATGGAATTATAACGTAGCAGAGGTATATTAGAATGTTCTTCTAAATTACTGATGTATGTGAAAAAAACAGTTTCTCTAAATCCAGAACAGATTACCAGTATAACAAAGATCAATCTTGACAAACAATCTTGACAAATCTAGCAAAATGTATTGATTTCTAGTAAGATTAGATTGTAGCACTGTAATCACAAACTTCATACTGTCACAACTTTTATGAAAAAAATGAAAGGTTTACCTACCTAAATTCTGGCTTATTTGAACAGTTAGCTTTCCAGGAAGAGAACCAGTCTTAGGCTAAAAATCTAAATATAGACTTAGATTACAATATCACTATGTAATTACATATAAGTAAAGAAAATTAAAACAAGAGACATTTCCACAATCATTTTATAATACCAGACAGAGAGAATATTTAATTTTTTGCTGGTTAAAGTCTATTCTTTCTTTTAACAAACTAAAAGTAATTTATAGAAATTGTTCAGTATTCTTAATTTTGGTATCTTACACAGGTAAATTTGAACTCCCTAAAAGCAGTTTATTATCTTTAATATAGCTAGGTCATGTTTGTTCCTATACTACTGAGTTTACCTTATTAAAAACTTTCATGAAACACTTGGATTTTCATGTGAATTTTTGTACCAGCTACTGGGAGAATATTTGCTCTGCATAGAACAGTGAACATGACTTTCTACTACCAAAAAGATAATCCATATGTGTTTTCAACTCTGTTTTCCAGTTGACAGAATTAATCAACATCAGTGATATATTTCATAAAACTCCTAGTCAATTATTTCAGAGTAAGAATTTTAATAAACATTCTGTTATTTTGTGTGTATTATTTTTGGCACAGTTTTATGTTTTCTAAAAAAACATTCTTGCCCCACCATAATAATCAGTGTGTATTGGTGCATACCTTTGGTGAGAACCTGCTTAGGTTTTTTCATTATAATCAAAAGCCTATTCTAAAGGGTTGTTAAGAGTCTCACCTCCTTTGGTTTGCAGTGGTATGCTGAGAATGTCAGCCTCTGTGGATGGCTCATTGTTCATGCTGATGCAATATAATGGTTCACCCAAGAAAGAAGGTTTCTCCAATCTTTTTGTGTTGAGTGCTCTTGACATAAAGTAACCTTCAGTAATACTCTTATCTCCCATCTTCTGTAAAACTTCTAGGTCATCAGGTTCCTCTGTTTGGGCCAGTGAATCCTTTGATAAGTGACTACCAGCCAATGCTTTGCTGATATAGTAGCCAGGGATTTTGCTCTCTGCATTAACGCATAAGCTTTTGTCTTCGAGTTCAGCCTTTTCCTGAGCCATTAACATCCCTACAATATGGTCTTCAACTAACATTTTGGAAAGACTAGATGTGGAGTGAAGAGTGGAGTCTTGACTTGTGTAACAAGGGGGACTTAATCCAAAAGAAAGAGATTCCTGAGACTGTGGCATGGTAACGTTACTTATTGTTCTCTGAGGCTGCATACATTCTTCCAGAAGGGTCTTAAGCTGCTCTTCAGAGAGGGTCATTTGTTCTTCAGTCTGAAAAAAAAAGGCGAGAATTTCTGTCAAAATATAATTAATGAAAAGCAGTCCTATAAAACAGCTTGACAGATACACTGGCAGAATCCTTAAACAAATATCAGTGTTTTTCAATTCAAACTGAATTTAAATATACATTTCCATAATTACAAATTTTATGCAGCATCCTCATTAGGTTCTAGATAGATTCTGTGATGAAAGTTAGGAAAGAAGTCTGATGTCCACAAAGCACTGAGAGGCCTTTGATTTTGCATAGTCTTCCATGAGATCTGACTGGTTTTTTAATTACAAGAGCATGTACTTTTTCATTTATCTTGATTTGTTGTGAATACATACAAACACACACACATACACACACACTTCAAGATTTTAGTTATTGAAAGCAAAATAGCACGTTGCTAAAAGACTGTTGGGGCAATGCAGCTGGGGTCAGAACTGGTTTTGGACAGCACCAGCCCACACAGATTGTCACATACTGACTGAAATATTCCCAGCCTCTCATGGTAGAACCACGTGACATAAAGCACATCAGTTACCTACCATGGCAAGCATGACCCATGGCATGTGACAGAAGAAAGCTCCATCTTTCGTAGGACAGTTTTAGTGCTTCCTTCAAGCTGTCACTGCTTGCATAGTTCAAAGATGTATCTTTTCAGTTAATTTCTTATTCAGAGAGTGACACACTCCCATGATTTTTATCACACAGGTCTCCTTTACTGGAAATTTCTTAAAATTTGTTATTAAAGATAATGACTGATACTAGCTGGTTATGGTGAAGAATAGCAAAGGATATTTTGCATAAAGAGGTTAGCAATAGGGAGTTACTTCCAGCTTTTACAAACTTTAATGCTCCTAAAAACAGAGAAGCACAATATTCCCAGAGAAGCACAATAATTTAAAGATTATAATGATAAGTACAAGACTATTTTTAGATATGTATAATACATTTGCCCATGAAATGGGAGCTATAGAAGATATCATAATATATATTAAAAATGCTGGAAACACTATGCAACATTTAATAGAAAAAAATGCTTTCTACAATCAAAATTTCAGTTTTACCCAACCTCCAAGACCTAAAGGATCAGCTGACACACTAATGAATTCTTAGGCTACAGTGATCTATGTAAAACAAAAATTTTATTTATTGTGTAATGACTTCTACAGATAATTTACTTTACATTGTGCTAGAGGTTGGAGCTACTGTCATTTCAGAGCAGAGATCAATATCAGATGTTTAGCTGATAATTTTTTCCCTGAGGATCTCTGATCCAACTATCAGAGTCATATTATCCTGTTTGATATATATGACATGACTTGGCTACAGCCAAAGTACCACCGGGTGTATAGATTACACCTGAAAACTGATTATTCATGTTCATCAATGGGGACAGTTTTCAGTCAGGAAGGAAAGAGTATTTCTTTGAAAAACTTTTGGCTATTAAAAATTACAAGATGACCCTACAAAGTGAACAAGAATGACATTTTAGGTTACCTTCAGTCACCATTCTGTACTTACATATTCGAACATTAATAATAGCTAATAATCACTGCTACAGACTGAATACTGTACAGTTCAGGCACTAACTGATGTGCATAAACTCAGCTCTACAGAGTTACTTAACCCAGTAGTCTTTTCCTGCAGATATCTATTTCCTTCCCAAAGATACTCCAAGTTTCCTTCTTACACATAAAACAGAAGTCAACTGCATTAAAGAAATTAAGATGTTAAGGGCTTTTAAATATACAAAAAAAAAAAGGAGGGGGGGAAGAAAAAGAGCATCGACAGACTATCATTATGGATAGAGATTTTTATTTAGATTAATACAGAATCAGGTAATTATATTGAGATTCAACTAATCTTGCTATCAATCAATGTATTTTTGAAAATATAACTGAAATCAAACCACAAGCTTTAGCACTTACATAGATAACATGCAAAATATTATGACATCTTCAAACTTTACTTAGGCTTCTGAATTTTAATCCTAGTGCAGAAAGTACTCACTGATGAAAAATAACTCAGACAGGGAAAAACAATGAGTAGCAAAACACTATGATGAACCAAACATGAAACATTAAATTTTTCAAGTTTTCACTTTTAATCTAATCTACTAGCCCATGCTGAAGTCCTTCCATTTCTTGAAAATGTATTTCAACTTGCAGGACAACATTTGTTTCCAAGTAGTGATTATCAGAAAGGACTCACTGTAAGAAACACAATGCATTCACATGGGAAGAGCCAAACATAAGAGACCACTACTGGAAGTACAGCTGCATCCAGAGTATATCCACAGAGCAGATTATGCTACGTATGCTAAACATAACTATATTTGTAAAACAGAAGATTCTCACATCCGGAAATCCACATGGATTCCCACATGGTTTTGAGTGTGTGGTTCTATACTAATACATTTCAAAGCTCTTGGCCAAGATCATTTGGAGCTAATTTTATGTTAATGACAGGGCAATTCACTCACTGCAGAAAGGAATTATGTATATGGAGCAAATGAATGATTAGTACAAGATCAACACTGTCAGGAAGATCATCTTGTCCTGCCATTCTTTGCTCCTTTTATTTCCCACATCCCCACCCCATTTATCTACAATCCATCATCCTTCATCCAAAATTTTATTTTCTTCTTTTTTTTTTTCTTTCAGGAAAATCATATGGCTTGTATTCATAGATTACTGTGATTATTACCAGAGAGGTAAGTGGGAAGATTTAGAGCCTAAGACATATGGGGAATGAAATGAGTACAATAACTACAGAGTTTAAAAGTTTGGGAACTAGTGGGCTTGTTTTTCTCCAGAGTGGCAGGCCTGCAGCCAAAGCAGACAGTGTAAAACATTTCTTTGTTCCTTCTTTTTTCTTTCACTCTTTCTCTTTCTCTCTTTCTCCCTTTGGAGTTTTTGTAAGACATGCATGTGAAGATGAAGAAAGTATTTAATAAACCTCTCCAAAAATTACATTTTAGAATACTAAAGGCACACTGTTACTCTCTGCCAAACTCAAGAGATTACTATAGGCTTCAGGAAAAATACACAGTGGAGGAGAAGATAAATAGCCATCAGTCATCCACTCAGCAGCCAGGAATTTACATGGAAATGAAAGCAGAAATGCTGCTGTTAAAATCAGGAAACAGAGTTTAGGAAAACACCGTAGGGAAAGACATCTCACAGCAAAAAAGGCTGTGCCTTTGCAAACAAATGAGCATTTGAACCCATGGAATTGCACAATACAACAACTGTATTAGGAGTCTGCAGAGTATATATTTGCACACACCAGAAGCAATCCAGTCACAACTAACTGTAATAGTTTGGAGTCATGACACTTGGAATCAGTAACATAGTCTTAGGGAGACATTGGATTCTATATCTCCCAAGATTTAACTGCCCTCATTGTAAATAATTTACAACTCCTATACAGAATAAATACTTCAAAATATTTCTTTAAAAACACAAGCACATAAAATTAATGTCATTTGAAATGCAGAAACAGCCCACTAGACAAGGGAAAATGAGGTATTAGGTCTGGTTCCCATTAAAAACTAGAAAACCTTTTAATTGTTCTGGCTAATTTTTAATAGGACACTGAGTCCTATTCATTTCCTAGGCTTTTTTACCGTTAATGATCCAAAAAACTAATTCCTAGCCAGGAGTTTAGGAGCCTGCTAATGACCTTTACTGTTTATGTGTGGTTAGCTTTTCACACACTTGTGGCCCTCCTCTGACTGAAGATTTCTTGTTCCTTGCTGAATTCCTCCGTGACAGGAGTCTATAGAGAAAACCTTACTGCATGTGGTAGGAATGCAAACTTGTAGTTCACTGTGGACAGCCCTGCTGTGACTACAAGTTTTCAAGTTCAAATCTTTAGGCTTTCTTTCTACATCTACACAGTAACAAAAACAGACTAACACTGAAAACCCTTATCAGATTTTACCATGCGGAGAAAGCTAACATGTCAGGATTATTTCTAATTATAGTAAATAATTATAAAATGACACACAGTAAATGAGCAAGCACTACAAAGTCAGAATATTTAAGGACTCATGTAGCTGGCACATCTATAAACATGGAAAAATTTTTCCCTAGTCTGAAACTGGTGCAATCACTAGTTCTCATGATACTTTATTTGCTCGAAATAATTTACTTTGATGCTCTAATTTGCTGATGTTTTTACTGGTGTGTGAGACTGCAACAGTCAATTCTAAGGTAACTGCATTCTTCCTGATAAACGACTCCATTTTGAGGGAATAGTGATCTATTGAGACAAAGTTCAGATTTTTGACAGATCAGCACAGGTAAGTTTTTAAAGTTTTAGTTATTTAATAATTTATTGACAGTTTCTCAAACAGCTCTGTTCTGTTTTGAAAAGGCAATCCTTGCCTTCCATCTCCACATTACTCGACTCAATGTGCAGCATCAACTCCAAGGTCTCACCTTTCTGCATCACACCCAAGCATCATGCACTTGTCTATGGAGAGTACTGGTCAGTGCAACTGTGGAATATTATTAATATGCTGCATACAAACCACACACATCATGTCATTGTGGAGGACTTTTTTACAATATCCAGAAATGTTGAAAGCCCAAAGTTCTTTTGCACCACAGAAGTCAGTTTGGTGTCCGTAACTTGTAAACTGATTTAAATTAATGTAATATGTCCATTGTGGAGTAACCCCAACACGCAGCTAAGCAACACACAGCTGCTCACCTACTCCCCACCCCCTCATCCAAGTTGGAAAAGGTAAGAGGAAAGGAAGAGCAAAAAGAGTAAAGGAAAGGAAGAGTAAAAGCAATAAAACTTGTGGACCGAGATAAAAGTTGTTTAATAAGAGAGGGAAAGATAACAAAACAAGCAATGCAAAGGCAATCACTCAGCATCTCCCATGGGCAGACCAACACCCAGACAGTTCTGAGCAAAAAACAGTTAACTTTGTAGAACCCTCTACTTTCCCTTTTTATTACTATGCACAATGTTATATTGCTATGTTATATTCATTGGCATGGAATAGCTCTTGGGTTAGTTTGGGTGATCTGTCTCGTATCCCAGCCTACTGTACATCCCCAGTCTATTCACAGGGAGGGCAGAGTGAGAATCAGAGAAGGCCCTGATGCTGTGCAAATGCTGTTCAGCAATAGCTAAAACATAGGTGAGCTATCAGCATTGTTTGGTCACAAATCCAAAACACAGCACCCTATAGGCTGCTATGAAAAACATTAAAATCCCAGCCAAACTCAGTACAGAGACCCACACATCCACTTTCACAAAGAAATTTTGTGTTCAGCATGTCATTTTACTGCTTCTAGTGGTTGCTTGTTTGTTTTACAAACACTATGTTAAGAGAAAAAGCTTAATGAATGTAAAAGAAAAAAGTCAATCTTTCCTCTGCAAGGCTGTTTCAGAAGGGTTAGTTCAGAATGTCATGACAGAGAATATTAAAGCGAGTAGACCAGAAACATGCTCACAACTCAATAAGCATGTTTTTGGAGAGGCCAGTATGTGTATGGATTTGACGGTGTTAAAAATTGAGACTAAAAGCTGAACAATGGATTCAGAAATTAAGAGCTCCTTGTGCTACAATCATGATTCACCATCTGGTGGTTCTGTACTTATGTCTAGTAGGCTTGGGGACTTCTGTAGTGTTGCAGGAAAGGCATAAATCTTCAAGAATGAACAGGACTCCTAAGCCATAGGAGAAAATCTGCTTCTGCTTTTCCCTCCTTCTGCTGTCTTTCCTTCTGTTAGTTAAATTTTCACTTACCTTCTTTTTTCCACTATTTCTGTTTGTGTAAGAGCAGAATGAAAAGGTCTACTAGTCAACTTTTGGTAGCTGCTGCTGCTAAGAGCCAAAAAGCAGAAAGGACAGAAGTATCTTGGCAAGGAAACAGAAGCACCAGACAAAAAGGGGATGAGATTAGTGGGCATCTGGTAACATCACTGTCAGAAAAGAAAATTCAACTTGTAACATTATGAACCATCAGAACCTCAACATCAAAGTGATTATCAGCCTCATGAAATAATATTAAATCTCCACTAACAAGCCAATTTAAGAATTTTACAAGACAAAAATGAACTTCATTAAGAAATTGAAAAAAAAGACTCTAATTTTTCCCCCCCTCTTTCTCTGACAAAGAGAAGTTTTAACAGAAATCAAAAGGAGACATGAGTTTATACAATTTTGATCTTATTTAGAGTAGCAAAGTAGGTGAAAACTGTGGAGATGAGACATGATAATTGCAGCAGTTTTTTAAAGGTAGCCTATAGGTTATGCAGGTAAAAACAATTAAATTAGTTTTGCCTGCAAGAATTTGTAATAAGCGTGCCTATTTCAGTCATTACAAAGCGGCATAACACTTTTTAAAATTTTTTCTTTCTCAAAAATATCAAATCAATTGCTTGTGGTTTGAATTTGTAAATAAAGGAAAATTATGTTTCATCAGCTATGCCACACTGTAAACTTTAGAAAGAGAGAGCAACTGGTTGCCAGAGGTAAGACAAGTAGGGGGGAAAAAAAGGAAGCCAAAAGATCTTTTGCAATTATTTACTTTTCATTTGACACCACAGACACTAAGCTACATTGCTCGCAGCTGTGGCGTTTACATGGTACTACACTAGGATATAATGAAGAGGTTTGTAAGTGGGATGGCCCTAAGTGGGAATTATTTCTTGGAAGCCTGTGGAAATAATTCCATAACTTTTAAAGACCCAAAAAGCTTTATTTCTGAATTTCTGCTACAAGTTGTACTTTTTACACTTAGTTTCAATTTTAACTTCATTTCATGGTAGCTTTTGATCTACAGGTTGTATAACATTTTCTGGGTGCTTACATATTACCAAGTTCTCACTCACGTGCACTAAAATCTATATTTGTATGTCCTCACCACATTTTAAGAAGGTAACTTTAGGAAACAGAACTTGAAAATGTCACACAGGCTTAGTTTCTAACATTTCTATCAGGCATGTATTGTAATAAAAAGTAATTATTTTTCAAGTAACTGAAAATTACTCCACATCATCACTTTTCTCAATTGAGTATATACATATACATCAGAGGAAGAGTATGACTTTGAAGCTCCATTTTCATTAGCTAAACTAAATATGGTATTTGTAACATTTAGGCCCTAAACAGTATTGTATTCAACCTAAACGATTAAAATATTTATTGCTATTAGCATGATGGCTTTTTCTGTCATTTTAGGAGCTAATATAACATAAGACTTATGCATCATGTTATATTATACCATTTCCCCTAAGGTCCAAACACCGGTTATAACTGCATAGCATATTTGACTTTTGTATATATTGTTTAATAAAATTTTTGTCTCGTTAAGTTTCAACATTGTCCTGTTACTCAATTTTACTCCAGCTTCCATCATTAGCAGCAGGACACAAATCTCAAGTAAGCAGGAATTAACAAAGGAAGCAATTTTATTCAGTATCTTTAATTGAACAAAATATAAGAACTACAATTCTAAATAAATATATATTAAATTGTGTAATTAAATGTGCATAGAGTATATTTTCCTGGCTAGGGAAAAGAGGTACTGACTTGATGTAAAGAGCTTATATAACTGGATATCCTCCTAGTCACTAAACAGTAAGAGTTCAGTGTTCTTAGAGAATGTAATTTTGAAGTTTCAGAATTTTAAAAGCTGTATAAATCATGATGTAAATCCACCTTCATTTAAATACTAAACTATGAGAAAAGTATCTGATTTAAATCACTTTGAATTTGAAAATCCATCTGCTCCAAGGCTCCCAACAGATGTTTTGCAAGCTCTTCTAACTTCAGATTAGTTCAAAATTTAGCTCTTCTAATCTACTGTGTTTGTAGATAGAAAAAACTTAAGTATTTTCCATATATGAGCCACTGTAAAAATTTTCCCTCAATTCTAAAATCTTCCTCTACAAATGGATAGCTCTCTGTTTTTAGAGCACTTGATTTCATACAATATCAAGAGTTCTTATGATAGAAGCAAGCTGGCTTTAACTAAATACACTGATGGTGTGTGAAAATATATGACACAAATTCCTGAGCTGGTATTTACAATCCATTCTTCAGAATAAGTCTCATTTTCTAGCTTCTGCTGAAGAAGCAGAACTTCTGCAAGCTAGGCTATTTAGCATTCAAAACCAGTTTCCTAAATATCCCATTTTGTGTTTTTAACTGTTTGTTATTAAGCATTTAACAGATTTCATTCCGTAGAAATCTCTTCCTTGAATATTAAGTTGTGGCTTTAATTTTCAGCAAAGCCAGTAGGGTAGACAAAAATGCCTTGATGTGGTTGCAGCTGTTTTCTGTTACAAAACCCCATTTCTTTTTCTTTTTTTCTTTCTTTTTCCTTTTTTTTTTTTNTTTTTTTTTTTTTTTAACTGCAACAAAGTATCTAGAGATTTTAAGAATGCTTACAGGTCTATAATCTACTGGAGGAACAGAAAATGTTCTAGAACAGAAGTGTTCAAGGCCAGGTCCGATGTGGCTCTGAGCAACCTAGTCTAGTGGAAGGCGTCCCTAGCCATGGCAAGGCAGTTGGAACTAGATGGCATTCAAATTCCTTCCAACCCAAACTGTTCTATCCTTCTATAATTCCGTGGTAACAGAGAAGTCACAAACACATGGTCTATGCAGTTAAGTGTACTTTAGCCTTACTAAATATGGAAAGGACTGGCCCAAGGAGCAGCAGGACATAAAGAGTCATCTAAAGCAACTACAGACAGAAGCTTCAGACTCAATTTTGTGATATTCTTTGGAGATATCTTTTAAAGTGACTCTTAATTGGCCTTGTGTATCAATAGCAACAGGCACATCTAAATATTGACTTTTTCTAAATAACCTATTAATGTATATAGTAAACCTGACCTGTAGGACATATTTTAAAGGCATAAATATTCTCTTCCGATAGGAGAAGTATTACATGAAGGAAGGTCTGCTATATGTAGAATAAGAAGATACATAAACCCACAGGGTTCTCCAGGGAAGTAATACAGGTAAGGCACAATCTCAGTAATCCAAGTTAAGGTAAAGCAAAGTCTCTTTGATGAATGTGGTTTTCTAACAGAGTTTTTGACATCCTCCCTTTGTTTCACATTCAGACCACCTAAATCAAGAGCCTCAGCCAAGTGCTAATGTCAATTGTAGTTCTCCAAGGTCCTCACAGGCAGCAGAGAGACACCAGTACTGTGGATTGTAATCCAACCCAGCTAAAATTTAAAGACAGAACACTTAGAATTTTGCTTACTAATTACTGTTTTAAAATTGAAGCCTTTCTGACAACACAATTAAAAGGATACCAGCCAAAAGAGAATAAACGGGAAGAAGTAGAAATCAGTATTACAAAAGAAATTCAGCAAGTCGCAGAAAGACCTATAAAATATATTACTTTTCAGAAACTTATTGTGAAGAAATATATTGAAATACGGAATTGCCAAGACATGCAGCTTTAAATAACAAGACCCATAATGTATCACACAGGTTTAGCATTTCATCGTCTTGCTCCCACAAGCTCAATATAACAGCATGTACAGTTATGCCCATGTATAGGCAAATGCAAGAATTCAAACACTGAGAGACCGCATACCTCTCCAAATATATCAGGTCTAGAACAGTTGAAACTGTATTTTTTTCTTGTTTTAATCTTTTTATTGTTACAGTTTTAAAGAAAGGCTTGAGTTTTAACAGGCTCAAAAATTCTAGTGCAATTATGGCACTGCTGAAATCTAGAGCATTAACAGTACCAAAAATTACACAAGTTACGGGAATAAGAAAGATAAGTTGTCAATATTTGTAGTTCTGTGAATTACAAATATGGAATCCTACCTCATAGTCTCAGGACTATTAGGTCTCTTAAAAAAAACCAACTTCCCATTTACTGCTTCTGAAATGTTTCTGACCTTTTCAATTCATGGCACGGATAATTACACTCTTAACGGAAGACCCCATCTAAAATCTATGAAACTGTCATTGTCTTTAAGGGAAAGATGCCTGTTCATAAGTATAGATAAATGAGTAAGGGTATGGATAGTTGTGCCACATATCTGTCTCTGCTTGTGAGAGGCCAGAGAAAGAAAATTCTTTATCAGTTCTATTTGGTGGGGCCTGTTGCCACGAGGCAAGTGCAAAGTTTCTACAGGGAATGTTAGGTTGTAGCTGTGTTTGTCAATGTGGGCATATATTTTATGGAGCCTTGAAATAACATTTTTTAAAAAGAAAGAGAATAATATTAAGCTTTTTCCTCACTTAAGAATGGAAGGGTATTTTGAAATGAGGTAACTGCATCTGGCTCTTGTATTTCCATTCAAAAGGAAAACCCAAAAGCCTTTAGGAAGAATGTGATGAACAGTATTGCCCTAGGCAAAACATTTTATTTGGAGTTTCAAGCCTTCCTGCACCCGTTCTTGATTTTGGATAGGGGGCAGGGCAAACAACCTTTCAGTAAGTACAAGAACAGGAGCTTAAGCTTGAAACATTCAAATATATATTACCACAAAATTCTCATTTACCACATAACAATAACAGTAAAAAAGCTGAGACTAAGGTAATACAAGTGCTAATCTATTGTTACCACTTTATGTTCAGCAGCTGTCTTTACAAAGACACACAAAAAGCAAAACTGTAACATTATTCCTTTTTTTTTTCTAAGTACAAAAGGCACTGCTCAGAAAGTCTAGTTGTTAAAGTAAACTTCAGTTTTGATTGTTTATTTAAAAACACTTTTTCCTCAGGCTTGTCTAACAAAGTAAATGTGCAACACTACTAATGACTACATTCCTGCTGGCATGATAAGTTTCATATATTATTATAAACAAAACCCATGTATTTTATGTCTTTGACAAACTAGAAGCAGAATAAACATTTTAAGAACAGGTAAGAGAGCAAACCTCTCTATTTTTTTCTGAGGCAATTGATGCCTTTTCCTGGGCTTAAAATCAAAAAGCCAGACACGGTTAGAGGGGAAAAAGGGAATTTACCTCAGTGTTTATTAAGGATCCTTAGATCCGGGCACGAGTATCCCACAGGAATGCCCTGCCCGGCCCGATGCATCGAAAAGCCCCCCCCGCGACGACTTGCTTATACAATTATAGACATTGCATATTAGCATATCTATCACGGATTCCCCAATGGGAGGCTCAAGAGAAGCCCCCCATTCAGGATTGTCCCCCCCCGCATGGGTCTATCTTAGTTTACAGAATGTGTTCTGGAGGGGACCTTGGATTTGGGGCTCTGACGCCCTCACTACGACAAGCCAAGATGTTTAATCTTTTAACTTAACAGAACTTTGGGTTTAAACTAGCTATCAGCCTTAGGGAATTACAAGTATGTGGGCTAAAAAGTGTTTGGGATACACAGAAGCTGCATGAAAGCATATATGAAGGTGAATATGAGAAATATATATAAAAAGCAAAAATCATTATGGCATCACAATGAGGGAGAACTTCAGCTACACTCTGCCACTAACCTTACAATAATTTTCTACTCCCTAGGCCTTAGCAGTAAAAACCACTTCCAGCATCTTCAATTGTTCTTCACCTCACATCATGTAGCAAGGACAACTAAAAAAGTACAGGCATTCAAAGTGCTGCAGTTCCTTATTGTTATTATCCTGGTTCATGTATTCAGAAGCACAGGTATCTGCATAGAGCCAAAAAGCAAGAAAGCCCTTACTCAGTTTAGAGACACAGTAAGTTGATCTAACTATGGAAGCTATGCACCAAAAGGGACACAACACATTGCTGTAGTACACATTTTCTCCACTTACTTATTTCCTGGTAAATCCATGCCTGGTAGATAAGAGATGGCTGCATGTTTGTAACTAGAAGCAACAAGGGCATTCAACAGGTCACACAATCACACTGGGAATGTTCCTGTACTTCTTCCTCATCACCAAGGAGCACGCCACAAGCCAAGTGACAGATGTACATGAAATCAGACAGCCCAAACAGCATATACTAAGCATAAGCATACCAGCTTTCCTGAGCCAGGGACAAAAAATAATTACACTCGTGTAGAAGGCTTTACAGTAAAAAGACTCATGGTTTAAAAAATAATGTCTTGATGATAGAAGAGTAGTGTTTGAATTTTCAACCATTTTCTGCAGAATGTGCTCATATGTAAAATTCAAAACAGCTGAGTAAATATTGATTCTAAGAAATTTTGCTTGTAGAGAAATTAAAACAATTCTAGAAACAACAAACAAATTACAAAAATGTAAAATGATACAGCTTCATGTGACTCAGAAAAGTTAGTATTTTGCAGTTTGAAATGTATACTTTCAGTAGGAATAGCTAACATATTTTTAAATTAAGCTTGTGATAATCCCATTTATACTCAATGATGTACACTGTTGCACAAAAAGGAAAAAAATTCTAATATTTCCCCTAGTAAAAGATATGAAAGCATCAAAAGGCTCATGTTTTTCAAAAGAAAGTTAGGTAAATTTATCATACATTTGGGATACAGGTGACTCTGCTAAAGCTGGAGTCTGCCTTTTGCCCATAAAGTCAAAGTTCACATGTCACTCAAAAGATCTGAAAGATTAATTTACAAAAAGTCTGTGTGATCATATTACAAGGTCAATGGCTTAAACACAAAGCACTGTGCACCTCAGTTGCTTGGAACTTTCTTTACTGCACAGTGGAATGTTTTTGCCCAGTTGCTTCGGTAAAAAAGAACAACCAAAGTTCACAGCTGTGTTTCTGATGAATTAATGATGACATTGTTGGTTTTAGAGGACACTACACTACTCTCAGTTATGTGGAATCACAGCTACTGAATCACTAGGCAGTGACAGAGTCAAGTGTTTCATGTGCTTCTTCCAGGCAGTTAGGAGAAACCTACTTATTCATTAGGTTAATTCAGATAGAGAGTTCCTTTTGACATACATTGAGGAAAGAACTGATCACGTTTTTTGAAACAAAACATAGGAGCTTAGGGTCAATGATAAATGTCTAAAAATCATACCTTCTTTTACCAAGAACACTCACTGCTTAGGTTAACAGGTTTTTCTATTAGGCTTATTAAACTTTCAAACTTTTTAGACTTCCAGGATAGATGGGCAAATGATTCAAATGATATGTACCAAGGACCAGACTGAAAAACAGTTTATATATCAAACTAAGACAAATATAACATATGTTCATAGAAAGATATATATCTCTGAAAATACATAGAGCAGCAGCAGTTTCCAGCACTATTATGCTGCATAAGATGCAATAAAAGGAAACTAGAAGAGATGGAAGTTCCACATATCTGCTTTTCTTATGCTAATGACAATAATAAAAACATACATAAACCTGTTGTTTCAGACATAAAAGTGTATGTAAATATCAAGTTTGGATACAGCTACAATCTGGAAGGATGATGCTGTGTAGTAGTATAACCTTTACAATGTGACTGCATGTATGTATACCAGCCTGGCTGGCACAATTTGAGAGTTATATTTAATTCCTAAGATGAATGAGTTTTAATTAAGAAAGACACATAATGGATCTGGGCCACACAATGATACTGTATCCTTTCCAGAGACATCAGAAACTCATTCCTTCTGGAATTTTAAGAATGAATTGTTGTGGAACTCACTGGTCTGCCTGGCAGGACACACAATCGACTTGTTCTTGCCTTATGGAATCTATTCACGCATGTATCCCCTTACAAGTATTAAGCACCACTTCACATGGGAATTATTTAAATGCACTTGATGCATTTGACACAGTCTATATTTTATTTTATGCATTATCGGAAGAATATTCCTTACATGGGTGAGTCATTTCTAGCTTTATGTGAGCCAGTTTAATATTGGCTACTGGGAGCTATAGGCTGTCAGGCACCAGAGTAAAAAGCCATAAAATGGAATACAGAGAAAATAACAAGGCGAGGGACACGACATAAGTACTTTTGTATTGTATCCCTAAGTCACTCTTGGGAAAGAGGATTAAGGCACTTCAGTCTCCCTACTCAGAGCTGGAAGTGCTAAGCACTGTGTCACAACATCTTGCACCTTTTTAGGCGTGCTGTCTTTGGCTTGGCTTTCTCCACATGACAGAGCACAGTTTCATCAACAACCATGAACAGGACTGCACCGAATCTATTCCACAGCTTATCAAGGATGGATAGGTTTCACTTAGAAGACCACACTTTTGGTTTGAAACAGTGGGCTTACTAAGAACCAAATTTAGTTCCCCCATTGCCAAGTGAATATTTGAACCATGAGATAAATTGAGTAATTAGAAGAGCTCTTCCTTGTTTGAAACAAAAATGTTTTAAAAATGCCTAGCTTTACAAAATTCCTCTAGGTTTTAGATCTTAAGAAGACAAAGGCACCTGACTGGAGCCCATATAAAAAAACCCCAAACTCCAGAAAGGGTGAGTCCACAGACGTTTGGGTTCTGAGTCTGGTTTTTTTTTCCCCTCTTACAAGTTAGCCCTAGGCTGTTCCCAGCTCAGTAAACTGGCTGCTCTGAATATTATTCTAAACCCACATAATCCTCACCCTGAACTGCAGAGAAAGCCCAGGAATTAACATACATTCACTCAATACAGCTTTAACTGACTTGCCCAAGGTGGGAGGGTGGAATATGCTAAGCCACTGTACATACCTTTCTTTCACAATGTTTCTAAGATAGAAATTCACATCTTGCTTAAAAAAAAAAAAAAGCTCGGTAATGAAAAGATGAAAAGGAATCAGTAATTTAAGTCTCTCTCTCTCACTTGATTTATATCTCTGTATGTGGAGTGGGGTAAGGGTGTGCAAGTATGTATGCATATACCCACTATGCACCCTAATGAGTTAATTAAATCATTTACTGGCTTATTCACAAAACTAGAAATATTGGGAGGGGCACAGGAAAAGGCTGCAAATGAAACCAGTACAAAATAATAAAGTATTAAGAATAAATAAGTAAGTTAAGTGAATGTGTAGAATGCAAATTACTACTCTGCAGTACGTAATTAAAGAATTTTGTAAAGTCACAATATTTGACTCTGGGACTTGCAAAAAAAATCTGGATCACTGTATCTTCCAAAACCACAAACCAGACCCATATGTTCATGAAACAAACCATATGGAAAAAAAAAAATCAATCTTTTAAAAATATTCAGGAATAATAACAAGACTCATCAAAGAATTCTAATAATTTTTATAATGAGAAACCTAAGATTTATTCTTCTCATGACACAGGGAAAAAGTTCATGCTGAAGCCTTTAAAAGGCTACTCTGGGGAAAAAAAAAGTGGTGGATATTTGGTAATAAAAACAAATATAATGAGATAAAAAATAAAAGGACAGCTTTCCTTCTCTAAACGAGGCCTCTGTGTAACAGATGAGCAGTATTTGGTTGAGAGTTTTACCAGGAGGGAATCTTTTGGCTTTTGGACAGCTGTGAGGGGCAAGTACTGTACTGCCCATGCAAAAAGGGGAATAGCGTGACAAAGAGGAGGAGTGAAAGCCTTGCCATGCTCCTAGTGCTTACGTTGGTTACAGCTACATTATAAAGACACGCCTGCCTCAACTTAGAGCACTGCAGAAAAGGTGCCAACAGATCCTGAGACAAGAACAGTTACACAGTCAAGGAACTAATGATACATCTTACTCAATCCCTCACCCTAGTACAGAAGTGAATCTGATGCTAAATTTAAAAAACACCTGTGGCTATTCTGAAGCTGCTGCAAATTAAACAAAAGAAGTTTAACCTACTAAACTTCAATTCCTGCTAGAAGTTCTATACACAGTTTCTATCATGCAGGAAATAAAGACCAAGGATACTGTACCCATAAAAGGGTAAATTATGTTTTTAATCCAATTTCTATTCTGGCTTTTCTATATAATTGTTTTCTGTTCAGCTACTTAACTGTATCTCAGTTTAATATATTTGAAAAAAATTACTATCAAAGGGACAAAATGATTCAGTCAAAAGATTGACATAGAAGTCTGTGTTCCTTGAATAAAATATATTATATAATGCAAGAAAGAATACTAGTATGGGCAAACTATGCAATACTGTATATGCTAAAAATTAGAACTCAGACCTACAAACCTTTTTGCACAATGCTGTTTTTACTCATACACATGATTGCAAAACTGAGATTACAGCAAAAAAAATAGAATTTGAGAAAGGTAAGCACAAAAAAAGTCAAACAATAAAGGGAAAATTGAATTCTGTATTTCTTCTGAAATTAGACACAGTATGACGCCTCAAGAGATTAAATTTTACATTATTTGAACAGTAAAGTATTTTATTGACAGCCATGTAACAGTAAGATTACTATAAAATATTGGAAAGAGAAAAACATTGATGAAGAGAGCTAAAAACAAGAGGTGACATACCTCACAAAACTGAAGGAATGTTTAATTCAACCTCCTCTATTATTAATGCCTTCACTACCTATTTCATGTAATTTAGGAACCATACTCTTAATACTACCATTTTCTCTTCACTTACCTCACACAAAGAAAAATAACACAAGCAGAAAGTCTATAGTCTGTTCATCAGCACACATCTTCTAATCTCTGCGTATGCATTGACACAGACTGTAATCACATCTGATATGTTAGCGCAGTTCAGTGACTCCTTTATCACTGTTTAATCCTGACTGCTATATATCTTACAACTCCCAACTATCTACACAGCAACTATTGCACAGCATGTCTGGCACTATAAAACTACTAAACTTCAGTTAAAATTACAGCATTGCTAAACTTACTAAAACCATTGCTAACGATGAGTGCAAAAGGTAGCTTTCTTAAGGGGATTAGCTTGGACATTGTACAGTACTACCTGATGAGAACATTACATTTCAAGCATATGAACATTTCAGACAATAGAAAATATCACTAGGTAAAGCCAGGGCATTCTGATATGCTCTTTGCACCTGCATATTTCAGCGTTCCTGTCATATAACTACAAGGAGTTTGAGTAGAGCCACAGACAATATCCAGATGTGAGATTATCTGATGCATCTTTTAATAGCACCAAGGAACTCACAGCCTACGGAAGGTAAAGGGCAAAAGGATTCAGAAAAATTCTTTTCCTTTTTAATTTTGGCTGGTTCAAAGGGTTGCTTGGGGGCAAGGTGCTTCAAAACCACTTCAGGGTGGTCCACTGTAGTTTAATTCTCCTGCTCATCACTCTCCTTGGCATCTAAATATGAGAGAAATTCTTGTAAAGCAGTACAAAATACTTGTTTGTATTTCCCTGCTTTGGAGGATTTTCTTCCTGTAAATCACAAGACCTTTAGAGTTCATCTATATCCACTAGCACCTCTACCCAGCGTATTTTCCAAAAACAAGATAAATATATCTAAACAAAATTCCACTCTAAATTTTCAGACATGTACCTTATCCCAGCCTTGCCAAAAGTCAAGGATTACTATCATGTAATTCGTAGTTATAACAGGTGAAGCATGGTATTCATACTTATGGTAACCAGAATTATGCTTTTAATGCATTTCCTCCTTTCTTCATAAACATTCAGAACACTGAGTTTGTCTGGTTTTGTTCAGTATGAAACAGTCAACCAATGCAGTATAGCCAATAAAATATTCAAAAATAAATAGAAAAATCATTTGATTGACAGAAGTTAGTATGAGTAGGTATCAAATACTTAGTCAGATTTCTTCAAAGATACGAACTCATTTTATTAAATATAGAATCTCAGGATCATAGCATAGTTGAGGTTGGAAGGGACCTCTGGAGATTGTCTAGTCCAAATACTCTGCTTAAGGCAGAATCAGTTAGAGTAGGTTGATCGGGCTGTGTCCAGTCAGGTTCCAACCCTCTTTGGGGATGAAGACTCCACAGCCTCTTAGTCACCTGTCCTAGTGTTCAATCACTTTTAAAGGTTTGAGGCTTTCCCCCATATGTTTAAAAGGAACGTCTTGTATTTGTTTGCACCCATCTATTCTTTTTTTTCCTGAAGGAAAAGATACGAAAATAATGTTTATGAAGCATGATTCGTGAGCTAGTTTCCACCAACTGCATTCTGAGTCTAGTTAAACTTCAATAACCCCATAATACTTACAAAGGACTGTCTGAAAAACATTCACACAATGCCAGGAATTTAATACTCTTAACCAACACAAGTTTTTAAAGCTCTTTCTCAAAAAACTCAAACAATATTTGCCATCATCAATAAGCACAAGGAAGACTCTCTATCTCACATTTCATCTTCTAACACCAAGTTAATTAATTTTCCTTCAACAGTCTCAGTAAATCATCATAACAGTTTGACAACACATTGTTCATGAACATCATCTTCTGGGCTTGCTACAGTCACTATTAGCTTGACTGTTCTAAAAAAGCTAAAACTGTTCTAAAAAGCTAAAATCATCAGCCAGTTGCTGGGTTTCATAAGATGGCTAACAACACGAAGATTAAAAAAACCCAGACAAACATGAAAGAATGGATGAAATTCATCTGAGTTTGACACTGGGATTTGTTGTCAAGTCAAACATTTACCAAGAACTTTCTAGTACAAAACTGCTCTTTGTCAAATATATAAACTAAATGTCTGAGTCTAAGGCTGTGCATGGACTGCCATCCAATGTGATGGCTGCTGTTAGTGAAACCTTACATAAATAGCTGTTAGAAGGAAAACCATGGCAACAGAGAACTCAGGGTAGGCCAGCTATCCTGAATCTACTCCTGATCTCCAGAGTTTGTGCAGTCCACAGTGAATCCATTCTAATGACAGCTCCATTACCAGTGATAGCACCACTGCCATGGTCAGAGTTCTGGATGTAGACTGAGAGATGGCAGAGGGTGGTGTAATACCCGTATTCTTAACGTTGTATTAAACCCTACAGAAATTGCATACTTCTGCTTTATCTCCCCACCCTCTTGGGACAAGGGGTCGTCTCTGCCAGTCTTGTTGATCACTACCCTCAAATATACTTTTTTTTCCAGGTTGTTTTAGGGGCACCTGAATTGCCAAGCGCTTACTGAACTTGTGCTAAACATCATGTCTGTTCCCACAGCATACAGGCAAGTGACTTAAGAGCCACAACCTACTCCAGTTCACAGTGTTTCTTTCTTCAACCACCAAGAACAAGCCCCAGATTGCAAGTTAGGGAAAACTCCAGAGATTTCTAGTATGAGAGTCTAGACGTACAACATCTGCGCAATAAAACTAAACTGATGCTTGCTATTTCCCATCATGAAATCCGAGTGAATCATAGAGATCAAAGATTATTTTAGGCCTCTCAGTCTTGGCTAAAAACTCTTATTTTATTCACAAAACTATAAATTAATACTAATACTCCATCAACTCCTTCATTGTCCCTTTTGCTTTTCTTCCTATCTTCTTTTTCAAATACTAGTACAAAAATGAGAAGTTTGCTTCACTGATTACTAAGTCTATGAGGTCTGTGAGTTTTCTTTGACAATGAGAAATTTACTAGATGTGCCTTAGCAGACCAACAATTGGATTTAAAATTGGATTTAATGCTTGGGGAAATACTCTTCTGTACCAGAGTAACATTTTTATTCCTAAGTGATTCACCCTATGACAATAAGGTATTCACATTATGAGAACAATTCCAGGTCTCAGGTTAAGTTAATACTGCATAACCTGAGATGCAAAGCATTTTTAACTTTTATTGAGGCTTCATGACTGCTCAAATCCATACTTAATGCTTTCAAATGAACAGAATTAAAAATGGAATAAAAGATAAAATACATCAAAGAAAACATTTACTTGGCAATGTTATATACACTGTTAATATACAATGAAAAATAAACTACACTACACAGTGTAGTTTTTGATCTACCTAGTACTTGTTGATCTACCTTCTCATGAATGAATGCTTATCTCAATTCTCTTCTTTACTAACTGAGGATGTTTTACAGGCATTTCACAGATGACTGTTACTGGAGTGCCTTCAGATATAATGTAATTTGTATTCAGCATTTCACAGGTACAGATGTATTGATAATCTAGGGAAACTGTACCCTCACCATAATGTCTTATTCAACATATCCACTCTAGGTCTTGAAATAACCAATTCTTTTGAGGATTGCAGTTTCCCTATTACTGCTGTCTGTCACTGCGTCTAGCTCTAACTTTTATGAAATTCTGTGACATCTCCTCTTGCCTATATAGAAAATTAGACATTTTGAAAAGAAACATGAAAAATCACCTAGAAGAGACTATGAAAGATCTCCTATTCCAAGCCCTCTAGAAATATTTAACTATCCCCATGCCATTTCCAATTCAGCTTTTGTCTAATGTCTTTTCAGGCCCCTAGTGGATACAGGTTACTTAAAAACCCAAGCTATTTACTGTTTTCTTAACATCTAACCTCGATTTTTTTTTTTGTTCTTAAAATGAAACACAATTTCTGTTTTGTCTTTTCATTACGGAAACCATTTCCTTCATTCCACTTTACAGAAGAGCATACTTGAAGACTGCTACCACTTCCTCCCAAGAGTTCTGTCATTCATTCCTACTCATCCCAAGGCTTTCCATATTGGTGTAGTTATTTTCCAGGTCTGTGATCTAGGCATCTAGACATTGTTTGATGGTCTCCTTTGCTCTTGCATCAAACAGTCCACTGCTCTTTCACCAAGGTTTGCATAACAGAGTATGGGATTCTAACTGAGACCTAACAAACCTCCACAGAAAAGAAATCTATCTTTGTTATGCATCACAGTATGATGGTCCACAGTTTTTGCAACATGACTCAAGCAGTTCAGGATCTGCTATAAACCTGAGAAACTTTCCACCTGAACAGGTATTGTCCTTTTTATTTGTGCTGTTATTTCTAATTACAGCACCTTGATGAACTATAGCCTATTTTTGGATCATTTTTATACAATACTAATTTTTTTTAAGATGCTGACACATCTGTCAACCTCATGCTACCAAAAAATTAATAAGCATATTGTTCATTTTAATTTCCAGGTCATAAATGAAATTTCAAAATAAAATTGAGCCAAGGAAAAATCCCTTCACAGTCATGTTTCACTGACTTTTCTACAGTGAACATTTAATGTTGCTAGCCTGCATGCGTAAACTGATTTGAACCCAGCATCAGTCTACTGGTTCTATGTAAATGGCCTCTGCTACACTGCCATAGGAAGAAGTCCTTTTTCATTATACTATTTTTCTTGACAAATCTGTTTGCTGTTTCATCCTTGTTATTTTTTCCTTATTTTTAAAAAGCAAGAACCTCTTTTCCCATTTGCTGTCTCTCAGTAACAACTCTTGTGGCTGTTTTTAATTTTGACTAAGAATATTTCTGAGATTTCTTCTTGCAGTAATTTAAGTCTGATGAAGCCCATCAACCAGATAATGTTTTTGAAAACATCCAGTCTCTGTAGAGAATCTATCTTACTTTTGGGGGGATATTTTTCTATGGATAGAGATGCTAGTTCACTGATACTAGAAATAGTAAGGTTAGCGCTTGTATACAATTTTTTTTACCAAAGCATGTTGTAAAAAGAAAAAAAAAAAATTATGAACTTTGTCCTTAGCATGACTTAAAACAGGTTTGGTCCTCCTTTTAGGAGAAGGGTTTTCTAACATACAGTGTTGCTTTCTTTGACATAACTTGCTCATTTCAGCAGCTATGAGCCTTAGCCTTTATGAAAATTCTCTAAGCTGATATTTTTTCTTTTCTATTTATCCATATTACCTTACTAACGCAAGATTATTTTCCCTTTTCATATACTGTCTTATTGTGTTTGAAATCAACAAATGAGCTCCAAGTCCTCTTTTGCAAATGAACTACCTTCACTTCTGACCTCTCACTTTTAAATGAGTTTGAAAGTTAGGGGGGTGGGAGGTTTGTTGTTTTTAAAAAAGGTTTCCTTTCAATCCTTATTCCCTTGAGAAGTTTAGTCCTATTTGTTCTCAGAGTCTGCTTCTTGATATCCACTGTTTCTATTTTGTTTTCTTTACTAAACATTGTGAGTGCCATCATTTTACTGTCACATCAATCAAGTTGCCTTTCACTTACCCATTCCTAGCTGATTTCTCACTATTTAAAACTACATCTATAGAAACTTTCCAGCAAGTTGCTTTCATTTTCCTTCTAAAAAGAGAAAAGTCAAAACACTATGACATTACTAAAAGGAAAAAAAGTCGCCAGTGAATGCTTGTTAAACTTACTCTATTATACCTTTCTCAAAGGATATCTGGGTAATTAAACATTTTGTCACACCACCAAATCCTAAACTGCTTGGTCAACTGCTTACAAAATTCTGCATACATTTGATGCCTTAGGTTTTGATTTCTATATTTTTCAAATCCTGTACTGCCTAGTGTATAACTCTGAAGTTTCTTGTAGCTTGTTAGCTGCTCTCTTAGGCCAGATAGACCCAACAAAACCTCTCTGAGCTTGCTGTTCAAGGACACGTGGGCTGTCCTAGGCCCAAAAGGTGTAAGCTGGGGCCATGAAAGAGGTGGAGAAATGGAAGAGAGCTAAAGTTTTAATTGGTGAATTTATGCTGATATGCAAATGGACCAAACCTATATCAGTGTCAAGAACTCGTGACTCGTTGTCCACCTTGGGGTCCATTTTATGGAAGCAGCCTCTGGCTCCCCAGGGTGTACCTTGAAGGCCCTTCAAATAAATACCTACCTTTATTCCCTTACTCCTGTCTAGTCTCTGTTTCTAGGTGGCTGGGAAGAGGCATCACATTTATTGATCCTCTGTGGTGATCTGCTCATTTTGACTTTATCTTATTTTTCCTTCAGAGTTTAATAATTCATTCAATAACTCTAGATTCCTCTAATTTTTTGATATGTATGCTTTTCCCTTCTGATTCTTTGGCCTGACTTGGAAAAGGCTATACCCCATTATAGCACCCCATGTCTTCGCTGCCCTTCCTTGGAAACACTCCAGCACCTCAATATCCTCCCTGAAATGAAGGGCCCAGAACTGGACACAGCACTCAAGGTGCGGCCTCACCAGTGCTGAGTACAATGGAAGAATAATTTTCCTTGTCCTGCTGGCCACACTATTTTTGATATAGGCCAAAATGCCATTGGTCTTCTTGGCCACCTGGGCACAGGCTGGATTATGTTCAGCCGGCTGTTGACCAACATCCCCAGATTGTGTTCCACTGGCCAGCTTTCCAGCCACTCTGCCTGCAACACTACATGGGTTATTGTGGCCAAAGTGCAGGACCTGGCACTTGGTTTAATTGAACCTCATGCTGCTGGTCTCAGCCCATTTTTCCAGCCTGTCCAGATTCCTCTGCAGAGTCCTACTACCCTCCAGTTGATTAATACTTCAACTCAACTTGGTGTCATCTGCAAATTTGCTAACAGTAGACTCAATCCTCTCATCCAGATCATCAGTGAAGATATTAAACAGGTCTTGCCCAACACTGATCCCGGGGGGACACCACTATGACTGGTCCCCAGATGGATGCAGCACCATGCATCCTCACTTCTCTGGGCCTGACCATCCAGCCAGTTCTTAACTCAGCCAAGAATGCACCTATCCAAGCCATGGGCTGCCGGCTTTTCCAGGAGGAGGCCATGGGAGACAATATCAAAGGCTTTACTGAAGTCATATAGGTTACATCCATAGCCTTTCCCTCATCCACCAGGGGGGTCACCTGGTCATAAAAGGAGACCAGGCTGACCAGGAGAACCTGCCTGTCATGGGTTAGCCCTAGCTTGAAGTTTTAGTTTGAGAATTCCAGCAGTCTATCCCAAGGTTACTGCTGCTCTGTATTTTGCTGCTGCTGATAAGCACAAGGGCCACCCCTCCTCCTCCTGTTTTTCAGGTTTCTTTGGAGAAATGGAGCTAAGGAAGTGATGCTGTTGCTAAAGGCTGCGGTCACTTCCTCCAAAACTTATTAGAGCCAATCAATCAATTAATTTGAATATTGACAGCTTTATGGAACCACTCAAAAATAGTTAACGCCTTGTGAATGCCACTTTTTAAAAGACAAACAGGCGGGAATAGCTCTCTTGCTCTTCTGGCCTTGGCAGAGGTAACAGCAG